>CM059267.1:24477319-24627319 GCA_030347295.1 Setipinna tenuifilis | reverse complement strand
TGAATCTAAAATGTTCCATTTTCATCTCTATGAAAGCAAATGGACGGAAACTAGAGGATCTCTTTCCAGTCATGCCCTGATGCCTGATGTTATTAATCCCATAGACTGGAGGACCGTGAGGTCACTGCACACACATGAATAAGCATGTACAGAAAAAAATCCACTTTCCCATGCTGGATGTGAAATATTCCTTTCTTTCTTTCTTTCTTTCTGTGTCTTTGTTTCATCTGTTCTTTTCCTCCATCATCGAGGGCCTGTGATTATGCTCCCCCTGTGATGGCGCGTCCACATCTGCTGAGGAGAAACTTGCTTCGAGGAATAAGCTGCCATTTCCCATCACCCAGCACAGGCCGTGAGTCGTGTTGAGCTGAGTTGTGTTGAATGCAGCCTGGACCATCCAGCACAGTGTGGGGGTGAGTAAAAATCACTTACACTTAAAGGGGCAGTTTCTGATTCTGATGGTCACTGATAATGGCACTGAGTTGGCAATCAAATAGCACTCCTACATCCTGTTCTCCAAAACCTACAAGTTGATATTAAATTATGATATTATTATTAATTTCTTCAAGAGAATTTTTTTAAACTATATGTAGGGAATATGGTAGGCAGACGGCAAAGCATTTTTCCACTCAACAGAGCACCCAGAGTGCTATACAGAATAATGCCTTAGATTCATCCATTCAAGCACTCACTCACTCAGTGGTGGTAGAAAGCTGTCATGGAAAGCATTACCCAGCTGATAATGCTTGATACTCTCTTTGAGCAGTTTGGGGTTCGGTGTCTTGCTCAAAGGGAGTATCAAGGACACTTCGGCCTAGCCAATTGCTGGACAGTTCCTTTACAGCCTGAGCCACTGTCGTCACTGAGAAAACTACTCTTTAAAGTATCACAGTATATATAGGATTATGTGTTACAATATATAATAGGACTGGATGTTTCAAAGACATTTTAATTGAGTGTGGCTTATGGTTATTTTACAGACATCTGATCTGATCTGTATGCATCTGTGCTGGTAAGGATTCTGCAGTGTTTTATATGTCTTCTGATCTGTTGGTGATCTGTGGTGCACGATGAGCTTCACCTCTCCTCTCCTGCACAGGAGTTGTCTTCTATAAAGACCTTTGAGTGGACCAGATAAACATCTGTTATGGGTTCTTTTCTTAAGAGGAGAGAAAAAAACAGCTTCAAGATCAAAGAGAAGAGAAGTGGGGGCTCCATTCTCCTGCTGGCCAAGAAAAAAGGTAGTCACCTGCTGAGCTTCCCTCATCCGTGCAACAGGCCATATGCTTTCGCTTTCAGGAGGATGTGTTCCAACCGAAAAACAAAATGAGAAAGCTCATTTAAAAATGAGAGGGTTGTTAATTTAGCAGAAGCTCTCATCCAGAATGACATGTGAGGGAGATGCATTACAACCCCTAGCAACAGGTGAGTCCTGAGAGCAGAGGGGAAATAGCTGTGGCGATGCCCTTTTCTCTCTCAATTCCATTCAAAGTAAAGGCCACAAAATAATGCAATTAAGGAAACAATAAAAAAAAAACGATAGGACACAATAGAAAGGAAAGGATACAATAATTAAGGAAACAATAAAAAATTTAAAAAGTAAGAAAAGAAAGGCCTAATTGCACAGGTGGTTTAATAATTCATGTACAACATGTGGTGTAACAAGCAGGAATTCGTTCACTTTTCATTAGGTGGGTGAGAATGAATGAATGAATGAATGAAAGAAAGAAAGATGTCAAAGGTCATGGATCCTTCACTGTTTTAGGAATGTGGGACATTGATCAAGTTTGAGCTGTTTTCATTAGGCAGGTAAGAATGAATGAAAGATGCCAAAAAAAATAATGGATGCTTCAGTGTTTTCCAAAGCGGAGCTGAGGACCTTATTCTACCATTTGGGGCCTAAGAAGTGTAGACCAGCAAGTGGCAATAACAGGACATACGCAATTAGTGGAAGAGCTGAATCATCACCTCCTTCATGTTTTAGTTTTACAAGCAACAGATGAGTTGGTAGATAGACACTATGCATGCTATAAAGGAATGCAAAAGTAGAATAATACCACAATGTGCTGGCATTCCTTTGTACAGGTGTATCTGTGTCAGTGACATATTTTTGTGTGGCAGGATATGCTGTACATAAATTATATATAAAGGATTGTGATTAAAAGCTTGAAATGTTGTAGCTACCACTGCTTTAGGCGACATGTGGTTTGACAGAATATCCTAGTAGTCAGAAAAGTCAGAGGCATTTAGTAACTATTTTTAAGTAAGTGAATATAGAAGGGATTGTTTATGGGACATGGTAACGGTCAAATTAGTGCACCTGACAGTCAAAGTAATGACTCATGCTATGTTTGCATTAGGGCCTTTGAGATATTACATCGACCTAATTGGACCATTCATGGTCAGTGCAACCTAGCACTTTAACCTTTCACCCCAAAAATCACATCTACAAATCTACAGTTACATTTCTATCAAATTTTAAGAATATGCCTCAGGGTATTACTCAGGTATTGTGAAAGGGGAAAATGCATAGGCCTTGATGTAGTGATTTTAAACTTTTTTAAAACATTTCAAATGTGATCAAGTGAACATTTACAGTTTGATGCTTGTGCTTTAAAAAGCTACTGTAATATCATGATTATAAATATGACATACATGTAGTTGCTGTGCCCATTGAAATATGGCCTTTGCTATTCAAAATCTAATCAGTTCAAGTTTCAGTCCAATTGAATATTCCAACCAAGTTGCAAATTCTTTCTTCAGGTATCATGTGTAAGTTCAGGATAATGATATGGACCACCTAAAAAAACATAATATTACCTACAGCTAAAACAAAAACTGATTGACAGTAGATTGTAAATGCATTACACACAATGCATTTAAACAATGAACTTTTACTTTTAAAACTTTCCATCTAAAACTCTGCTATATTCTGGGTACTGTTGATGGAAGTTGGATGCTAGGGTTAAGAGTCTTGCCCAAGGGCAATTTGACATACAGCCAGTTAGAGCCACATTTGGACTACAACCTCTAATGCCCACTGTCCAGATGTCTGTTTTGCTTCCAGAACTAATGCCAAAAAACATGAGACAAAACACTGTTTATCTATTCATTTTCTCTTTTTTGTGTTGTTCATTTAGCAGCTGAATGGGGACACAAAATACCAATCATTTTTCTATTACCTCTCATAATAGCATTTTATTATAAGTGACGACAACCTAAGACCAGGAAATTCAAAAAGTAACAACAGGCAACTATTAATGTTAAATTACTTTTTTGCCGTGCTCTTAGATTGGTACACAAACATCCCCAGAAGGACTGTGACTCTGGAACCCCTCTGGCCCAGATTTGGCGCGACTCACCCCGGCTCTGGGCCGAAGGAGGGCCACGTCCCAACCTCAGACAGCTGCTCACCGGGAGGAGTTCATTTTCAGCCTCGCTGCACAGCAGCAGCAAGCTCAGAATGGCAATTTGTACAGAAAGCAGTCCGAGCTGACTCTAGTGTGAAACATGGTTATTTGCGATGAATAATGAAGCAACAAGCAAAGCAGCCCCTCGTCAAGAGATGCTTAATTGTGTCGTCCAGCCCTTAACAGGGCTCCTAATAGTATTATCATCATTCCGCTGGCCTCTGTGTACCTCATTATTGACTTTTTTATGTCCGAGTTGAGGGAAATGCACCATAAATATTAGGGTTAATTGTGTCTCCGGACTGAATTGATTCTCCACACACCGAGTTCCTACATTTAGTCTTCAGCTGGATAAGCACAAAACGATCTTCGGCCCGCGTTTTAGAACACATTTTGCAGTATGAAGTCAACCGCTGGTTAATACTGATTACAATTAATTAATATTTGAATAATTCACTTGACTTGATTACTTGAATATTTACTCAAGCTAATTGCTGGATTCACAACTGCGCTACTGAAACGTTGGCAGGCACAACTGAACTCTTTAATTGGGTAAGAATTTATGGGGGCAGATGTTTTAGAATGTGGGGCAGGTTCATTTACAACCTGAAACTCCATGACAACCGCATGATGGTAAACTGTTTAGAACATGTCTGCAGACATAATAAGATCATATTCCTTCAGCAGAAAGAAAATCCAAAGAAACTGTACACATTTCTTCAGAAGATGAAAAGATATTTTAGATGTTTTGGGAGTTTGGTGCTGGTACACATAAACGTGAGTGTGTGTAGTATGTGTTTCATAAAACCCACAACCTGGATGTATTGATGATAGCTTATTGACAACAGCTTAAATACATTCAAAACAAACTGCCTGTCTACAAACATCACGTCACTTTGATGACTCATACCAACTCCTTCACCTCTTCTGAACAGGTATTAACAACAAAAGGACCAGAGTATAGTCAGTCTCTCTCTCTCTCTCTCTCTCTCTCTCTCTCTCTCTCTCTCTCTCTCTCTCTCTCTCACTCACTCACTCACTCACTCACTCACTCACTCACTCCTGCCTGACCTGAGGTGACACAAATGCTACAGCTGTCCTTATCTTTGTCACAGTAAGAAAAGGACTTCAATAGAATGAGGGATGTGGATTAGTCTAATCATGAGAACAAATACTAGAGACACCACACACCTTTCTTAAAGTCTGAGGCATGAAAAAATAAGCTATTAAGAGTCACATCTTTTAGAATGCATTCATGTGTGATATAAAATGCTCTCATGTGGGAAAACAACATCTGACTTTGGAACCGCTGTTAAATTTTGCTTTGTTACAACACTATCAAATAATGTAAGAAGTCCAAAGGGATCCAGAGACCAAAGTGCTTAAATCTGGTCCCTCAGTCCAGACAGTAAACAAAGGCAAGCAATTGCTCTTCTGCTGGCCCTGATGATTCAGACCTCTTAATATCCTGAAGAAACTGCACATCACCAAAAAAAGGGACACACACACACACACACACATACATGACTGGAGTGTAGATGGAATCTTTGTGTAAGAACCCATTTATCTCATTACAAAGTAATTGTGCTGACAGAGACAAGACCCTCAGAAGCAGTCTGGCCAGCCGCTTGATTGCCACACAATTAACATCACATCAAGTCAGGTCACATCAGGGTCACATCACTTAAATGTCAAAACAGTGGCAATATGCCATTATGGTAATGGTCTTCCCAAAGGAGACATCGTATTGGTTCGTCTGTGTGGCGGAGCAGCCTTGCCAGAGCGTCTGTGATGACACCACCACACACCCACAGCGCTGCTCCCTTGGCTGATAAACATGCTGATAACCAAGACTTCATCTTGTAGGGACAAATACATAGCAGTCCCTAAAGTAAATTAATCTCAGCCCCAGGTATGGAAAAGATGTCAGAAAGGATGTTATTACATTGCAAAATAACATACAATTTCGAATTTGTGTTGCCCTAAGAATTAGTTTCAGATAGTATGAAAAGAGGGATGACAAAATGACATTGTGAAAGAAAGAGATATGTGCTACACTATGGTGTGCACCACCACAATGTTGCCAGCAATTAAGGACTGTTGAAATTATAGCTGCATTTTGACAGCTGTAAGGAGCCTTATTTGTCAACAACAACAACACCTTGCAGGCAAGAGGGAGTGCAACAAAGTCTTCACAATTATTCTGGACAGTTAATTACTGCCAGTGGACACCCATTACGGAAGTCTTTTAGTGGGCCAGGTGTGGAGGTCAACAGTACTGCACACATGCGCCAGATGTGCAGGCGTACAATCTCTTACAAGCACAAAGGGATGCTGAAAATGGGGATGACGTCCAAAATTCTCACAAATATCTTGCAGATGGTTTATCATCTGCCAATGCCTAACCGCGAAACCGAACTTGACAGGTTACAGAAAGGGGAAGGGGGGCGCTACTACGCACGGCTAAAATTAGGGGAAACGTGGAGATGTCATTATTTTTGCCCACGTAAGTGTACTGGTGACTATACTCGTTTTAAGATACCGCAGGGTCCACAAAATGACACAGACTCAATTTTTAACAGCCACGAGACCAAAAACCGCTATAACCACACATCAAGTGCAGAATCTTTGGATGATGCAGTCCAGTGCAAAATTACTAAGTAAAAAACAGGAAAGAGGGAGACCCTGGACCATGACCATACACGTGCGCTGTGCACTGCATTTGCTGTAGACTGGATTTAAACCGAAACTCTCCTAACCAACAGACCTCAAACAATTCCAACAATTTGGTCGACTTGTCTCTCAGAGAGAATTGAAGCATTTCATTCATGCACAGACGAAGAGTTAAAGCATTTGCAAAGCAAACTAAAAAAGCAAGCCCACGCCAGTAACAGTAAAGTGATGCGGTCATAGGCGCTTCTCTTACCGTCGTCGTGCATTCTCTGCAAGCAGAAAGTCAAATTTCTCCTCCAGCTTGGCATTGCAGAAAATTTCGTTGTTGAGTATACACACAGGGGAGGTCTGTAGTACTACCAAACGCAAACGACACAGAGATAGCGCCGTTAAATTCGGAGGAGTGTCTGGTGATGTGAGAAGTAGAAATCCCGCTGCGGCAGGCACGAGGGCAGGTGAGACGCACGAGAATCTCAGAGGCTAGGCGCGCGTAATTGTTCCTACTTCCTAGGGCATTGATCCGTCGGTGGTCACAGTTGCCCACTGTTCCTGTCCGTCACAGAACAACACCATCTAGTCAGTACAGTAACCAACGAGTCACTTGTTAATACCACTGTTGTGCTTGGGGAAGAAGAGGCTGGAGTTCTGTTGGCACCTCGTAAAGTCTCCAGCAGTCGAACTCGTGCTGATTAAAGACGCTACACTAACAGACATATTCACTTTTTGCTATTTATTTTCAGATTTAATACCAGAGGTATATCTTTTTCAACAAAAATATGTTCAAGTCTGCATGACAAATGTATAGTAAATGGGGAACAAATAAGGAATTGGTTTCTCAAGCTGACACCCTACAATTAATTCGGAACTGCAATGACGTTGACTTAAAATGGTCATGGCAGGAGTTGGTGTGTTGGCTATTTCTCTTTCAGCACATCACACATGTTGACAGCACATGAATGCGGTCCTGAAGGGCAACAGACCGCTGTACAACTGTCTCTTCACTTTACTGCAACCTTATGCGCCGATTTGCTTTCATGAGATAAAATGGCTTTTCCAGAAGAAAAAAAATGTCCAAACGTGTGTACTAATGTTAAATGCGTTAACGATGTCCATACTGGGGGAAAAACTGTCTGAGTAGCCTACAGGGCATTCTGACTTTAAATTATGGCAGTTTCAACCTGTGGTGCGTGGATTGATGGGCATACGAGTCAAAGATAATGTAAGAATATGTGGGTAATCTGTGGCCCGGTCAGTAATAGAGTAGCCTAATTGTAATTTATTAACTGCACACTGATTGCTAAATAAATTCAAACGCAAATGCAAGATCATGCAGCAAGATCACGAGTGATATTGGGGGCAGACGGGGATATCCACGTTCAGATGAGTTAGGTAAAGAGTGACTCGGGCATAGCCTACATTTGGCTTTTTAATAGGCCTATTAGCGGCTCGTGATTCGGCTTGACTTAAAGCAAGGGGCTCAGTTGGGGTCATTGAATTGGTGGATTCTAGGTTGGCCTTGTTCATACATTTAAGACAATAAAAGGAAAGAAATCCCAAAACTTTCCTGTAGGTTGTACTTTCCTACAATTGAAGCTTAATTATTAGGTCTTCCTTCATTAGAAACTAAATTTCACTAGACCTTCAAGTCACTAGTTCAAGAGTTTCCAAGTTATTTAGGTGAGTGGTGCTAACAACTCTGCATATTGTAAACGGCACTGGTTGCTATACAATCATTTTTTCCGAGCCATGTTACACGAAAGGATATTCATATTCTTAGATTCTGTACCACACAGGCCAGAGACTTGCCAAAACATGTAGCCACAGATTTTATTTATTTTATTTCACTTATTAGAAAAGTTCATTCTTTGAATGAATAGTCAGACAAAAGCAGATAAAAAGGGGGAAAAAAGTTGTGTTGATTTTTGTTGGTTGTCATGTGCAGCATGATCCACTGAGCAGTTGAGGGCACCTTTTCTTGTTGTCTCCTTTCAGTATTAAACCTGCTGGGTCACACTTTAACACGTGGCGTCTTTACTCCCATTCTTTTCAATCAAATCACAAGACCAAAAGTTCTTTAACAAGTAGCATTAGCAAAACAAAATCACTGCTTATTTGAAATTAATTTTTAAAGACAATAACAAGACTTTAGCCCTGCTCAATGACCTCATCAAAAATTCATCCTTTCATTCGGAGTGACAACAAATGCTAGATTTCAAATAAAGACCACGAACAGCACTTTTCTTTCGATGTTGGGGCCACTTCCTGTTTGATACGTGTTAACTCTGAGGTGGGCGAATGTTCTTTAAAAAAAAACGTCTCTGAGGCAGTCAAGGATCCTCCACTGAAGGTGGCGTTGCTTAACATCCATCGAAGTAGGTCTGGAGGTTGGGTGGTTGTGGTGTTAGGCATTCCCTCCTGCCCCCCCTCCCCTCCCCTCCCCCAGTCCAGCTCTGCAGCCTCACTGCTCGTTTTGCTGACCATCTGTAACGGACGACACGGCACCCTGGCCTTTGTTGACGTCACTGATGCAGGCCCACTGGCCATCCAGAGATTCTTTCCACAATGTCACCTAGCAAAAATGAAGAGGTGTCATTATTGTGGCTGGCACAAGCATAGTAATGCAACTGATATAAGGTAAGGTAGAATGAATTAGAAATGATAACCCAGGCACCAAAAAAAGACGCATGCATGCAATGCATATATACATATCCATACATGGTCTCTTTTGGTGACTGTACATCTTTTGATCAACAGACACAGACAGACAGACAGACAGACAGACAGACAGACAGACACACACACACACACACACACACACACACACACACACACTAAACCAAAATCTAAAGCGAAAAGGAGCAAAAGTCAGTAAAACAGCAGCACTTGAAGTTTTTGTTGTCATAGATCAAAACAAAGAGGTGATCATTATCATCATGAACTCCATCCATCACCTTCTGTGAAACTCCAGCCCTGAGTCAATGAATGCTCACTGCTAGTGGCGCTGGAGGCATAAACAAAGAAAAACAACCCAAAAAACTAAGCCAAACAAATTAAATGAATCCAAAGAGGAAAAGGCAATGATTGGAACTGGCAAACACTTGAGTGTGTCTGAGCTGATCTTAACAGCAGGCTTTATTAATAGTGATGATCTGTATGAAATGCCTGCTTTTTAATCAAGTGGTACTGTGTGGCCACATGCAAGCGAGATCAGTTTGATATTATTTATTAGATGGACATCTCCTGTCTGCCAGCTGTGATGTTATAAACTTTCCCTCCTTCCTGCTGCTGATACAAACTTCATTCTGCATTCATCCCCAGATGCCTCCGCTTGAGCAATGGGCTTAATACGAATACACCTGTCCCAGAGATCCATTCCCCTGGCCACAGTAGTGGCAGGCCTTCTTTAAAAAATAGATTATTAGTTTGGGTTTCTCGCTCGGTGAGCAATGAGCGATCTCCTCTTCCTCCTGTCCGAGATTGAGTTATCCATCCTGGGCACGGCTCTAGCACTGCTCCATGGCCTGGCGGTGCCCGGCGCGGTGCCAAGAGAAATAAGTGCCCTCATCAATCCAGAGAGCACAGCTGAGCAAGGTGCTAGGGTAACCACCGAGGTCTTATTACGGACCAATCACGGGCACTCGTCCGCCTCTGCTCTAATTCATTACCCGCACCACTACTTGAGGTATGAAGGTATGAAGGCCCAATACTGCAGTTTGGGTATGCGCAAATAAGTCTTCAATTAAAGTGTTCGTTTTTTTTAATTTGTAAACATGGAAATTAAATAACCCAGGTAAACTCGACAAACCTGAGTTATCAGTCTGTGATGTATGTGTATCACATACATCAATGTTAGTGAATGAGGATCACGTAATATTGTCAACATAAAACAACAACTTCTACAAATTCAATATGCCAAATCAATGTTAATGCATGTGTGCTGAATATGTATGTGTGTGCATCATTCTGTATATGAGTCATCCCCTAAAGGTATAGGGGAGAATGGATTCAGGTGCCCCTAGTCACAAAATCATCACAAAATCATCCCCTGAAAAATCATCTCGATCCCCTGAAAGAGGTGCTTTCCCTGAGAAATTGTAGGTAGGCAGTTTTTCCACATAAAATACTTCAAGAAATAGCATTATACTGAGACTGACTTAACTGAGTGTCACTGTGTTTCAAAAACAGTCTAAGCTGAATGATGATGACACAACCATTTAAGCATATCAGAATAAGTGCAATATAAATTGCTTGGCAATGACGTTCAGCATAGTACTGTTGGATTGGACTTTGAATTAAGGGTGACTGAGCAAGTCTTTGTCATTCTTGGTCCTCACTGCAATCTCTCACACACCTTGGAAACCTAATAATGGACATAATTCCCATGTAAATTGCCCTGCAGTAGCTACAGCAACTTCAGAAACATAAGCCTTTGTACCTCTGTAAATAACCCTTCCTAAATCAAAGCTAACAACCATACGTTCATGATACACTGTGTAAATGGCAAAGAACAAGACTGACTGAAAATGAGCTCTATCCGAAATGCTCACTTGGTCACCATATAATATACAATATAGTAGGTGAGTCAATTGGGGTGGTTAACTACACAGTGAGCTGTACAGTAAACAAGTAAACATTTCAGATTTGCCCACAGCTGCAACCACTGCTTTGACCCCTGACCTTGTTGTCGCCGCCGGAGACGGCCAGGATGTTCCCGGTGATGGACCAGCTGACGTGCCACACCACGTCGTTGAATTTGTGCAGCAGTTTGGCCGTCCACGTGTTGCCCGAGGGGTCGTCACACGTCCAGATGAACACACGTCCGTCCTGTGGACACACACAGTGGCCGCGCACACAGACCATCCATCAGACCAGCGTGGATAAGACAGCAGTGCTGTTAGGTGTTGCTCTACAGTGTTTCCCACAAAATTTATAGAGTCTATGGCGCAAGTGGTAGGGGGTGGGCGCTTGTTGTTGGGGTTGTCATACCGTAATGTTTATACTTAGGCCTATGTTAAAGGCTACCTTGGGTATTTAGTTTAGTCTCACACATTATTAACTCCCCTGCACTGGCTTGGAATGAAGATTCGTATGACTAACTCATGTACAAAAAATCCTATTTTTATCATTTGTTTCAAGACAGGAGTGGCCATTTTAACCCTTCGGCTAATTAACAAGCACAATATAGCGAAGCAGCAAAAATGCTGGTTAATGTTAAGGATCGAAAGATAACATGGGTAAAATACTTCCTTTCTCTGGCGTTAGGATTATTTATGCCAGTTGTTTTACATGAAATCAGATTTCTGGTAAACAAGATGTTTTTGATACTCTTAAACTCACATAACAGTCAGTCATAGGCAACATCTTTGTCATTTTTTGTAGCTGTTTTCGAGCGGCACACAGACGCACCATCTTTTACCATGTGTGCGTGCGAGTGTGACTGGAGGAGCCTCTGAGGGCATGCAGAGCAATGCGGCAGGTTCATGTTATTTTTTTCTACACCAAAACGTATGCTTTCGTATAAGCAGAAATATGTCTTTTACGGTCCATATTTAAATTATGGCGGGCCACCACAGTCTTATCAATGTATGGGAAACACTGCTCTACCTTCTCACAACACAATTGTTCTAAACAGTAAACAAGACAACATACTTGCAGACATACCTGAACAGACAGACATACTGTATTTCTTAACAGACCAAAGAACTGACACTGACACAGTCACTCACAGACAGTTAAAAACAGGGAGCCAGTTTAAAAGAGGGTGCAAAGAGAGAAGAAGAAAAGGGATGAGGATAGTTTAGGTGTGGTTAGAAAAAGAGCTTTTAAGAGAGGTCTGGAAACAGCAGTAACCCAATACAATCACGTCCTGTCCAATGTAAACAATGTTCTATCCAATTCAAGCACTTCTTAATGTCCTAATTACAACTCAACTTTAAATTCTGAGAGTGAGTAGGGAGAGCAAGGGAAATAAAAGACAAGGAGACATGAGGAGAAGATTAGAGTGAAGATTAGAGTGTTAAAGATAGAGGAAGAAAGAAGAAAAAAAAAGTCAATGAGAATGTTAAAATGTCAGGAAGAAGAAAGCGGACAGGGTGAAGAGGATCTAGGACAAAAACATGCTGATCATAGCCTAAGGCTGGAACACATTCGTGTTTGTGGACATGGTCCTATAAATTTATGACATAAAAGTGACAAAGCGAGTGCTCTGTTTCAAATTTATTTCGAGATTTGTTTTCTTTGGACTCGCATCTGAAGAACCATTTTGGTCTTTGAAGTAGTGCACACCTGTGTTTTTCCTTTTGTTTTTTTTTTTGACTACTTGAAGATGTGAGGCACCCACCTGGGAGCAGCTGGCAATGGTGCTGGTGGGCAGGCCAATAGATGGAGCCCAGCCCACGTCTCTCACCCAATCACTGTGGGCCTCCAGCTTCTGGTCCTCCTTCCACTGGCCATCCTCCTCTCTACACACAAACACAAATATGCGCAGTAATAAGTCATCCGCACCCAACAAAAGCAGCTCGAAGTTATGGGGGCCGGCTGCTGCTGACTATAAAGAACCCCCTGATTCCACCGAGTCAGATTTTTCATTTTCACAGCAGTTAACCATTCATAGCCCTAAGTTGCTTGTGCTTATATGGCAACACTTTAAGCAGTATGTATTAAAATGATTACCTAACAGTACAATACCCTGCAAAACACCACTTCACTTGAGGTGAAGCTATTCTTTTGTTAGACGTCTTTGTCCTCGTCCACTGCAGTGCAACTGAATTACATATTTTTCAAACAAAACCACAAACAGAAAGAGCAAATGTCAGATGTCCCAGCAGTCTAAATAAAAGTCCTAATCACAGAGGGAGAAAAATGACATGAGCAATGTGGGTGACTCACTTCCACAACTTGACCAGGTTGTCGCAGCCTCCAGACACGAATCTCTTAATGTAGTTTGGCTTCTGGCCGGTGGGCTGGTCTATGAGGCCACCAGGCACCACTGCTGGGGCCCAGCTGACCGCATTACAGCCAATCTGTGGACAGGGAATAAGAGTATTAGTGAAAAAGACAGTGGATGCTCAAAAGAACAAGTACGATTTAAGATATTCGTTTTAACCCATATTTTAAAATGTTAATGTTTTACAGTATTTTTGTCAAATTACAACCAAAATGTTAAAACATTTTATGCTTTTGACATGGTGCACCACTTGTGCAAAATATCCAGACTCACCGTGTGTGCGTTGCTGATTTTTTTGACATCCCACTGTCCTTCCCCAGAGAAGCTGAGGATCGAGATAGCCCCATCAGAGCTGCCACAGGCCAGAATAAGCCCAAAGTCATATGGTCCCCAGCATACGGAGTTCACTGCATGCATGTACACATATGTACACACACACGTACACACACACACGTACACACACACACAGACACACACACACAGACACACACACACACACACACACATACACACCAGGGGGTTTTAACTCTAACTGCTGCAACTTTTTGGTACATGAAAGACATGTTATGCAAACAGATCCAAGCACATTAGCCTGGGCATGGGTAATGGGAATAACACGTGTTCATCTCTCTTTCAAATAATTATATCCTGCTGAAATGAAATAATGCAATAGCATCACTACCACTTAAGATATAGCTTAAAGATCTCCATACAACTGTTGCTTTAAAGAATAACTGCAGTGCCTAAAATGTGCACATCCCATTCCAGCGAGGAATTCATAGTGCGTTTCAGGGTCTCACCTGAAGAATCATGGCCGGTGTACTCGTACGTTTTGTCCCAGCTGCCATTTTCCTCCTTCCAGATGATCACCTTCCTGTCGTAGGAGCAGGAAGCCAGGATGTTGCCATACATCGGGTGAGCCCAGGCCACCTGCCACACGGGACCCTCATGGCTACAAAGTGGAGGAAAACCCCAAATTAAGGACAACACAAACATGGTGGGGTCTAGGGCCTGTAGTGCCCCCTCCATGAGAGAAACCCTGATTAGGGCTGGGCGATATGGCAAAACATTTATTCACAACATATTTTTTCATATTGACCAATATCGATTTTATTACGATTATGGCTGGGCAAAAGAACTTCAAATCAAACTCATCTTCAATCAACTCGACTGGGTAGAATCACATGAAAACACATGTCAAAGTGTGAACAGTACATGAACAGTACAGTGAAATGCACAGAAAATAAAGAGCATGTTTCTAACTATAGATTATAAAAAAATAATTACAGTAATAATAAACAACAATTAGTAGTCATGTACTTAATCACTGTCAATTAATGATTACGACTGTCGGTTAGATTAAGTTTTTTGAGTAATTGCCCAGCCCTAACACTGATACTAAGCTGAGTAAGCCCTAGTTCTGAAGCAGGTTCCCTGCTATACATAGATATTGGTTAACTTTTGTGAAAATATGTGTATGTCATGACAGTAAGTTTGGACATCTACCCCTAATACAAGGAGAGTGTTTAGTAGTCAGGTACATAGCAATACACTGTAAAGTATGATACAGGCATAATTGCTCAGATTCTCCTCTGTAAGAGTTCTGCAAGGTGCCACCAACTACTTTGCAATATGAGTAAAGGTGAAATAGAGGAGTGTTAGAAAGTAGTAATGTGGACATTAGTGTGTGACCATACCCCCTCAAATCAGCCAGCAGGATCTGTCCTCCATTTTTCACATCAAAAATCTTCACAGAGCGATCAGAGGAGCATGTGGCAAGACGCGTGCCATAGTAGTCCATCTGAGCATCATGCTGGAGGACAAGAACAGCACATTACTCAGAGTGGCATAACAATAGGCAGTGAGCGTTGAGAAGTGTTTTATTTTGTGAAATAAATTACTTACGATCATGTCCTCGTGAGACGTGTCCACAGTGTTGATGACAGACACCTATGATGACATCATCAGATTGACATTGCTTAACAACTTTAACATTAATTATAATGAAACACCAGATTATAGATCACTGCAATGACACAGCCCGTACTGGTCTACAGTCTATTTGACCTTAGGGGACGTCTGATAAATACTATTAGAGATAATAGGACAGATCAGACTACTATGCACTGTTTTGCCCAATTAAACGTCGTGAATGACACCAATAATTTAAGTTCTAACTATTTAAAGCTACCTGTATCGTCCGATGTACATGTCTATTGCAGAAATCCTAATATAAAACATTTGGTTACATGGCCTAGCTGGCTACCAGCTAGCATACGAGTACATCTAGCTTTCGCAAGCGTAGATATGTTGCACTGATCATGCAAATTTTCTGCTAAAGGGGTTAGCAAGTCTGGGCAAAAGGACACACCAAGTGTAACACTGTATTAGCGTCACTGTACATTAATGAATTAGATTAATCCTGCACTGATTAAGAAAAGTATACTGTTCTATTACAAATGACGGTCCCCAAAGGTATGCTAACTACCGCTAACTGACTGATTATCAGCTGTTGTTACGTGGCCAACCAGGAAGCCAGGAAGCGAACAACAAGTAATAGCAAATCATGACACCTACCATAGTTGCGCTGGAGCTACACTTATATTTGGAGTAAGTGTATCACAATTTCTTAAAACACAGAAGACAGCCGCAGCCGCCCAGAGTTTCAATGGTCTGTGATGTTTCCGACGTGGCAACCAGCAACCCGGCCGCTCAAACGTGACGCTACTTCCTGGTCCAGGTCGAATACATTCCGTCGAATCTGGGGATATGGGTTGGTTCCACATGTACACCAACGAATTGTTTAACATAGATATTCCACTAGGGGGCAGCAAAAGTTCAAAATTTCTATTTATAACACCAGCTGCAAGTGTCATGTTTCCTAGTATGTTCTGGTCTGACAGCGTAACTCCAGCCACATTGTCCCGTCATGTTGTGTCGTTATTACTAATAACTTACCACTTACAAAAACGTTTCATATATTCGTGTATTCTTTCAATTGTTTGTAAAACTTAAGGCAGTCAAGATGTCGAGTGTGGCCTATTATATCTCCAATTTGTTAGAAAAAATGACATCCACTGACAAAGATTTTAGGTAAGACAGTAATCGTTCGCATGTTTGACTACGTAATGATTTTTCAATATTGTTTAGTGTTACAATATACTGTCTCTATAATAGAAGCCTGTTGTAAAAGTGTTGTAAAAGTGTCACTGTCCAAGAATAGACAAAGTGTGACTAAGTTTGTATATTTACTATAGGCTAACCTTGATGTTGGGTGCGTAGATCCTTCCCTAATTAAATCCAGTGTATAAACTTGATTTTTTTTTTAAATCGAATTTATAATAAACCTCATAATTAAGAGCCTGTACGCTAGAAGAGACTGTACATGTCCTATTTTATCCAGACGTATTACTAAATTCTTGTACAATAGGCTTCTAAAGATGCAGTCAGATGAAAAAGTTTAAAGTTCTTACATTCTCAGCATTTTCACTCTGGAGCAGTTTTTTCGTTTCGTTCTTTGCTTGTTTGTCTGTTGCCCAATCAACAAGGTAAACAAGGTCTACAGGTTTACTATAAACCAGCAGGTTATTGCTCTCCCAAATGCAGTCATAACACAAAATTGGCTCTGCAAAAAAACTTTTTCTGTATGTTAAATGTGTTGTGTATGGCTGTAAGGGTAAAAAAAATGTCAAGTCACCTGTACATACTTACATGTAATTTGTTTGTGTCTTTTAAATAATATGTCCAATGCAATCTATGTACTATTATTTGATAACATTTAAAGGCAGAGCAAAATGACTGGTGTGGAATGTTCTAGAATGTACTGCGGTCCCTACAGGTTCATGGCAACCAATGATCTGATGATGGAGCTACAGAAGGACTCTATAAAGCTGGATGAGGACAGTGAGAGGAAGGTGGTGGCTATGCTGCTCAAGCTGCTAGAAGACAAGAATGGAGAGGTCCAGAATTTGGCAGTCAAATGGTAAATGGTTTTATGTAGAGTAACTTGCACATAAAATCTAGACCCTACACTGTGCTCTTACAGATTTCACCGGTCAATGTTACTACTACTAAATCATAAATTATTGTTCTCTTTCTGAGAGTGCTATAGCTAAGGTCATTGGTCATTGAGACATTTTGCAATGCAGTTGAAAAGTAAATCACTGATAGGCTACTATGCTATTTATTATTTAAAAGCATGGCAGAATTTCAGAATTCTGCCATGCTAGATATTAAAATATTTCTATATGTAATATGTCACCAGCTGCCAAAATGCCCCCCAAGCATATTTGTCTTTTTTGAAACAAAACAAAGTGAAAACATGCCGAATTTCCACCATTACTACCATGTTACTAACTGCAGCCCATGTATACTATGTCAAATATTGACGCTTTCAAACAGTTCTCTCTACTGACATGACATGTGGTTCCCCCAGTCTGGGTCCCCTGGTAACCAAGGTGAAGGAGTACCAGGTGGAGACTATGGTGGATACCCTGTGCAGCAACATGGTGTCGGACAAAGAACAGCTCAGAGACATCTCCAGCATGGGGCTCAAAACAGTCATTGCTGAGCTGCCACCAACAACCTCAGGTAAGCTACTCATATAACACATTTAGATTGATCAGGCGCTAATCAAAATTGTCAGTGTAGGAAAGCCACACTGTATCTGCGGTCTGTTTTGCACTTCCTGGGAATTCTTGGGGAGTCCATTACCTCTGTGTCACTGATAGCTCCCTATAACATTTCAGCCACAATGTTTTTTTTACTGTACTGTCTGTTCCATCACTAATATACAGTATGTCCCCATGTCTTATTTTCTTATCTCAAAATGTTAACACAAATACCAAGTAAACACTTACAGCTATCAAAAACATTATGTGGTGTAATGATTTTTAAAAAAGTAGATGTCATAGCAATAGCAACAAACCTATACTGCATATACTGTAGATCCCATTGTGATCCCCTGTAATTCTGGTATCTTACTTGTATCGTTTACCTGTTTACCTGTATTGCTGTCTACCGTGTGTCTTCTCCCAGGCATGGCCCTGACCTGCAACGTGTGTAAGAAGATCACCTCTCAGCTCATCGGGGCTCTGGGCAAACATGATGATGTGTCCATCCAGCTCGAGGCTCTGGACATCCTGTCAGACATGCTCAGCAGGTCGCTACACTGTTCAGTAACTTCCAAAAGAAAAAGGGGTTGCACGCTTGACATCCTTTTGCTCTTTTACTGTTTGGCACAGAATAATGTTTCGGCCATTGTTGATCGCCCTCAAATGCTGGCCTGCACCTGTATCTAGGAAGTGCACGAAGATTTGTTATCACTATACTGCTTAACTCTTACCCAATCTAAGAAAACGGTTTAAAAACTCACCTGCTTTTGTTTAAATATGCTATTTATTTTCAGATGAATGCTAAAGGATGCTCAGTGTGCAAAACTACCTGAACCATTTATGTTCCACAGCCAAAGTTCCAGCTGTTATCAGTTTAGTTTCAATTTACAACACAAGAGACATTTCATGTTTTTTTAGGGACCTTCGTGTTTGTTGTTTTAATGTAAATGTATTTGTGTTGTGACGTGTATTAAAGGTGTAAAGTGTATTTAAAGTTTGTGTCTGCACACATGTGGTGTGTATGTATCTGTTTGTTTGTGATTGCACATCTGTGTGTGTGTGGGCACCTGTGTGTGCTTGCATGCATGCATGTGTGTGTGTGTGTGTGTGTGTGTGTGTGTGTGTGTGTGTGTGTGTGTGTGTGTGTGTGTTTGTGTGTGTGTGTGTGTGTGTGTGTGTGTGGGTGTGTGTGTGTGTAGGTTAAGTGGCACACTGAGCAGTTTCCACAGCTCCATCCTGACCAGCCTGCTGCCCCAGCTGACCAGCTCCCGCCTGGCTGTGCGTAAGCGCTCCATCATGGCCCTGGGCCACCTGGTGCCCAGCTGCAGCCCAGCACTCTTCACACAGCTTACTGAGCACCTGGTGACTGAGCTCGGCCGTGGATCCCCCACTTCCAACACCCGAACCTACATCCAGTGCCTGGCCACCGTCAGTCGACAGGGTGGACACAGAGTTGGTAAGAGCTACTGAGCTACTGTAACATAGGACTATGTGTCTACTCTAGTATTCAGCACAGTGAAGGTTATTGGCGTACCTTTTTAATACTTTTTACAGTATTTCAGGCCGTTGTACAAAGATTTGTTTTGGATAGAGTTTAATGTGTATTTCTTGTCTGGATACTGTTGTTTTTGGGCTACCTATAGGGGTGTTGGCTTTGGTTTGTTGGAACTTTTTACACTGTGTTTTTTTACAAATACATATGTTGTAGAATGTCAAATTACAAATATCATAGGGATAACAATATAAGCAAACACAAATTCTATTAATATAAAAATTACTTTTCTGTTAACTATGCTGCATGAAGGAAGGGTTCCTTAGTAAATGTTGGAGTGATGCAGTGTAATACCCACTCGCTTGTAGGGGAACACCTTGAGAAGATTGTGCCGATGGTGGTCAAGTTCTGCAATGTTGAAGATGACGAGCTCAGGGAGTACTGCTTTCAGGCTTTCGAGGCCTTCGTCCGCAGGTGAGGTAGCTTTATGTCTAAGCTATGTAGTGCTACAAAATAATATCAATCTAGCACGCGTGGTTATCACAGAAGACAGCATAAACAACAGGAAGGCTAATATTAAGTAAGGTAGATGTCTGTAGGTGGAACTCACTTCAATATCACTAAAAAACACTGTTAATGCACATTATTGGTATGAGCTGAGTTAAGTCCATCAATACTAAAGAAGGACAAAATATGTCATTAGTACACAAATGATAGAGGAATGAAGTGTGCATCAAATGTGTTTTAACTCTTCTTGTTTCTTAAAGCATATAATTTATATGTATACGCCTTGTTGTTTGGAAGATGTCCCAAGGAAATGTCCCCTCACATTGCCACAGTGATCAAACTATGTCTGAAATACATCACCTATGACCCCAACTACAACTATGACGGAGACGACGACCAAGAGGATTCCATGGAAACAGAAGAGGACGAAGATCAGGGTACTGTTGAGCAGTAATGTCCACACACACACACACACACACACACACACACACACACACACACACACACACTTTAAAAAACTGCTACTAATAGTTTGACTGGAGTCTTGAATGTGACCATATTAACATTCATTTGGATTTTTTCCTAGGATCTGATGATGAGTACAGTGACGATGACGACATGAGTTGGAAGGTGCGGCGGTCCTCTGTGAAATGCTTGGAAACCGTAATTAGCAGTCGGCGTGACCTCCTGGTGGACCTGTACAATTCCGTCTGCCCTACCCTGGTGTCCTGCTTCAAGGAGCGCGAAGAGAACGTGCGCACGGACATCTTCCTGGCCTTTGTAGCGCTCCTCAGACAGACGCACCCGGTAGTCGGGGCAACAGTCGCCCTGGACGCAAAAGAGGACCCCGCAGTTACCTTACTCAAGAAACAGGTATGGCAGAAACCTCTGATTTGTTTATTCATGCTTTTTCCTATAGGCACAATCTGCAGTAAGGTTAGAGGGGTCCTGAACCCCAAAAAGTCAGGTCTAGTTAAAATAACATCCAACCTCTTCATCCCCTAGTTTAGCATTTTATATTTACATTGACATCCATGATTGAGTTTGGTGTATTTGATGCAAATCATTCAAAATCTCTAAAATGTAAATGTAAAATGGAATACAAGACATGAAGATTAGTAGATATGTGAGAGGGTTGTTATATAAAGGCATTCTTCCCGAATGTAGTTAACCACAAAATACTTTGCGGAAATGTTTTGGGGACTGATGCTGTGATCTTCCTTTAAGGTGCCCTCAGTGGTGAAGGCCCTCCATAAGCAGCTGAAGGAGAAGAGCATGAAGTCCAGACAAGGCTGCTTTCATCTGCTAACTGAACTGGCCAGCGTGTTGCCCGGGGCCCTGGGTGAACACATTCCTGCCCTCATACCTGGTTAAGTCACTGTCCATTCTGCTATCTAATATACAGTATGTGTGTATTTCCAGTAGAGGTAGTGCACCTTTTTCATCAGTCAAAATTGTATTACACGTTTATTTCAGTTGTTTATTAATCATGTGATTTTCATGTTTCACACACAATACCGGCACATCATCAGTATTGGGCCAAACTATACAATGTTCTTTTTACAAAAGAACCAAGCAAACAAAAAACAAATTCCTCTGAGTTTGATACAGGTCAATTTAAGATTTCCATGTTTTTTTTACATACAGGTACATGTACACACTGAACACATATGACGTAAAGTCTGGACATTATACAACCATATATGGAATTCATTCAGTAACAAAATAATATTTATATACAACATAACAAGAATAATATGACTTACTGAGTGTATGTTTTGCTTACCCTGTGAAATCTTCCTCAACATGCAGGTATTGTGTTTTCACTCTCCGATAAGTCCACCTCCTCCAACATGAAGATTGATGCCCTTTCCTTCCTACATGTTCTGCTGTCCAGCCATGCCCCTGAGGTCTTTCAACCCCACATCAACGTTATTTTGCCCCCTGTTGTTCAATGTGTGGATGACTCTTTCTATAAAATCATCTCCGAGGCCCTTTTAGTCACACAGCAGATGGTGAAGATCATTCGACCAGTGGACAAACCTTCCTCTTTTGACGCCAAACCCTACGTGAAAGAGATCTTCTCTGCGACCCTCAGGAGGCTGAAAGCAGCAGACATAGACCAGGAAGTAAAGGAGAGAGCCATTTCCTGCATGGGCTACATCGTCAGCCATCTTGGAGACCAGCTGGGTGGAGACCTGCAGCCCACCCTGCAGATCTTTCTAGAGAGGCTGAAAAATGAGATCACTCGCCTCATGGCTGTGAAGACTATCACGCTGGTCGCGGCCTCCCCACTCAAGATTGACCTGCGTCCCATTCTTGCCGAGGCCATCCCCATCCTGGCCTCCTTCCTACGCAAAAAGCAACGGGCCCTCAAGCTGGGCACGCTTGCTGCCCTCAATGTGATTGTCACCAACTACAGCGACAGCCTGAAGCCGCCCGTGATCGACGCCGTCCTGGGCGAGTTGCCAGCGCTCATCCAGGAGAGTGACATGCACGTGTCTCAGGTGGCCATCACGCTTCTGGCCGGCATGGCCAAAGCCTGCCCATCCTCCCTCTCTAAGATCAGTGGCACGATCCTGCCTGAGGTGCTTAGTCTGGTCCACTCTCCGCTGCTCCAAGGAGGGGCACTGGGATCCATTCTTGACTTTTTCCAGGCCCTGGTTCTAACAAAGTCCAGCAACATGAGTTACAACGACCTGCTGAAAGCGCTGACGGGTCCCTACTATGGAGCCAAATCATCAGATCTTCCCATGCACCGTCAGTCCTACTACTCCGTCGCAAAGTGCGTGGCCGCGCTGTCCTCAGCGTGCGCCAAAGAAGCCTCCGGAATAGTCACCAACCTCATCCAGGAAGTGAAGAGCTCCAAATCATCCGAGTCGGTGCGTATCCTGTCATTCCTGTGCCTGGGTGAGGTGGGCCGGTCCATGAACCTGAGCGGACAGAAGGAGCTGAAGAACGTGATCCTGGAGGCCTTCTCCTCCTCCAGTGAGGAGATCAAGTCGGCAGCATCCTGTGCCCTGGGGAACATCTGTGTCGGAAACCTGGAAGAGTACCTGCCCTTCATGCTGACAGAGATAGGCAGCCAGCCCAAGAGGCAGTACCTGCTGCTGCACTCCCTGAAGGAGGTGATCAGTGCCTCATCGGCGGAGCGCCTTAAGGCTCACCTGGAGAACATCTGGGCACTGCTCTTTAAGAACTGTGAGTGCACAGAGGAGGGAACGCGGAACGTGGTGGCTGAGTGCTTGGGGAAGCTGACTCTGGTCAACCCCTCTGAGCTGTTGCCTCGATTGAAAAAGCAGCTGTCATCAGGTGGGGAGACAGAACCACTGCTACTACCATCTGTAAACTCCTCTTAACAAACAAATGTATATAGTATGAACTGTTTTCCACTTTCATAAAAGTATTGGGTCATGAATTGAATTTAGGTTTATTTACCCAAAATTTAGTATTACTAAAATACAGAAAGTGGAAGTTAAAATTATCATGGTGAGTAGTCACCTACTTCGTAAGCTTATCTCTATCACCAAGTATTTTAAATCCTAATGTATATCTGAGAGACTGTGTGCCATGATCTTACTACTTTATACCCATGACTAGTATGACTAGCATTGTTTGCTGTGGGATAAAGCTTGCAGTCTAAATGCTGAACTGTGTTTTCTAGGATCCCCTCTTGCCCGCAGTACTGTCGTCACAGCTGTTAAATTCACGATCATTGATCAGCCAGCTCCTATTGACTCGCTGCTGAAAGGCTGCATAGGTAAGCACTTAAAAACAGCTAAGTGTATATTAGCTAGTTCAAGATGTATTGCATCTAGATCTTGCAAAGCCTAAATGGATTAACAACATTAAATGGATAAAAAAATTTAACATGCAAATGAACTTTACACTTTACACTTTATTATAACCTGTTGTCTTCACCATGCTAAAACGTCTTACAAAACATCAGATCACCTTTGTGTTGTAAGGTGACTTCCTCAAGACCCTGCAGGACTCAGATCTTAATGTGAGGCGAGTTGCCCTGGTGATGCTAAACTCTGCTGCCCACAATAAGCCCGCACTGATCCGAGGCCTCCTGAGCAAAGTGCTCCCTCACCTTTACAATGAGACGCAGATCAGAAAGGACCTCATACGAGAGGTACACACCATTAATACGTAGGCTACACAGACACTGATGTGATGTTTTATTGCATGTTTTATTGTTTAAACTTCAGTTTTAGAGCTGAAGAGACATAAAGTGTCAGTGTCTATTCAGCGTGTAGTTAAATTATATTTTGAGCAATATATTATATCTCAATCACAAACAACATTTAATCACATCACACATCAGTAGCTGATTTTCTTGTTTTATAGCAGCTTGATGTTATTATTATGAAGTAAAATAAAAAGCACAGAGGTTCCAACTTTAAAAGATGTAATAGTAAACTGTGTTGTGCTTTGTCACAGGTAGAGATGGGACCATTTAAGCACACAGTGGATGATGGTCTGGATGTGCGCAAGGCTGCGTTTGAATGCATGTACACGCTGCTGGACAGCTGTCTAGACTGCCTGGACATCTTTGAATTTCTTGATCGCGTGGAAGAGGGGCTCAAGGATCATTATGACATCAGAGTAAGCCACGAGTTGTGTGATAATATCTAGCGAAATTAAATATGTGTAACGCCAGGATTAATAAAGTTCGATTTTTGTCTTCCAAACAAGTTCAAAAGAGACAGTCTTAGATTGTCGATTCTTGGGAACGTTATTGTGTCTAAAACAAGGCTTAATAAAACAATGGCATTTCTATACTTGGACAAAGCACAAAGTGACTTGATGTGATGATTTTATACACCATCTGATGGTGTCACTTTTCTCCAGATGCTGACGTTCATAATGCTGGCCAGGCTGTCATCCCTGTGCCCGAGTGCAGTGGTGCAGAGGCTGGATCGACTCGTGGAGCCACTGAGGGCCACCTGCACTACAAAGGTACCTTCAGTCCTTACGAAGACATAACATTTACTGTGACATACTATAGCCAAAGTATGACAAAAATGTGTCATAATGTAGTCAAATTTTCTAATACTTGTAATTTTGAAGAGCACAACTGGTGCAATTACTGTTTAGAAATATAGAATAAAGACAGTGTTTTCTGTTTATACTTGTTTGTATTTATGAATTATGTCATTCTATAAACACCATAATGAAATTCCATCATTTATAGCAAAGACACACTACAAACTGACTACTACTGATATAGAGCTAGTTTTTGAGCTCTCTATATAGTAATCAAGCTAGTTTTCATTCTGCCATTTTGATTCCAGGTGAAGGCAGGGTCAGTGAAGCAGGAGTTTGAGAAGCAAGAGGAGCTTCGCCGCTCAGCCATGCGTGCTGTGGCTGCCCTGCTCTCCATCAGCGAGGTGGAGAAGAGCCCTGCCATGGCGGACTTTGCCAACCAAATCAGATCCAATGCAGAAATGGCCACCATCTTTGAGAGTGTGCAAGGAGATTCCATCTCTGGCGGCGTGGAAGCCATGGACACAAGTTAAATGCCTCGCCAAGTTCAGAAAAGGTCGTCTCATTTAAGTGTCAAAGGTTCAGCACTAGAATAGCCAGGTGTGACGTGGGATTAATAAGATTTTCTCCATCAAGTCCAATACTACACCAGCATAGCCTACCATAAACCCCAACATACACAAGGACTTGTGAATTCTTTCACAGCACTTAATTAAATGAGCCAATTTTCTCTAATTGTATTTTCTAAGGACTAAAAGTATATTTATGCTCATTTAAGATTCTAACCTGTGCTTGCACAAGCAGGGCTTCATGAAAAAGGCAATCATGAACATCCTTAACTTTATAGCCCAAAGACAGTTTGCAACTACTTATTAATAAAATGACAATTCCAATATTAAAGAGTCTACATTTTTTTTGCAGAGGCATGTCTACAGCACAATATAGAAACACTTGATACTGTCACCTATCAGGAGCTTGGCTGACTACTTCAGATCAGTAAGTTCTACACAAAATGTTTAATGTTCACTGTGGGCCTAGGGAGCGCTGCAATTTCAAATTCTGTGTGTGCAACCTGTACATATGGTTTTTGGCAATAAAGCTGACTGACTTTGGCAGAAAGCCTCACTCTGGATAAATAAGCATCCACACACAAAAGGGATTGGATTTTTTTGTAAATTTTAACTTTATTGATAAGACAATGCACATCGATGGCCAGATTATTCGTTCTCCTCGCTGCGGAGTCTGGCATTGGGATTGGTAACCTTGACTGCCAGCTGAGCTGCCCTCTCCACAATAAGCTTCCTGTTCTTGGAGGACACATTGTGGGCGATCTCTGCACAGTGGGTCCTACAGAAAGAGAAAAACCAAGTTAGAAATGCAGAGATGAACAATGCCAGACAATGAAGTTGAAAGAATTACTCTGGAGTTCAGGACATTCTTGGGAAATTTAGAGATGAGTTCAAACTGTGTTGGTAGCAAAACCACATCATACGTTTTGAGCAGAACAATTCGCAATTACAACTGAAATATCTTATGGCAATGAGAGCATAGATTTAATGATATTTAGACCCTTTCACTTCTGTGGTAGTGAGGAGAGGGTTCCTACAGACACACCAAAGTGTCATTAAGGCTGCAAGTGTACAGGCAAATGCTATAGAAGAGTGCATTTCCAAAGTCAGTACATTATCTGAAATCATCTTCAAACATCTGGTGCAGCATTCAGCAACTGACTATGGATTCTTTTTTTTTTTTAGGTGCGTGCGTGCGTGTGTGTGATTTGATTTCACGCAAGCCTATGCCCCACTCACTGCCATAACCCATCAGTTTTAAATGCAAAATGAGTCAGGTTCAGAACTTTTCCAGCTGACATGGATTTGCTACCAATACAAATTCTGAACTTACGATCCGTAGGTAGCTCTACAATGTTCAGAATTCTATGGGAAATATCTTCCACACTATAAATATAGATAACAGATCTTTCCATCTAAATGAATCACCAAACAGTTATGCTATGAGCACTTAGGAATGTTTCTGGAACTTGCCTGGGAAAGAAAGAGTCCAGTGTTACGAAAGCCAATTCAGCATACAAAATAAACAAATCAGTAGGTCTGACTTACAATATTTCATGCTCAAAGCTGTGCTAAGATAAATTACCATGGCTCGGTCTTGTCAGAAGCATGCAAGAATTGCATACAAATCTACTTTAAGTAGATTTGAGCCAACTCAGCCAATGCTTGCCACTGACCATACTGGTATATCTACAAGTCAATAACTTATCAAGCCGTGCGGTGACACTTTAGAATAACTACTCCCTCTAAGTCATATATAAATGTATTTGTTAATTCAACACTTTGTTCCATCATTTTTAACCATTATTTTCACGTTACTTCTTATCAATAGATCATGTTTGAACATTTATATTCTGTCTGCTTGTCTGTCTGGAAAAAGGTGCACACATCCAAAAATATACTTAATCACAACCTTCTCTTGTACAGACAGCCAACAGACAAGCCGACAAGATATAAATGTTCATAAATGAATTATTGATGAGAAATGTGAAAATAAAGTTTAACAATGAACAAAGTGTAGATTAAGAGTTAATACATTCATACATCTATATAGGGACTAGTTATTCTAAATTGTTACCAGAAGAGCATGTTACAGATTATCTTCCAGCTGAAAGCTACGGGGAAAGCTTAAGCTGGAATGGGCATCTCCTCTGCCTTGCTCTCCCTCCTCCTTGTCAATACCTGGCATGAGTACAGACAACTCCACAGGTAAGATTGAGGAGACAGGCGTATGACAGGCTTATTTAACTACTTAATTTCTACATCCAAGAAGCTGAAAGCAGTTTAGAAAACTCTATGCATATGCCTTTACAGCAGTTTGAATTGTATCTATAAAGAACTTTAATCAATACACCACACTAACTGTGCAATGTAAGAGTACTACAGAATAACAGTTACCCCAGCTGCAAAAGGATGTGTATACTACTATGCCACTTATGGATTTGGCTACTCAGACACTACCAAATAAACACCAACCACCACTGCAATTAAACTTTCAGGTGATTACTACTACCTCACATGTATTACACTTAATTATTGAACACTTACTTGTTGCTCATCATGAGAACTTCAAGTTCTTTGACGTTGTGGACAAGGAACTTCCTGAAGCCAGTGGGCAGCATGTGCTTGGTCTTCTTGTTGCTACCATAACCGATGTTTGGCATCAGCATCTGGCCCTTGAATCGCCTGCGGACCCTGTTGTCAATACCTCTGGGCTTCCTCCAGTTTTTCTACATGGGTTAAAAGATAGTCAGAACCATTTTCAACTTTACCGTATTGGGTCGTCATTAGACAACAGATCAAGCTACTCAAATTTGTGTGAAGATAACAGAAACTCGACTGACATTGATCTTGACATAGCGATCCGACTGATGCCTGATGAACTTCTTGGTCCTCTTTTTTACGATTTTAGGCTTTGTAAGGGGTCTGAGGGCCGGCATGGTGACTGAAAAGACAAAAGATTATTGCATTATTGCTTATGTGTGACAATACCGAGACAAAACACAGAAGTAACAATCAACAACCTTAGCTACCACTAAATCATTTTACTGCTAACTGCTAACATTCAAAAGTGAACCTCGCTGTTTAAGGTATCAGCAGAAAACACCATGTCTAATAAAAAACCGTCAGCCAATTAAATTCATCGGTAATATTACAGGAGGCGCCACCATAGCCTGAACACAGCACTTCAACCAACCAGCATGGAAGATCTTCCATGCAGATACATAGTTTGTTTGGCTAGCACTGAGATTAACACGGCAGCTTTGGCAATTTATTTCTGCGTTTTCGTTCACATTAACATTTATTTGAATGGCCACAAGATAAAACAAATTCGGATGCGTGTCGTTAACACCTATTTATGATTGTAAAATACTTATTTTACATCGGTGTCTATGACTTAACATATAGCTTTCAGCGGTGTCATAGTGTAGCTTCGTAATTAATCTTTTCCGAAAGATATAAGAAAAATAAGCCCGCGATTGTGTCGACTGACTAAACTGCCATGTATGATAACATAAACATCATGTATAACACCATTAAGTGAAAAGATGATTAAAGATTTCTTTCTTCGCTCACCGTTGGGTCTGTCTCCCCAAAAGACAGTACTACGGAAGAGAAAGAATTACCGCAGGGAGAGCTGGGAAATTGTCAACGAAACCGGAAGTGAACCCCTTAGTTTACTCAAGACCAAGAAAAAACATTTAATGTTATGCCAAACTTTACGAACCTATGGCTGATTATCTTTTCGATTTCACGCCTTTTCTTAAGACATACCTATAGAAATGCTTTTGAAAAGGACAACAATCTGTTTTGTCGGTAGATGGGTGGTAAGGTGGTGGCGAATCTGATGTTTACCATAGACTGTATGTTTAATACAAGTGGTTTTTTAGGCTTTCGGCCTCTGCTGGTAGGAAGAGTATACTGCAGGTGGTAAACTTCAGAAAGTCTCCGCTGGTGTCAGCCTTGCCATTTCTGCGCGCGCGTGTGTGTGTTTTTCACTGTCTAACTGTGTGAGCCTGATATTCAAGCTCACATCATTTGAATGGTATAAATGTAGACTGTAACTTACCGTAGCCTACACAAAACAAAACAAAAAATAATAGCCTATCTTATGAACCTGTAGTCATGCCAAATGATGGGTAGATCTTTGAAATGCGTAGCTTAAATGGTTTAAAATTAATGTCATACCGTGCCTGAATTTCAAAAATATGTAATCAACATTTTAATTTTGTTTTTAACCCTTCCGCTTGCAAATATCTTTTACAGTGAAAAGAACCACGAGACTAATTAACTTATCTGAACTTCCAACGATTTTTTAATAGGCTCACGTACATTAGTGAGAGTAGCCTAGTGCTGGAATTGGCAGTTATCCAAATTAATGACAGAACCGGAATCAAACTGGATTCCACAGCATTTTCGCTCCGGGACCAAACCAGCACAGCCCATTGCATCATTGGAAGACATAGGCCTATTCCAAAGACGCTCTCCTAATTTGTCAACTAGATATAGGCTAAACGATACCATGCGCAAAGCAAAATGGAATGTTTAAGAAAAAAGGCTAGGCTAGGTTGGCATGGGGCATACTGACAAGAATAGGACTCGTGTATCAATGGCCTATTAATGTCAGACTAGGTGGACAGTCTGACAGAAATGTGTGTCTACAGGCTTTGACCTCTAAAGTATTTGCCCCGAATATCTGAGACAGATCAAATTGCAAGAACAGGCTTTGGCATGTTGAAATGTATAGGCGAAGAGCGCGAAGAGACCTTTGTAAAAATATGTCAGACACGATATAATGTATTTGTTGTGGTTTAACATGATTCAGCACTACTGTCGGATGTGGGCAACTTTGCTTTCCTGTAATTGACGTGATCAATAAACTTGAGCTGAGGATGGGGCACAGGGAATGTCGTCAACATTACTCATAGATCTACTTTGTTTTTTCAGCTGCATGACAAGTAAAAAATGCACTATTATATAGAGTATCACATGAAGGCTATTGTTCCGCATATAAACACTCATGCAGCAATGCTTCACCACTGATCTTCACCCGACTTGGTTAAATAGACTAGAAGATTAAAAGTGCAGCGATTGGGGGCGGAGACCACCAAATTGAATGGTTGCATAGCCTACCCCAGTGCCCAGTAGCGGTATAGGCTACAACTCGACCTACATTTTATTTCGAACTTCTTTGGTAAAGCCGAATCTTCAGAACCACTACAAAATGTATCCCAATCCTGGGGGTGAGTAGCCAAATTACATTATTTTCAAGTGTCTGAGCAACTAGGTTCGGTCTGTTGTTGGCATGGTTGGAAAATCGCCAGCATGGTCACGCCTTACGGCTGGTAACGGAATCCAATTAGTTTAGTCTACTTACACACTGTCACGCATAAGACTTTGATACACAGTGTATTTAGGGAAACTAAACGAATTGAACAGACAGTATCCAAAATTATGTTAAGGTTTTTTTTAGATGTTAGGCTAAGACTCTGTTTTCGGCTCTCGTTTTAAGCTTCTTAAGCACAATTGTGACCACTCAAAGAGACATAGAAATAGCTGGTAGTAGTAGTTAGGCTACATTGTAGTTTGACAAGAAAATATTTCCACTACTAAATGCACGACCGATGTTATTTTATGTCCGCTTTATTTGTGCTATAGCGAAAACGCGAACCCTTTAAATTCTAGCTCAATCTGCGGTTTCCTTGACTGCATGCAAGGATTCCACATCCAATCCGCCTATGCAGAGCTTGCCAGTTCTAATTTCTGCATGCAATCACCATGTAGTCATTTTACTTTGCGTGAGAAACAACGAGCTTCCCCGACAGCTGGCTGCAAGAGGCAGGATATAAATAAATCACATTCACAATTCATTGACTCACTGTCAATCTCTAAGTTTACTTAAGGCTTGCTCCACGTTTCAAACTGGTTTGAGTCTGTCATTAAGGTGTGACATGTTTTTATTTTAACTTTAAATCAGAAGAAGGTCTATGAAAAGCTAACACAAGTTAATCAACTGATAGGTCTAACGTTTAAAATAGATGAAGCCTACTATCAAACCTAGGCCTAGGTGGAATCAGAATAGAAGTTATTGCATATTCCTATGACTGCCCACCTCTGTCTTTCACATGATCTTTCTTTGCAGTTGCACAGTCACAACATTGTCATAACTTCCTGTTTTCATCACCACTGACCAAAACTCAATTATGAGGAATGACATTGTTATCAGCTAACATAATGCAGTAGTTGTTTTCTCTACTTTATGGGTTCAGAGATTTGAGTAAATAATAAACCAAGTAATCTCTGTGATTCTTTCTTTCAGCGGCCTATGCACCCCCATCCCCTTCTGCCCCACCTATGTATGGAAATGTTCCGGGGTATGAGGATTTCATGGGTGGAGGGGCAGGTAATTGCAAGCCAGAGAGGTTATTTGGCCATGCTTGTGCATGTTACAGGCCGTTTGAGAGTGTGTGTGTCCATCACTGTGAAGAACTATGTATGGCTGCAAGGTTTTTGGCGAACAGGTGTTGATTAATGTCAGCGTTAAAGCTGTCTTGGCATTTAGTTTGTGTTCAGTATTTCCTAAAGTATGTGCCTACTATACACTATGAAGACTTCAAACAAATACTAAAAACAAAGATATTAATGTCCAACCAAAGGTTAATCTAACGATCCGTGTTACAGATGATCCCCCTTGTCAAATACCACATAGCCTTGAAGCCATGAAGCCCCACTCAGGCAGATGGCTCTCATTCTAACGCCACCATAGCTCTTTGCCTGGGTTAACAAAAATGTAGGTTTTAGGAAAAAATTTAGGTTTTAGCAATAATTATACTTCATCTCTTAATAGTTAACAAATACAGCAGCAAACGGGAAAATATGACAAAAGCATGAGGGCAAGAAGGTCTGCAGACCTTCTCAGAGGCAACACATAAATCATGATAGTGCAGCAATTTTAATCATCAGTACATCATTTGGATTAATTTAGGGATGAGTATCTGTTGATATTGACTGATGGAGTGCTGTTTTATTTGGGCAGGTGGGTTTGTGCCTCCCCCTGCTCCCCTGCATCCAGTGCCAAGCCCAGATGCCCAGCCGGAACAGGTCGACTGGAAGTAAGACTCATCTACCCACTGTAGTTCTCTTCATTGTGTCCTAAAACATTTTCATATTTTTCAATTTCTCCAGGAACTTTATGAAAAAAATGTTTTTAAATGAAGGCTGTTGTTCATGGACAGTGTTGTGTTACTACCTGACAGTCTATGCTCAAAGCAATGTCACATACTTATTTCATTGTGCCTTGAAAATTATGCATGTATATCACAAAAAAGTGTATTAGATCAGAATCACAGCTTTTATTAGCATGTATTTGTTTTTGGGACCATGTCATTAGCCTGAGGTAGCTAAAGACAGTTTTTGTTTTTAGCATCCCTTCTCTCTCAGAGGATGAAGCAAGGAACGCCTTCCTGGAGTATGCTGGCAGCAACTGCTGTTACAGTGACGCCCCTGCTAAAGAAGGAGTCATATCCAGTATGCAGTCATTCAACACTTATCGGGTACCTGATAATCATTCTTTATAATTATTGTTTGCAATGTTCTTTGAAGCTGAATATATGTTCTAAATTTGAATGTTACATTTGAAGAAACATGTAAAACAATGTTAGTTCTTAATATTGAGAATTTGATAATTTGATGTAGTGTCTGCGAAGGGTCTCATTCATCCAGGTCATGCTAGTCAAAGTAGCTAAGTTGTAAACAGCTGGACTTCTTTTGGAGTCCCCTCATCCCATGACTAAAGGGTCACATGAGCCTCCCATCAAGGTGTGAATTCTAGTGACAGCAGTTCTTATTCTCTGGATCATGTGACAAAAACAACTCACTTCATGGGATGAGGGGTGTGGTCTACAGCTCCATGGGATAAGGGATGAGGGATACAGCTCCACCTGCAGTGGTACAGAGGTGTAGCTCCTGGTTCCCTACCATCAGGACAGAATTATAGAAGAACTGCATGAAAGGTGAAATGCCTTCAAGCTCTCAAATAAGTCCAGTTGCTTACAACTTGCCTGATTTGACTACCAATTTGATGTAGTCTTCTGTTTTGAGTGAGCTACATAAAGTTGATTGTAGACCCGATTGTTGACCAGTGTTGTATTTTCATGTGCAGTATCGGCTGGAAACCTTTACTGAATCCAGAACCACTGAATGGAAAACTGAGCCCTATACAGGTATATACTGCCATCGTGTTCATTTTATGTTTCTTACTCAGTTTTTCTCTTTACATTACACTTCCTAAGCAGACACTTTTGTCCAAAGCAACTTACAATACACAACACAAATCAAGCTACAGGTATGGAGAGGAGAACAGAGTAAGTGCAGACAGAGTACAGGACTGCTCAAAAGTGGAGGTTAAAAGTTTTTGTTAAAAGCATTGTTAGAAAGGGAATCCCTTCCCAAAAAGATGGCTCTTTGAGAGATTCTTGAACGTAGAGACTCTGCTCTCCTAGCAACTGGTAGCTTGTTCCACCCAGAATTCCTGGGTATAAATAAAGTTGCTTTGGTTTGCCATTACTACTACCTACTGCCTGTGAGCTCTCATTGTATATGTTAACTCCCCCTGACCACTCTAAATAATGTGGTTTAGAGGCTCTTTTGTCTGGGACACTACAATGCCACTGCAGTTTTGTCAAAAGACGATAAGGCTCCTGTTGACCAAAAAAGATAGATAAGTGCATGGATGAATGGGTGGATAGATGGATGGATGGAAGGACTTTATTGGTCCCAAGCTGAGAAATTAAAGTCGGCTGGTGCCAGTACAATATAAAAATATGATTGCTCAGTGCAGTTCCCAAAATCAAATGCAGTGTTCCCTTTTTGTGACCCCCTAACACAAAGATGCCATATTAAAAAATAACAATTTTAAGTTTATTACAGAATATATTTTGTAATTATATATTAATACATGTTAATTTTGCATTGTGTTCTTCACATGTGAGCCCACTTCCTCCATAATCTAGACTGAACTTGCATTTTGTGTGACTAACCCCCTCGCTGCCTCAGGCTTCTGCCTCTTTGTCAGCTGATCAGCTGATGCAGCCTTAGTGGCTGTGATGAGGGCAAAGGGGGTTGCACATCCTTTCCGTAAGACATCTCTCGCACGGTCTCTCTTTGCTTCAGGCAATCATGAAGGATTCTCCTGCTCCAGCTGCTCATGTTCTGCCTTTGTGGCCAGATGTTGAATGTGCACTTGAAATGTGTGACTCTATCTCTCTCTCTCTCTCTCTCTCTCTCTCTCTCTCTCTCTCTCTCTCTCTCTCTCGCTCTCTCTTCCTCTCTCTCTTTCTCTTTGCCTCTCTCTCTCGCCACCCTCCCTCTGTCTCGTATATTCTTGATTGGCATGCCCAGGGCAAAATGTGGAATCTGGCCCACAACCAGCCCCTCCCCCATGGGCTGTTCACGTGCAGACCCCCGAAATGTTTAAAGACCACGAGGACAATGTTAAAGTGCCCAACACCTCTTCTGTAAAGGTAATCATTATACATGTCATTATACATACACAGTTTACTTGTTGTGTTAAAAAGTAAACTCATACTGCAATGTTGCACATTTGTGGTTCGTCAGGGCTGCCATGTTTGTAAGGAGACAGGACAATGCCCATGTGAGACATGCAAGGGCACTGGCAAGGTATGTTCAGTTTGGTTAGATAAGTTGATAATGTGTGGAAACAATTAAATGATGTGACAACATCCACTTTTGTTTAGAAACGAAATCACATTTTGTTGTATTACTGTATTAGCTTAACCTTACAGCAGAGGTAAAGGGCTTTCATTTCCAAGCTAATTTCCCTAAATGCATGTATGCTAAACACAAACACCTGCAAACACCAATATTATCCCAGTTTTTACCAATAAAAACTGTGGCTATCATGGTAAATGTTTTGTTTTGTTGACTGCCAATGGTAGTTGGTAATGTTGCACTGTGAAAACTTCACTGATGAGCTTGTGGTGGCCCTTTAATCAAAACTACATGCTTCTGGGTGGCCACTTGCTCTGCTGTTGTGTTAACCTGTCTGTTGTATGACCATATAGCTTCCAAAGGAATTGAAAGGTTTTATAAAACAGGCTGCCTCTGAATTTGGCCAAAACATGGCAGTTTTTTTTTGCAAACATTGAACTGGTAAAGTGCATCCTGCCTTATAGTCACTGTTTTTCAGAAACAATGCACCTCATGTAGTGGCAGTGGCAGAAGGCTCGAGGAATCATGTGACACCTGCTCAGGAACAGGACATGAAAGGTAAGCTATTGTCTCATATATACACAAATACATGCACGTGCACAAGAGTAAGATACTGTCTCTTTACATATACACAAACACATACACAGTGTGTGTGTAAGAGAGGTAGAGAGAGAAATAACAGGGTATCATGTTACATTTTGAGTAGGCTGTGCTGTAGGGATGTTGGTCTGGGTGAAACTGTGTATTTTTCCCATAGCTGTATGGCATGCTTTGGGAATGGACTGGAGAAGTGTAAGACCTGTGACGGGAGGAAGCAAATCGTGATGTTCATCAATCTCAAGGTTGAATGGTGAGTAAATGTTTTATCTTGTTGTACCAAATGTTGAGGTCTTATTTTTAAAAAATCATTGTAATCAGCATGACAAATGCTGTAGAGTGAGTGTTAGCTTTTGAAAGTTTATTTCAGTGTTTGTACTAAGCATTCTAATCCTACAATCTCAAAAATGTTTCAACGCATGTGTGTTATCCTGAAAGCATCCCCAGATCCAGCGATGGTACCAGAATAACACACATGTTGTTATGTTAGTGCATTCTAATTTAAATGCCTTTGACAGAAAGCACAAAAAAGAAATGCAACACAGAAACTGCAAATTTAGAATAAAAACAACTGGAATGGTTGTCTGTGAGACACAAACAGTCATTCACATTTATTTTAACACAGCAGGATGCATTACAACTAAGAGTTAGATTATCATGTTTTCCAGCATTGTATTGCATATATTGGGTGTATTATACCATTACACCATGCCACCTTGTAATTTGTTTCTACATTTGCTTCTGTTAAGTGCATAATCCCACTTCAGTTCCATTATGTGACATTCATCAAGTTGTTCCTCACTGTCATCTACCCGTCTGTTATGTGTGTACACTTAGAGAAAAAAGAGGATGTGATTAATACAGTTAATATGTTATGTAAGTGGGAAACAAAGGTACTGGCCTGGATCCAAACAGAAACAATTGCAGCCAATCAATGCACTGGAATTTGGTTTGGCTGTTGAGACTGAGCATCTGTAACCTTCTGCCATCTGTAACCTACTAGGGACTTTGGTCCTGTTTAAAGTATGGTCAGTGACAAATGTGGCCCAAGTCAGGGCTGAGCTCAAGAGTTCAAGACCTTTTGGTGATATGAAACTGGAACTGGACTGGCCATAATGAGAATGCAGAAGGAGGTGACATTTGTAAATGTTGATCTTACCTTTTATGTACATAGTGTGTACTTTTAAGAAGCATTAACAAATTACCTTAAAAAGAATGGAGAACACAGACAGAGGGCTAGCCTACTAGAAGACTTACCTTAGACCTTACTATAGTCAACTTAGCCAGGTTGGTCACTTAACCATGTTCTTAAAACAGGACACTTTAACTCTTTAAACACAATGTTTATCTTTAACTGGTGCTAACAAGTCCTTTTCTGCCCCTTCCAGGAAGAACAACAAGGAAGATTATGTAGCCCAGCAGTCCAGTGGTATTAACATTGAGAACCTCACCTCAGTAACTGGGAAAAAGCTCTTTCATGATGAGCAGTACATGGTAGGAAATACAAATTAATTTATCTAACTAGACAATGTGGTTGGTTCAGTTTTCTTGTAGAGGAATGTTATTATTCTGTGAAATAGCCATAGGAAAGATTTTGTGAAGGTGTATAGTTTACTGTAGTAATCTGCATGGAATGGAATTCTTGGAATGGAATTCTCTACTTCAGATTTTTTAATCCTGTTTGTTCTTTTTGAAGACCTTTTTTTCTTGTGTACAAATCACATTTGTGAATAAAATGGATGTTACTGTGTTTTGGTAAGTAATATAATTGAGAATGGTCTATCTGCATTTAAAAAGGCTTATCTGTGTGTTCTGTGTGCAGGTGTACCCAGTGTTTGGCTTCCCTGATCCAAACCTATCTCAGGCATCTGAGAAAATCGTCAGGGAGCATCAAAGCAACTTTGGCCAGACTTCCCGCATTCACAAGCAGGTGTGCTCCTTAACTGTATACGGTATATTACTATATACTGTATTCACACCCCTCCCTCCCAGAACATACACACACACACTTGCTTATACTCCCTCCCACAGACAAATCTTCATACCTATTGAACCAAGTCCATTCAACTTTATGTAGTGACTGAAAAACTGTTGGTGTCCCACTAGTACCTGTAATTCTGACTTCTTGGCACTTAATCTAAAATTTATACACATGCTAAAAAAACTCCTCTGTCTTTCTTTCAGCGACATACCATTGAACTGATCCCTATTACCAAAGTGAACTACAACTGGAAAGACAACGGCCATGTTTTCTACGTGTTTGGGAATGAGTTGAACGTCAGTGCTGATGACTACCCAGCAACTTGCTGCTGCTGTGCTATAATGTAGAGTATTCAGTGACCGTGTGACCAGTGTTTCTTGGGGAAAAAAGTATTTACTTTCTTCACTATTAATGCCAATGTGCTGAAACTTGTTGCAGTTATTGATTGAATTGCACTTCTGCCATAAAAATACTGGTGCTGTACATTAATGCTGTTTACACAAGTCTATCTTGTTAGTAGATACAGTGCAGTTTATGATGCAATGATGTAATGCTTGTCCTTTTTCATTATCGTGAGCTTTATACTGTCTACCAGGTTATACTGTGGATTTATCAAAGATTTGCCTTACACAGGAAATAACATTTACCTCAAACTCTTTTTGTCCTCTTCACCTGTATGGACATGGTGTTGTTACTGGGCAGACTTTATGTATGTAGCCTCTTAGTGGTCACCGTATCGCAAGTAGAACAACTCGTCGTAAATGTATTGGTCATTGCCATTCTAGTAACAACAAACTTTTATAATAGGAGGTGTCTCTTAAGGGGTTAAACCAGTTTCAAGACTATTTATTTTTAATTTGTTTTTCCTCCTTACCCAAAGACAGTTCTAACTCAAATTAATGAAACGCAAAAATACACAGTGTTGGTGACGGTATCTTTTTTTTTACTGTCCTTCACCCAATTCAGTGAGTAGCCTTATTACTCAATATAAACCAGGGTAGTGTTCATAGTCAAATATGAATAATCAGTAGCCATATAGTCATGTACATAACTGTTACTATACCACTAACAATTTAACTATTCATGGTCTAATACACGGTAGCTGTATACTGTTTATTATAATCAGTAGCTGTATAGCCTTAACTATTGTCACTTGACCGACAACCACTTTACTTACAGCACTTACTTACAACCTTACAAAGCATGATAAACCATCTTTTTCCCCTTAGTGACCTTAGTCCCTTTATTGGGTAGCTATAGGCATGTTAGGACTTATTGCAGTATTATGCACAGTATTATTGATTATTGCACCATTATAATGTGCCATCAGAGCTTGCTAAATACTAAATGTCATACAAGAATATTGGACTGAAAAAAAAAGATTTGCCTGATTTTTAGCACTGAATAGCAAATAGTGACTAACACTGACCACGTTTACACAAAGCGTGAAAACGCAAAAGTAGTTACAAGTTGCTGGTTTAGAAACACCTCAAGTGACCACCATACAATCTGTGGGTGTAATATCTTCTTTTTGTATCCTTCAGTCGCTGTGCCTGTGAACAATTTCAGAAAGGCAAAATAAGGCTGAGTATGCGCACAATTGCACTAATGTGCCACCTTAGACCAGAAAGGATTGTATAAATGTACTGCTGCATAAATGTTCATTAAAATAGTGACACAGCCTGTGTGAGTTATTGTCTTGCCGTGATATTTATTTGGAACTTGTGTTTTTATGTGCCTGGGCAGATCTATATACTTATGTATGAATGTATGTAGCCTATGTGTTGTGCATACATTTGGGAACCACTCTGCAGGGTAATATATGTTTCTTATAGGCGACAGTAAAACAATTCTCAACATTTCTTATGTAAAATATGGACGCTTCCAATGTTTGCAATGTGCAGAGCAAAGAAATAAAATAAACAAACAAAAAACGTTTTCTTTTACTGTGTACTATTGTGTATGTTATCCACACATGGACAGTTAATTTAACTCCATTTTGAGTTAATTAGCATTATTTAGCATTAATTAGCGTTAAGCCAAGCACAGATTTCAAAAAGGTAAACACATGCCTACACATGATTGACTTGGCAGTAACTACACTTGAATTGTGTAATTAGAAGTGTAGTTTAATTTGTTTTTGTCTTCTTCTGTAGACAGCCATGCCAAGTGACTCATCTTTGATCAAATAGTTATGGAGGTCAGGTGTGGGTGTTCTGGGGCTGGAAGGAAAATAAAGGGTGCAGCAACCAGTTTTTCTTCCAGTAAAGAGCAATAAGGAAGCATTTGGAGCAGTAGTGGATTCAGTAGTGTTGGTCTGAATTGCGAGCATTCCAAACTATATCAATTCACACTGTTAGGACTCCCCCTATGTCCTCAATGTAAATAAACTAGGCTTCTTTTTCAAACACATATGGAGATGCTTTGTCTTTGATCCATGGCCCGAGGTGGTTCCCAAAGGCCTAACTCCACACCAATGTCACAGTTGGTCGGTGTTGTAATCACACCTGGGCCCTGTTCCTGCAAACGCTCTTAACACAGCGGCGCTTATGTGCGAAAGCCGCGCTCCAATGAGCGCGAGCTTAAATCTAATCAGCAACCAGTTCCTCAAACTCAGATCAACTGCTTCTAGTTTAGGTTCACGCCAGCGCGGCTAATTAAACCCTGCGCTTGGCGTCTGGGCGGAGTATTTAAGAAGACCATGACCTCGATTGTCGAAATCGCGATCATGGCAAAACCGGCAAAACCTAGAGCTGATATTTGAGGAATAAAGTTTTAGGCCTATGTGTGGAGCGGCACGGTTCCCTCATTTCAATAGGCGAGTGGTAACGACATCGCATGTCATACGGCCGACCGGCGTTCGAATCTCATGAGTAACATCGCATACTTGTAGCAGTTTGCTTTAGATTTCCATTTTCCTTTTAATTCCTTGTTTTTTGGCTTTTTGCTTTTCTGTACACACATTTGTGTCCTGCACATGATGGACAGTCTCATTCAACTGTGGAAGATGTTTGGTTCCTTGGAAATGAGAATAAATGGTTTCAGATATCATCTGCACTCTCAATTCATAATGTAGGCCTAGCCTAGAGGGATATGGACACTCCATCCAGGGGAAAGAAAAACTGGCCATTGACTGGGTTCTTGGGACTGGTAGTAGGCCTAATGCCTGGCATTTGGCAGTAGAATAAGTAAGACCTTCTTTGAGTTGATTGTGTAGGCCTGCATTGTGGACTTTGCATGTGGGGCAAATGACCACGCAAAGGTCTGCTACGGGACAATTTCATCCTCCTTTAAAATGGATGGTCATGCTACTGTTCCACAATGGGCAAGACATTCAGGAATTCAACTGAATTAGGGTTAATAAGAATGCGGTGACTTTATTCAGACATAACCTACAATTACACTAGAAGAAAATAGCGATGCTATAAAAAGAAATATTCAGGTAAGAATCGAACCCGGGTCGGCTGCATAGCATGCAGCACGCTAACCCACAGTGCCACACAATTCCGACAGCAATGTCATGACCAAAGTATTGATTCTTACTATAACAAAACGCTAAGGTTTTTTTTTAATCTGTTGGTCATCGGAAATTCTCAGACTGAAAGGAGTAGACTTCATTGTGTTTTTTCCTCGCATTGTCACCCCAGACACAATTTAAATGGGACAATTGCTCAAATTTGATGTCGTGACATGCTGGCGGAGATGGGCGGAACTGTTCGGTGGTCATTCGGTTTCATACCAGTCGACTTTCTTAGTAACACGGCTTCGTTAAGCCCGAAGTTAAACCTGCTCCCTACCAGGTTTAGTTCGGAGCATATGTTACCAGAGCAACTCAGCTGAGATTCACTTTAGCAAGACTAATGGAACGGACTTCTGTCTAAACATAGCGAGACTATGCGAGTTGAGCGAGGATTTGCGCTGAGCGCCATTGATGGAACAGGGCCCTAGTGTGCTTCCTCATCCCAGGGTGTTGAGGGAGTGGGCCTTTTGTTGTTACTATAATAGGATTACCCCTTGGGAGATTATTGGGAATACATTCTCAGTAGTCACAGTGCTTCATCATAAATTTCAGGCAGGGCGTACTATAATTTCTTACAGGCGGTATTCCAAAAAGCATTTTCAACATCACAAACACAACAACAACAACAGATTGTATTTATGTAGCACTTTTAAAAGACACTCAAAGTGCTGTGCAGTGAAGAGGGGTCTCACTAACCACCACCAATGTGTAGCACAGACCTGGGTGATACACAGCAGCCATGATGTGCCAGAACATTCACCATACACCAGCTTGAGGTGGACAGTGGGGAAAAATAGCCTGGGCCCGCCCATACTGCCTGTGAAGCTACATGGAATTTTGTGCTGAAGTCAGTCTGGCCAACCTGCCTATTCTAAGCTGTTCCTTTGCCTGTAAAAGTTGTGGCTCTGTCCAGTAGTACACAAAGGCATTTAAAGAATCTTCCTCTTTCCCACCAATTTCCTGCCTATGGGAGGTTTGCCAAACCCAGCTTTGTTTATGAGCTTCGTGCGACAGCCAGGCTGGGGGAAAGAGTGAAATAAGACAACTATACTAGGGGATGAACAGGGGCCAGACTGAATGAGTCAGATTGGGAGATTAGCTGGGAATCCCTATTTGTTGCCATAAGTGCCATTAGGGTCTTTTAATGCCACAGTCAGGACTTTGGTTTAAAGTCTCATTCAAAGGACAGATAACACATTACTATTATGTGGTTGGAAAAAACCTAAAGGTTAGATAAAGGATGAAGTATTGCATAACATTTGCTCTGAACTTGAGAGAACCTGACACAATTTACCCCAGTAGGAATGGTGACTTGTGCAGTTAAGCTTTTAATTAAAGCATAAAGGTGTTGACTTCATGAGATGATAGTAAAAGGGAAGGAAGAGGTGGACTAACTCTTGGCATAATACTTTTTCAGGAAACAGTGGTTATCACACTTCCTGCCAGCCTCCTAAGAGACGTGTATTATTCAAAAACCCTACCTCCTAAAGGCAGTAACGGAAAAGATACTGCAAACCTGTGATATCATTTCTACTCTGTTATAGTTTTATGCAGTTAAGGAGGTTTTTACAGCTTTTGGTGGTTTGTGTAGGTAGGGCGGGTCTAAAATGCATCCTGCTTATGCAATGCTGCAAAAGATACACCAAAAACCGGCATTCAACCCCTATTCCGACATCCCATTAGTCAGACATCCCACTATTCAGACATACCACTATTCAGACATCCCACTACTCAGACATCCCGCTATTCAGACACTTTTTAGTACCGCTATTCCGACAGTTTTTTTTTTTTCACAGTTAATGATTGACAGCTGCTCTCATGAAGCGGGGCTGCTTGATTAATTGGGTTCAGCTGGTTCAGAAAGTAGGCCTACTTAAATCCTACATTGAGTTTTGTTTAATAAGCACACTATTTATCAATATATATGCATATATTATTTTTAAACATGGCAGCGAAAAAGAAAGTCCTACTACATAACGAGCATCAACTCACTCACAAATGGTCACCTCCCGATGTGCCTTCTTTGTGAACGTGTTTTCGAATGAGGCAATGAAACACGAAACGAGCACCTGACCAAGATACACACTGCAAGGCATCAGAGGATAGCCCACGTTTTTTTCCCCTAAGCCCTATAGGAGCATTAGCCTATTCAAAGCGCAACATTGTTACCTTGTTTTGTCGGAAGGGAAGTCAAACACAGAGCGAGTTGGTGTTATCACGCATTTCTCTTTTAATTGCGAAATCGGGATCACCGTTAATTTTTGGAGAAAGACTTGTTCTTCCTGTCAATGAAGAGGTCCAGTGCTGCAGAGCAAGATCCAGCATCGGTGTTGAGGGCCATGCCACTCAGCAATGTGGCACGGAGGATCAACGAGATGGCATCGGATACTGAGGAACAGTTGTGTAAATGTCTGCGTCAGTATCCATTCAGCATACAGCTGGATGAAACGACTGCAGACAACAACGCTATGCTGATGTGACAGACATAGGCCCTACGAGGGGAAACGATTCTTTAATTTGAGTTTTATTGCGCGTACAGTGCATAACTCCTTGTTAATTGAGCGCACCTGTCCCGTTTACTCCTGCTGCTGTACGTGTCTATCGCTGCTGCTTATCTCTACGTTGTATTGATATTAAAAAAAAAAGAAAAGAGGAAAAAAATCCCTTGCCTGCTGTCACACGGACCAGTTTTCATTTCCCCAACTTAAATCCGAAAAACTAGTTAACAGGGACTTTGACTACAGTCGGTTTTGCCTCCAGGGTAGGCCTTGGTTTTCAGCGTCACAATAAAACTATTCATGTCGGAAAAGCGGAATGTTTCAAAAATAGCAACATGCCCCTACTCCGACAATGGAAAAAAAAATTGTCGGAATAATGATATGTTTTTTAAAAAATGATAATGTCGCTACTCCGACAATTGGACGCTAATGTCTGACTAATGACATGTCTGAATAGTGACATGTAACCCTGCAAACCTGTGATATCATTTCTACTCTGTTGTAGAGATATGCAGTTAGGAGGTTTTTACAGCTTTTGGTGGTTTGTATAGGTAGGTCTAAAATGCATCGTGCTTATGTCATGCTTAGCATGGTATAGCATTGCATAGGTGGCATACTGCCGCACTTTCAGTGCACCATTGACTATAGGCCTACAGTCGTTGGAGCACATGCCCACAGCGTCCAAGCATTTCCTATACTCGAAATCCCCCATTCTCTTATCATCTCCTAACACTTTGCTTGACAGTAATCTGGTAGGAGACAGCCTGCAACTGATTGAGGCCTATCATGGTGGGACATGCCCCCCTTTCCCACCTGCACCTAACATACTGACCAGTAATGAGGCATATGTTTGTGTGTGCTTGTGTGTGCTCCTGCCATGGTGGATGCTTTTGACCTCCTGTACGTTAGCCATTCAGCAGGCCACAGGGGCGTGTGTTAACATGTTGGACTACAAAGTTTGTATGCAAACTGTGTCAGGCTGTTGGTGAAATTCACAGTTTGACTTACTTGAAATGGTGTAAGGGTATAATTTCTATGGCCATTTTTTACAGTGAGCAGGATGAACCACATAGAGTACAAAAACAGTTAATTGTAAATAAAGAATGTACATATATATCATGAGTAGGCCAGAGTAAATTAAAGAAAATTGTGAAAAGGTGTTGTTTCATTGTAGTCCACTGTCTTCCACAACTTGCATCCTTTTGATGTTCTTGAAAAAGTGTAGTTGGAGCTACAGCACCTCCTGTCCATGAAGTCAACAACTTTTCTGGAAATGAAGTAGGTGTTGGACAACATTTCAGTCATGTTGTTCTGAGCAATAGGAATTTTGTAATAACAGTGTAATTAGTTAGTAAATGTATTACATTGGTCTCACTGCACGCAGAAGACAACCTAACACTAGTGCCATTTAATGCTTTGCTTTTCCTTATCTTTGTCTACATGCATGCACAAAGACAACATAACAATGCTGAGAAAATGGTGATTGTATATATCAGGATGTATGTACTCTTTTTCAGATCTTCCAAAACCATACACACACCGCTGCTCGACCCAGCAGACCCCATGCACCGCACGGAGAGTAAGTGTATATACGTACATACATTTCGTTAATTATACAAGAAAGTATTAAAAGTAACAGTTTAGTTACAGTTAAGACAGGCCTGGCTCAGTTTTTTAAAAACTGGTTTACACCAGGTTTCTGTTCTGCAGAATACAAAACATAGCCTAAAGCAATCAACAAAGACAGAGGCACTTACACAGGACATTAACATAAACCAGACACATTATAACTTAGGATGGTTTATTGTGTGCAGGTATAACTGTGTGTAACATGTATAACATTTACATCTGGTAGAGGTTTCACTCCAAAGTGAAGTGAATCTGTGGCTAGAAGCATAGACAGTAGAAGAAGGTAAGATGCCAATGCTGATTTCTACCATAGACTGTTTAATGCGAATGGTCTTTGGTCTTTCGGCCTCTGCTGGTGGGAAGATTATACTGCAGGTGACATGGTAAACTTCAAAAAATCTCCGCTGGTGTCTGCTTTGCCATTTCTGATGTTGTTGTTTTAACTGTCCGACTGTGTGAGCCTAACATTCAAGCGTACATCATTTGAGTGGTATATACGTAAACGGAAAGCTACAGTAGCCTACAGAAAACAAAACAAAAAATATCTTTTAAACCTAAAGTCATGTGAAATGATGGGTAGATCTTTGAAATACGTGGCTGACATGTTTTTAACTGAATGTCATACTGTGCCAGACTTTTTAAAATATATAATCAACAATTTTATTTAATTCTTTTAACCCTTCAGCTTTTAAATATGTTTTAAAGTGAAAAGAACCTTCGAGCTTGGATTGGATTCCCCTGCAGTTTTGCCCAAGGACCAAAACAGCACAGTCCCTTGCATCATTGGAAGACATATTAGAAAGACTCTCTCATAATTTGTCAACCAAATATAGGCTAAACTATATCATGCGGAAAGTAAAATGGAATGTTCAAGAAAAAAGGCTTGGCTAGGCTGGCATGGGGCACACTGACGAGAATAGGACTAGCCTACGCCTCTCGTATCAGTCTGACGGAACGTGTGCCTACATACTTTGACCTCTTAAGTATTTGCCCTGAATCTCTGAGACAGATCAAATTGCAAGAACGGGCTTTGTCATGTTGGAATGTGTAGGCAAACTGCGCCAAAAGACCTTCCTGCAAAAAGATGACAAATACGATATAGTATATTTTGTGGTGTAACGTGATTCAGCACTGCTGTCAAATGTGGGGGACTTTGCTTTCCTGAACCTGGCGTGATCAATAAACTTAAACTGAGGATGGGGCACAGGGAATGTCAACATTACTCATACTTTTGTTTTTCAGCTGCATGACAAGTCACCAGTCTGAAAAAATGCACTATTCTGTAGAGCATTACATGTATTGTTCTGCATGTAAACACTAATCCAACAATACTTCACTTATCTTTAGTGAAGGTGGTTACATAGACGTGGAGATTAGAATTGCAGCGTTTGGGGGCGGAGAATGGTTGCCCCTGTGCCCAGTAGCGGTATAGGCTTCACGGATACACCTTCGAGCAACATTTTTTCCGAACTTCTTTGGTAAAGCCAAGCCTTCAGAGCCACTACAAGATGTATCCTAATCCTGCCGGTGAGTAGCCAAATGATATTTTTTGTATGGGTCTGGGCACCTACATTTAGGTTCTGTATATTGTTGGCATGATAGGAAAGCCATGGGGAAAACTCCATCTTGGTCACGCCTTACAGCTTTTACGCCTGGTAACGGAATCCAATTAGCTGATCTTATACACACTGCCAGGTTTAAGACTTTGATACACAGTATATTTGGGAAACTAAACGGACTGAAGACACAGTATCCAAAATTATGTAAAGTATTTTTAGATCTTTGTAGGCTAAGAGTCCGTTTTCAGCTCTCGTTTTAAACTGCTTAAGCACAATGGGCACTCAAAGAGCCGCAGTAGCCTAGTGGTAGTAGTTACATTGTAGGTTGGCAAGAAATTATTCCTACACTAATAAATGCATATGCCAGATTTTTTTATGTCCACTTATTGGTGCTATAGGTAACACTAAAACACAACCATGAATCCTAGTTCTTCCTGCCGTTTCCTTGACTGCCTGTAGCCTATAGTACAGCAGATAAGCGCAAGAATACTTTACTTAATCATGCAAGCATGGAATTTGACACACATGTTCATTACAGTCCACTTGTTCAAAAAAGGGCGTTAGCCACACAAAAAATTGATATGGCTGCCATTTCCAAGATGGACGCCATCTACACTAATAATTCATAATGATAACTGTACTTGTTGGAAGTTGTACTTCCAGAAAAATAACTTATTTCAATTCAGAGCCTTACTTTATATGTCAGAGTCACCCAGCAGGAGGTGAAGGAGTACCAGGTCAGGTCCGTAATGCCATCATGGAGCAATAGCAAGGGTTCACAGACTGTGCGGCTCTGGTGAATTTTATATGATATTCGAATTTTTATTTTAATTAAATCACAAGAAGGCCTAGCTTTAAAAAGCTAACACAAGCAAAGTTAATCAACTGATAGGCCTAACGTTTAAAACAGATCAAATTGACTATCAAACCTAGGCCTAGGTGGAATCAGATTAGAAATTATTGTGTAATCTTACTGACCAGCTGTCTTTCACATGATCTTTTTTTTTTTGCAGTTTCACAGTCACAACATTACCATAACTTCCTGTTCTCATCACCACCGACCAAAACTCAAATATAAGCAATGGCATTTTTATCAGCTAATGTAATGCAATAGTTGTTTTCTTTACTTTATGGGTTCAGTAAGTAAAAAGGTAAAACAACTCTGTGATTCTTTCTTTCAGCTGCCTATGCACCACCAGCCTCTTCTGCTCCACCTACGTATGGAAATGTGCCAGGGTATGAGGGCTTCATGGGTGGAGGGGCAGGTAATTGCAAGCCAGAGAGGCTATTTGGCCATGCCTGTGCATGTTGCAGGATGTTTGTGTGTGTGTGTCCAACACTTTTAAGAGCTATGTATGACTTCGAGGCTTTTGGGGAACAGGTGTTGATTAATGTGAGCGTTAAAGCCATCTTGACATTTAGTTTGTGCTCAGTATCTTCTAAAGTATGTGCCTACACATTATAAAGACTTAAAACAAATATTAAAAACAAAGATATTAGCGTCCAACCAAAGGTTAATCTAACAATCCATGTTAGAGATGATAATCCTTGGCAAAGACCACATAGCCTTGAAGCTGTAAAGCCCAACTCAGGCAGATGGCTCTCACTCTAAGTCCACCACAGCTTTTGCCTGGGTTAGCAAGAATATAGGTTTTAGCAAAAATGACAGTTCATTTCTTAATAGTTAACAAGGATCACAAATACCAAGAAGGAAAATATGACAAAAGGGCAAGAAGGTCTGGCACGCAACTGCAGACCTTCTCAGAGGCAACACATAACTCATGATAGTGCGGTAATTTCAATCATCAGTAAGTCATTTTCATTAACTTAAGGATAAGTATCTGTTAATGTTGACTGATGGAGTACTGCTTTATTTGGGCAGGTGGGTTTGTGCCGCCCCCCGCTCCCCTGCATCCAGTGCCAAGCCCAGATGCCCAGCCGGAACAGGTCGACTGGAAGTAAGACTCATCTACCCACTGTAGTTCTCTTCATTGTGTCCTAAAACATTTTCATTTTTTTCAATTTGTTCAGTAATTTTATTTTAAAATATTTGAAATAAAGTGAGCTTTGTTCAGTGTGACGATATTGTTAATGGACAGTGTTTACAATTGAATGCATCAGGAGAGACTTTTGTCAACTGCTAGCATTCTGTTGTAAAAGCATGCAAAATTATATAACTGTATATCACAAAATATATTAAATCAGAATCGTAGCTTTTATCAGTGTGTACTTGTTTTTGGGACCATGTCATTAGCTTGAGGTAGCTAAAGACAGCTTTTGTTTTTAGCATCCCTTCTCTCTCAGAGGATGAAGCAAGGAATGCCTTCCTGGAGTATGCTGGCAGCAACTGCTGTTACAGTGACGCCCCTGCTAAAGAAGGAGTCATAACCAATATGCAGTCATTCAACACTTACCGGGTACCTGATAATTATTCTTTATAAATATTGTTTACAATATTCTTTGAAGCTGAATATATTTTCACAGTTTTGAAGTTTGTCATGTTCCCTTTGTTCTTAATATTGAGTGGTACATTAAGACATAAGTTGAAATAATTTGATGTAGTGTCTCATTCATCTAGGTCATGCTAGCGAAGAGTCTCATTCATCCAGGTCATGCTAGTCAAAGTAGCTAAGTTGTAAGCAGCTGGACTTCTTTTGGAGTCTGCTCATCCCATGACAGAAGGGTCACATGAGTGTCCCGTCAAGGTGTGAATTGGAGTGAGAGCATTTCTTATTCTCGTGTGACCGCAACAACTCTCACTTCATGGGATGAGTGTGTGGTCTACAGCTCCATGGGATGAGGGGTGAGGGGTGTGGGATACAGTTCCATGGGATGAGGGGTGAGGGGTGTGGGATACAGCTCCACCTGCAGTGATACAGAGATGTAGCTCCTGGCTCCCTACCATCAGGACTGAAGGAGAAGAAAGGTGGATCAAAGCTGAAACGTCTTCAAGCTCCCAAAGCAGTCCAGTTGCTTATACCTTAGTTTCTTTGACTGCCAATTTGATGTAGTCTTTTGTTTTGACTGAGCTACAGAAGGTTGATTGTAGACCCGATTGTTGACCATTGCTGTATTTTCATGTGCAGTATCGGCTGGAAACCTTTACTGAATCCAGAACCACTGAATGGAAAACTGAGCCCTATACAGGTATTTACTGCCATCGTGTTCATTTTATGTTTCTCACTCAGCTTTTCTCTTTACATTACACTTACTTAGCAGACACTTTTATTCAAAGTGGCCTATACCACACAACACAAATCAAGCTACAGGTATGGAGAGGAGAACAGAGTAAGTGCAGACAGAGTACAGGACAGTGCTCACAAGTGGAGGTTAAAAGTTAGCGTTGTTAAGAAGGGAAACCCTTCCCAAGAAGATGGGTCTTTGACAGATTCTTGAAGGAAGAGACCCTGCTCTCCTAGCAACTGGTAGCTTGTTCCACCCAGAATTCCACTTCAAGTGTGCTATATAAATAAAGTTGCCTTGGCTTGCTATTACTACAACCTACTGCCTGTGAGCCCTTCTTGCATATATTAACTGCTCCTGACCACTCTAAATAATGTGGTTTAGAAGAAGGAGATGAGGGTCTTGAAGTTTGCTGATAAGGTATATGAAATGAAAACTGTCTACCAAATACTCCAACTGTGACCTACTCACACACACACACACACACACACACAAACCAATTTTGTTCATTTTTTTCTTTCTTTCGCCAGAGCCGGTTGAAAGAAAGACAATTTATAGGGTTCTGTACAATCTTTGCTTTTGCTGTTTGTCAAAGACATGCACACACACCTACTCTGGTCCTATACTCCATCTTGTCTACTTCACTCGTTCAAGATGCTTGTTGTGTCGACTATCAGCACCAGGTGTTCTCAGTCTAGAGCTTTCTTGGTGCCTTAATGGTGGAATAGTTAGGATACATTTACTCATTGCTCTGAAAGCATACACATGTTTTAGGTAGTTTAGTTACTAGCTTTTGTGTTTTTTCTGGATAACTTTTTATTTTACTGTAAGAACTTGTGTATGTGTATGGTTTGATCGTATCTCCACATATCATAAATTGTGCTTTTGTTATTTTTTCTATAAGTTAGCTGAGTATGTTTTGTTTATAATTTAGTATTTCTAGTGTTGCATGTTGCTTTGGAGAAAACCATCTGCTAAATACTCCAACTGTAAACTACTCACTCACACACACACACACACACACACACACACACACACACACACACACACACACACACACACACGCACACACACACACACACACACACACACACACTCACTCACTGAGCTCTCTCTCTCTCTCTCTCTCTCTCTCTCTCTGGCCACTGTCCCTCTGTCTCTTATATTCTTGATTGGCATGACCAGGTCAGAATGTGGAAGCTGGCCCACAACCGGCCCCTCCCCCATGGGCTGTTCACGTGCAGACCCCCGAAATGTTTAAAGACCATGAGGACAACGTTAAAGTGCCCAACACCTCTTCTGTAAAGGTAATATCTCATTATACGTGTCATTACACATACCTGATTTACAGTGTTGTGTTATAAAGCGAGGCCTCTTATTGTCTGCACTATACTGTGTGAACTCATACTGTAATGGTGCACATTTGTGTCTTGTCAGGGCTGCCATACTTGTAACGAGACAGGACAAATCCAGTGTGAGACATGCAAGGGCTCTGGCAAGGTACGTTCGTTTGGTGAGATAAGTTAATAATCTGTGGAAACAATTCAGTGACTTGAGAACATCCACATTTGTTTATGAACAATAACACATTTTGTTGTATTACTGTGTTAACTTAACCTTACAGCAGAAGTAAAGGGCTTCCATTTGTAAGCTTATTTCCCTAGAGGCATGTATGCTAAACACATGTATGCTAAACCTGCAAACACCAATATTATCCCACTTTTCACCAATAAAAACTATAGCTAACATGGGAATATGTTTGTTCTGTTGACAGCCAATGGTAGTTGGTAATGTTACACTGTGAAAACTTCACTGATGAGCTTGTGGTGGCCCTTTAATCAAAACTACAAGGTTCTGGGTGGCCACTTGCACTTGTGGTCTATGACCTATCTGTTGTATGACCATATAGCTTCCAAAGGAATTGAAAGGTTTTATGAAACAAGCTGCCTCTGAAATGGGCCAAAATGTGGCAGTTTTTTTTTTTGTTGCCATTGAACTCGTAAAAGTGCATCCTGCCTTATAGTCACTGTCTTTCAGAAACAATGCACCTCATGTAGTGGCAGTGGCAAAAAGCTTGAGGAATCGTGTGACACCTGCTCAGGAACAGGACAAGAAAAGTAAGATAGTATCTCCTCTCTCACACACACACACACACGCCCAAGAAAAGTAAGATATTGTCTCTTCATATATACACAAACACATACACATGCAGGTGCAGACACACACACACACACACATACACACACACTGAAAACTAAGATACTGTCTCTTTACATATACACAAACACATACACAGTGTATGTAAGAGAGATAGACAGAGAGAAACAGGAGTATCATGTTGCATCTTCAGTAGAAATGGGATGTGCTGTAGGGATGCTGGTCTTTGGTGAAACTGTGTATTTTTCCCATAGCTGTAGGTCATGTTCTGGGAACGGACATGAACAGTGTAAGACCTGTGAAGGGAAGAGGCAGATTGTGACGTTTATCAATCTCAAGGTTGAATGGTGAGTTTAACTGTTTTATGTTGCTGTACCAAATGTTGAGGTCTTAAATAATTGTTTGTAAAAAATACTGTAATCATCATGGCCAATGTTGTAGAGTGAGTGTAAACCTTTGAAACTTTATTTCAATGTACTGTATGTACTAAGCATTCTAATCCTACAATCTCAAAAATGTTGTAACACGTGTGTTACTCTGATGGTATCATCAGAAGATTTCATGCCAGTGCATTCTGATTTAAATGCCATTGACAGCAGGGAAAAAACAAATGCAACACAGAAACTGCAAATATACAGCAAAAACATGGAATGGTTGCCTGTAAGCCACTAACAACAATCGTTGACATCATTTAACACAATAAGATACATTACAATTAGGAGTTACATTATTATTTTTCCAGTATCGTATTGCATATATTGCATGCAATACACCATCACACTATCCGACCGTGTAGGTGGTTTTTACATTTGCTTCTGTTAAATGCAGCCTATAATACTAATTTAGTTCTTATTATGTGACATTCAGCAAGTTGTTCCTCACTGTCCTCCACCTGTCTGTTGTGTGTGCACTCAAAGCAAAAGAAGAGGATGTGATTAAAACAGTTCTATGCTCTGTAAGTGGGAAACAAAGATAGTGACTTGGACCCAAACAGAAACAATTCCAGCCAATCAATGCACTGGAATTTGGTTGGCTGTTAAGACTGAGCATCTGTAACCTTCTGCCAGAACTAGGGACTTTGGTCCTGTTTAAAGTATGTTTAGTGTCAAATGTGGGCAGTTTGTCTTAAACTAAGCAATTAACCCCTTAGTAAAAGTTTTCCATAGCAGAATTGTTTACAACAAACCTTGGCTCAAGTCAGGGCTGAGCTCAAGAGTTCAAGACCTTTTCCTGGTATGAAACTGGAAATGGACTGAGCATATGACAAAGATTTCTTTGTGGATGGTTGTGTTAGAAGCCATGTTAAAAAATGACCTTAAAAAGAATAAGTCCAATAGCTTTCGTGTGCTAGGAGAACACAGCCACAGGCCTATTCTACTAGGAAGACTTACTCAGTCCATGTTAACTCTTGCATGTATCTTTAACTGGTGCTAACAACAAACCCTTTCTCTGCCCCTTTCAGGAAGAACAACAAGGAAGATTATGTGGCCCAGCAGTCCAGTGGTATTAACATTGAGAACCTCACCTCAGTAACTGGGAAATCGCTCTTTCGCGATGAGCAGTACATGGTAGGAATACAAGATAAATCATCTAACTTGACAATGTGGGTGGTTCATTTTTCTTGTACAGGGATAATTTTATTCTGTGAAATAGCCATAGAAAAAAATCTAAGAGGGTCTATAGGTTATTGTAGTAATCTGCATGGAATGGAATTCATGGAATGGAATTCTTTACTTCAGATTTTTTAATCCTGTTTAATCTTAAAGGTTAAGACCTTTCCTTCTTGTGTACAAATCACATTTGTGAATAAAATGGATGTCACTGTGTTTTGGTAAAATAATTCAGCATAGTCTATCTGCATTTAAAAAGCCTTATCTGTGTGTTCTGTGTGCAGGTGTACCCAGTGTTTGGCTTCCCCGATCCAAACCTATCTCAGGCATCTGAAAAAATGGTCAAGGAGCATCAAAGCAAGTTTGCCGAGACTTCCCGCATTCACAAGCAGGTGTGCTCCTTAACTGTATACGGTATATTACTATATACTGTATTCACTCCCCCTCCCCCCATCAAAGCACACATACACACACACACACACGCTCGCTTACACTCCCTCCCACAGACAAATCTTCATACCTATTGAACCAAGTCCATGCAACTTCATGTAGTGACTGAAAAACTGTTCTTGATCGATTGGTGTCCCACTAGCACCTGTAATTTTGTCTGACCTCTTGGCACTTAATCTAAAATTCATGCACTTGCTAAAAAAAACTCCTCTGTCTTTCTTTCAGCGACATACCATTGAACTGATCCCTATTACCAAAGTGAACTACAAGTGGAAAGAGAACGGCCATGTTTTCTACGTCTTTGGGAATGAGTTGAGCGTCAGTGCTGACGACTACCCAGCGACCTGCTGCTGCTGTGCTATAATGTAGAGTATTCGTTGACCGTGTGACCAGTGTTTCTCGAAAAAAAAAAAGTATTTACTTTTTTCACTACTTACGGTAATGTGCTAAAACTTGTTGCAGTTATTGATTGAATTGCACTTCTGCCATAAAAATTCTGGTGCTATACTTTGATGCTATCTTGTTAGTAGATACAGTGCAGATTATGATGCAATGATGTAATGCTTGTCCTTTTTCATTATCGTGAGCTTTATACTGTCTACCAGGTTATACTGTGGATTTATCAAAGGTTTGCTTCACAACAGGAAATAATGTTTACCTCAAACTCTTTTTGTAACATTTGTACCAACAAACATATAATAGGGGGTGTCTCTTAAGGGGTTAAACCAGTTTTAAGACTATTCATTTTTAGTTCATTTTTCCTCATTAATTGAAGAAACCTGGACCAAAGACCTCACCAAACATGCATTACTGCTTGATTGCATTTAGCAAATTCTAACTCAAATGAATGAAACAGAAAAATACACAGATACTGTAGTGACGGTGTTATTTACGGTGTTATTTTTTCACTCAATTCAGTCGGCAGCTGTATTATTTCATATAAATCAGGGTAGTGTTCATAGTCGAATATAAATAATCAGTAGCCATTGTTTGGATTCCAAAGCATCGGAAATCGACTGTTTCATCAGGTCTGCAGAGTAAAAGTAATTTTACTTCAGTTTACATTGGTACTTGCTCTGTTTTGAACCCACTTCTTGTTGACCTCCCATCCAGTGGATACTCCCTCTGGAGTACCGGCAGTGACTTTCTCTGCAATGCTGGTTTTGAGTCTGTCTGCCTCATCATCTCCAAGTTGGGTGGAGAGGATCTGAAAGGCTGGGCAGACGAGACAAACGTTTGAGCTTTATCCAGGTGTCCAGCCCTGCCTCACATGGACATTCGATGCCTCTGCTCCATCTCTCAGTGTCTTCGGGTTTAGCTGGCTCATATGTCACCTAAGCTTTATTTGTTAGAGGCACTGCTTTGGCATTCGCTTCTCCAGTTTTCACTGCACCTTGGGAACATGTGCACACAGGATGCAAATACTCTTTTTCTTTCTAGTCTGCTGGCCTGGCAGCTTGCAGTTGCCTCTTCCATTCTGCAATGGCACCAGGGGGCACCAAAGAAGTCCTAGTCCTTGGCAGAGGTGACATTCTCTACCAGACTATGGGGTGGAGCTTGACTCTGGAAGAGCTTTCTTTTTGTTCTTTTCTGGCTCTCCGCCACTTGCTAAAAACTTTCTGAACACCGTCATAATTCCACATTAGACTGTCAAAAGTGAGGCTTTCCTCCTCCCTCAATCTCTTTTCAATTTACTCTTTTCCAACTTAAACTCTTTCATCACACATTTTGATAGCTCTCTCACCATTTCTTTCATTTCACAACTCTGAGCCTTTTGAGCGGGAGTCTGTGGTCTCATCAGACCAAACCCCCGCTGTCTCAGCCATGGCAGAAGTCAGTTCGCATCACAAACCAGTTACAGTTAACAAAACAGTTTGAACAGATTTTAATCAAAACTGAACAAATATCATAAAACATTAAACAACTTTGTTGTTTTTTAGGGATGTGTATTGTCTGCTCTCCGGACAGCGCAAGCCTCTTTGTATTCTATTTGTAACCACAGCAGCTGTGCATCTACCAAGGTCTCAGATTACACACATAGCATTCCTGCACAGGAGGATTGGAATTACAGAGCAAATGCTTCTCATTAAAATTAACGATCATTTAATCACTTCTCTGTCACCAGACGGGATTTATGTGTACGCCTTCTTCTAGTCTAGTCCTTTAAGTAGGTCTCAACGTGTGCAGGACAAAGAAGCATTTAAATAAATGCACAGCTGTATTTATTAACCCTTTTTGCACACAAACTTACATCCACATGTATAGTATCACCTTTAAAGGAAACTGCCACTCCCAGGTGAAATTAAGTCTCTCCCCACAGGCCCTAGAGTTATATAAGTGAGCAGAAGCATTTTCTAGCAGACCCAGCCATTGTCTGAATTGTCTGACTTTAGCTTAGCTTAGCATAATCCATAGGCGTATTCTTTTAAGATGTTTATTTTTTTGGATTTCAGCAACTGTAAATCTTTTATATTTAACCCATCACTCCCACAATGCAATACCCCAATTCACTACTGCTTACACAAACACCCACAAGTATTTTGAAACAATCAATCACTCCTCTGACACCTACTCCTAGATCAGCTATTGCATAAGCCATATGCACTTTATTTAAACTTTGGACACTTTTAGTACGTGGAAACCCCTTCTTTTAATTCGCACAAATGTTTAGTTCTTACAGGCTTTTCGTTTTTTTTTATTACTGATTTCTTTCAGCTCAAAAACCAATGACATAGGTACATAAATTACGGCAAGCTTCTATTTTACTGTAGTGGCAGCATTAGTTTTATTCTTTTATTCTGCTGAGTTATGAGACTTGTGTCTTATCTATAGAAGTTAATAGGCATCCCACACAGCTTCCCTCTCTGCTGTTGATCGGTGTCACTTCGGGGCAGATCAGATCACAGCTCCCATCATGCGTCTTCCCCTCTGGCTTTGCCATTGCCTTAGCTCGCCTCTCCTCTCTTCGTAGATCCGGGTCACGGCACCAACTTGTTAGATTTTGGTGTTTTTCAGATTAACTTCACATCTGGAGTTTCTGAATAGAAGACTTGATATTTCGTTTCTCTGGATCATGAAAAGACGGGAGATAGATATACTCAATGTTCAATCGTAAATCGTTCTAAATAGTGTAAAATAACTCGAACAACAACGAATTCAGGAAGGAAAGTCCATATAAGTACATACTGCATTGGCATATCTCTGTCTCCAGCTAGGGTTGAGAATAACATATAGACAGACCAAAAAGGGTGCTTCTACTACTGGCCTTACACCTGTGCGACCTTACATAGAATTCCAGGGCGACCACTAAGTTAGGTCTTGACTAGGCCTTTCTGGAACACACTATGAGTTATCCTTGCTAAACAGATAATTTGTAGCAGTAAGCGGGTGGTATTTATTTGACTGTCTAAAAAAAACATAAAAATCATGTAGAATTCTACACTATATATACACATGTATATGTAATTATTATTATACCACTAGCAACTGTATGGTATATCCATGGACTAATATACCATAGCTATATACCTTTTATTATAATCAGTAGCTGTACAGCCTTAACTACTGCCACTTTACCTACAACCACTTTACTTACAGGACTTACTTACATCCTTACAAAGCATGATAATCCTAGCTGACCTTAGTCGCTTTATTTAGTACCTATTGGCATGTTAGGACTTGTCGCAGTATTGTTCAAGACAGAATGCAGACTCTTTATTGGTTATTGCACCGTTATAATGTGCCCTCAGAGCTTGCTTAATGCTAAATGTCATACAAGAATAATGGACTAAAAAAAGATTTGGCTGATTTTCAGCACTGAATAGCTAATAGTGACTAACACTGACCACATTTACACTAATCGTGCAAACACAAAAGTAGTCACAAGTTGTTGGTTTAGTGTTTGTTAATAACACTTCAGGTGACCACCATACAATCTGTGGGTGTAATATCGTTTTTCGTATTCTACAGTCACTGTGTCTGTGTACAATTTCAGAAAATCAAAATAAGGCTGAGTATGCGCACAATCGCACTTACTGTATGTGCCACTTTAGACCAGAAAAGATTGTATAAATGTACTGCTGCATAAATGTTCATTAAAATACTGAGACAGCCTGTGTGAGTCATTGTCTTGGCTTGATATTTATTTGGAACTTGTGTTTTTATGTGCATGGGCAGATCTCTATACTCATGTATGTATGTGTGTGTGTGTGTGTGTGTGTGTGTGCGTGTGTGTGTGTGTGTCTGTCTGTCTGTATGTATATATGTATGTATGTATGTATGTATGTATGTGCATACATTTTGGATCCACTGGGCAAGGTAATACAGGTCCTGGTCATATAATTAAAATATCATGAGAAAAGTTGAATTATTTCAGTAATTCTATTTAAAAGGTAAAACTTGTATAATGTATATTCATTTCAGACAGACTGACATATTTCAAGCGTTTATTTTTTTAATATTGATGATTATAACTGATAGTTAATGAAAATTGAGTATCTCAGGAAATTTGAATATTGTGTAAAGGTTTTGAAGACACCTGGTGCCACACTCTAATCAGCTAATTAACTCAAAACACATGCAAAGGCTTTTAAATGGTCTCCTCATGGTCTTCTGTAGGCTACACAATCATGCTGACCTGAGACTTTTAATTAAGTCTTTGTGTCGCAAAATTCAAATACAAGATACAAGATATTTTATTGTCATGTGTACAGGAATTCTAGAATTCATGTGCAATGAAAAACTTCTCTGCTCAGAGAGTCCCAAAAAAAGCAAAAGTAAAAAGGCAAAAGTAAAAGTAAGGAAAAAAATATATATTAAAAAAACTTTGAAAGCTGCATTTTTTAAAAGGCAGGTTGGAGAAATGATATAATGAGTCAGAGAGTGGGTTCCTTCCTATGGTGGTTTGGAGTTCAGCAGCCTGATGAACTGAGGAAAGAAGCTGTCCCTCAGCCGACTGGTGTGGGCGCGTATGGACCTGTATCTGCGGGCAGATGGTAGTAGGGTGAAGTGTGTGTAGCTGAGGTGGTGTGGATCCATTATTATTTGTTTGGCCTTCCTTATACACCGTTGATTGTAAAGATCCTGGATGTTGGGCAGTTCAGATTTGATTACCCGTTGAGCAGATCGGATGACTCGCCAGAGGGCTCTTCTGTCTTGGGCATTGGTGTTGCCATACCAGGCTGTAAAGTTACCAGTTAAGATACTTTCTATTGTACAGCGGTAGAAGTTGGCCAGTATCCTGCTCTCCATACCATAACTGTGCAGCTGCCTCAGAAAAAACAGTCGTTGTCTAGCCGTCTTAGTGATGCAGTTGATGTGATGAGACCAGCTTAGATCTTCATTGATGTTGACTCCAACCCAACCCAAACTCTTAACCCTCTCCACTGCAGTATCAACGATGTAAATTGGCTGATGTGACTTTCCACAAAAGTCCACAATCAACTCCTTGGTTTTGTTGACATTCAGGAGTAGGTTGTTATCCACACACCAGGTTGACAATGCGGCCACCCCAGCCCTGTAGGCAGACTCATCTCCATTTGTGATGCAGCCAACAACCGTGGTGTCATCAGCATACTTAATGATGGTATTGGAATTGTGGTTGGCTGTGCAGTCATGTGTGAAGAGGGAATAGAGTAGAGGGCTGAGCACACATCCCTGGGGCGCGCCGGTGCTGAGGCATAGTGTGGAGGAGGTAAACTTGCCCAGTCGTACTGCTTGAGGCCTATCAGTGAGGAAGTTTAGAATCCAGCTGCAGAGTGAAGAATTGAGGTTTAGAGATTGCAACTTTAACACTAGCCTGGATGGGATAATTTTGTTGAAGGCAGAGCTGTAGTCGATAAAGAGCATCCTCACATAGGTGTGGCTGTGGTCAAGATGGGTAAGAGTGGTGTTTAGGGCAATGGCGTCATCAGTTGATCTGTTTGACCTGTAGGCGAACTGAAGTGGGTCAAGTGCAGCAGGTAGAGAAGATGTGATATGCACCAAATGGCAATTTAAATGGCAGTAATTTGTGTAAAACGCGCTTCCGTCCTGTCAGACCCGCCTTGATGAGAGAACTGACCAATTGGTGTCACGAGAAGTTCGGGCCTTGACAAGTGGCGGGGCCGGGAGACTGACAGGGTGGAAGCAGGTTTTGCACAAATTATTGCCATTTAAATTGCCATTTGAAAAGAGCGTGGCAAAGTGCTTTGCAATCACGAAGGGGCGCTATTTTACAAAAAATAATTCAAACGGTTTTAAGGGGGTCCGTGTACTTTTTCGTAAGAATTCATATACAACTCCTTTTTCATTTTCCATGTGACTTCCAAAATAGAACTATGAATGAACGAAAAAGTACACGGACCACCTAAGGGGTGTCATTGACACTTTTGCCAAATATGTTTTCAAAATGCAATCCAATCCTACCTTGAACTTTCAATTTGAAATTGCAAAAAGATTTGAACGTTAAATTGTGAGACTGAATATTAAATATTACTTTGCAATTTTTTTTAAGACAGACGTACCATGGCAAAATGGAATGCAATTAAATACATGTTTATTTAAATTTATAATCAACATAATTCAAATTGAATTATTAATTAAAAATTAATTAAAACTTAGCCTTATTACATTATTGAATTGCATAATGAATGGCTTATTGAACTGCATAATGCAGTTTGCATTCTCATTTGAATTTGGCAACAGATATGCTTCCATAAACGGGCGTAGGCAGTGCAGTTTAGGCAACACTTCAACAGGGTTCACTTTCGTTTTGTCTAAACAGAGGGAGGAAAACGAAAGAGAACGGAAGAACCAAAATCAGCTTTGATCCGATGCTACAACCATTTAAAGACAGAGAATGGACACGCGCAGCTTGCTCAGGTAAGCCAGATATAGGCCCATACCTATACTATTCAATGTATCAAAATTCTTTAATGTTACATTAGAAGAGTTTTTTTTTTAAGATTGACTGGCTGTTCTGTATGTTAGCCGTTCAGCAGCCCACGGGGGTGTGTTAAAATGTTGGAAAGACTGCAGACCTGTTTTGTTAAACCGTCAGACTAACTGTGGCTCAAATTGACAGTTTGACTTACTTTATGTGATGGCGGGGTATAATTTCTGTTTTTGGTAGGGTGACCAAACATCATTTGTGTTATGCATGTATCCTGAAACAAGATAACATAATTATTAAGGGAAAGCTAACTTTTGTTTTCGGTTGTAAACAAAAGGGGCGCCAGAGGACGTGCTCGCCCAGGTCACAAAACAGGCTAGGACTGGCCCGTTGGTTATAGATAGGATTTTGTAATATAATTTTCTATCTATTGTCCATACAGAGGAGGCATACTTGTATTGAAATTATAAGCCATCTTTAAGTAAACTTCAAGTATCATTTGAGTATCTAATATCCGGGTCGAGTGTCCTGGTTTTCTGTAATCAAAATATGATCACCCTAATGTTGGGTCTTTTTTTTTTTTTTTACAGTGATCAGGATGAACCACATAGGGTACAAGAGCACTTAATTGTAAATAAAGAAGGTAGGTATATAACATAAGTAGGCCAAAGTAAACTAAAGAGAATTGTGAAAAGGTGTTGTTTCATTGTATTCTACTGTGTTCCACAACACTTTTGATGTTCTTAAAAAAAAAAAAGTTGGAGCTACAGCACCTCCTGTCGATGAAGTCAACAACTTTCCTGGAAATGATGCAGGTGTTGGTAAAGGTATTAACCCTATAACACACAATTTCATCCATATTGTTCTGAGCAATAATGTAATAACAGTGTAATTAGTTAGTAAATATATTGCATTGGTCTAACTACACACACAAAAGACAACCTAACACTAATTGCATGCACAAAGACAACATAACAATGCTGGGAAAATAGTGGGTGTGGATTGAGTGTGGTGTTAAATCAGGATGTATGTACTCTTTTTCAGATCTTCCAACACCATACCCAGACAACCCTGTTCGACCCAGCAGACCCCATGCACCGCACTGGGAGTAGGTGTACACACGTACATACATTTAGTTTATTATATAGGAAAGTATTAAAAGTAACAGTTTGGTTGCAGTTAAGTTGGGCCTGATGTTGAAAAAAATGTTTACAGCCTATTCATATTATTCATATTCTGCAGAACACAAAACATAAAGCAATCATAACAAAGTCAGGTGCACCTACATAGGACATTAACATAAACCAGATACCGATAACTTAGACAGCAATAGACATTACACATGTTACATACACCTATAGATACATGCAACAAATAAAAAGTGCAGGTTTAACGTTGTGATTACATTTATATCTGGCAGCGGCTTCACTCCAAAATGAATTATAAATGAGCAATATATTCGCTTGAGTAAGTTAAAAGAAGTGTAACGTCAACTCTAAAGTGCTAATTCTGATCATTTGCCGCAGGGGTCAGCAACTCACAGCGAAGGGCACAGTCCTGCAGCCCTTTGGTACAGAAGATTAAGAAAAAAATTGAAGTTTATATTTTATAGGATTTGTAGCTGTATGCCTAAAGTCAATCATGCATTGTATATTTGTAAAAAAATATGTAGCCTGTACATGGAATTAAAAAGTTTAGTGCTTGAAAAGTACGTCATGCTATCCTCACACCTCTTTCCTGAATGTAGAGTGATGGTTTGAGTTTTTTTTGCAGATCCAGACAACTGACAACACTCCAGTTTTGACCAAAAATGGCCCTTTGCAAAGAAAAGCTTGCAGATTCCTGACTTAGACACATTAATAACACAGTTATTTGAAAAGGTTTATTGCAAGAGCCGAGAAATGTTAAAGGGATTAAGAAAGAAAATAGCTATTTAAAACCATGTGCAGACCTGGCTGGGAATCTAGCCTAAATATAGCCATGGCCCATAATCAAACCTTGTAGTCATGTTTTCTCCTAACTGAGGTTTGTCCACTAAGTGGCACTGTTGTCATTGTGTTTTGACCAGCATTCCATCCATCAGTGAGGAGCTGGCCAGAGAGGCACTGGCTGAGTATGTGGCCAGCAAGTGCTGCTACAGCCGCAAGCCAGCCAAAGAGATGGTCTTCTCCGACCTGCATGCCCTCAACACTTACAGGGTGGGTCAGTAAGTCAAACCTGAAATGTTCACTTGCTCACTATATAGTGCACTATGTAATGAATGGGGAGACATTTTGGATTCAACCTATGTCTAGCTACATGGTAGTTAGGGCTGGCCACAGTTTAACACCTCAGATTAGTATGGAGATGATGTGTTGTTGACATTCATTGAGCAACATGCACATAGTCCACATTGCCTCTTCATTTCACTCAAGTGGCTGCAATCTAGGGTTTTACTAAATAACATATATCAATTTATATTACTAACATGTATCTACAATTTTACAGTACAAGTAATAATATGTATCCATATCTATTCCCACAAGTATTGCCTAGACACCTTTACAGAATCCAGATCAACTGAGTGGGCCAGTGAGCCTTACTATGGTAAGTTATCTACCTGTTCAACTTTTAGTTAGTTAAGTCTGTTAAGTCTGTGTAAATTAATGGTGACTTTTTGTTGTCTATGTACCGTACGTCCGTATGTACAAAACTAGTTTAAATTCTCTTCAAGCCTAGCATGTCAATCTTTATGTCTGCATGTCAATGTCAGGGCAATAATGATGTAATATTAACAATGATGACAACAAAGTAAGGAAAACATTATAGTGATTATGATGATTGCTCATTGTGCTATTGAGGACAAAATATCCATATGGCTGTTTTGATTTGTCAGCCTAATATGTAATAGTGTACATTTATATGTCCTGAAGCTTTGTTTGACCGTACTGCATTGGTCCATCTCTGCTCCCCTTAGGCCAGGTGCTGGACGGCGTTAGTGGTGTGGCATTAGCACCATGGGATCTACCCGTGCCCATTCCTGCTATGTTCCAAGATGGCCAGAAGGATGTTCGCATTCCCCATTCATCCTCCGTCAAGGTAATATACCCTGTGATGTCTTTATTAATTTCAGAAAATGTTGATTTAGATTTTATTGTGGTTTACAGCAAAATTCACACAGGCATGTGTAGACAATACTGCTGCAGCCTGAGAATGTACAGCAGTGTTTTTTTTTCTATTATGAATGTAACATGTTATCATTGTAAAGAACAAGAAACATTGTATGATACTGTATATAGTTTAACATATTTTCAAGTTACACATGTAAATATGTATGGCCTGAGAGTGAGACCTATACGAATCTTGTTTAAAATTTGCATACCTGAAAAGCGTGTGGCAAGATAGCAAGGTATCTTTTCATTAAGACTGTAATTCTGTTCTGTTTAGGGCTGCAACCAGTGTATGACTTTGGGAAAATCCCCTTGTAACAAATGCATTACAACAGGCCGGGTGAGTTCTTTCTGTTCTAAATGACAGTAGTTGTGCAATGAGCGCTTTGGCGCTCATGCCAGAAATAAATCTACAATTATATGAGAACTTATTCTGTCAAACCATTTTTTCACACCTTCATTAATCATTTTTAATAATAATTCAGTTTTCTTACTTAAGTCATCATAAAGTAACCCATCAAGACGCGCCCTCTGTTTGAAGTTTGTTTTTGGCAAAGGAAGATGTCCAAGTTGTAATGTCTGAATCGCTAGAGGAACAGTGTGTACTAAGAGGCTCCACCTGATATGTGAATTGTGTGCCAACTTTAAGTTTTGTTTGATGAGAAATGTAAACTGGATGCTGCTGGCCGCTGTGTCAGGTTCAGTGCGGTGAGTGCCGTGGATCAGGCAGAGGTCGCTCACCGGATGCACACAGGTGCTCTGACTGCAGAGGCTCAGGACAAGTCCGGTAGGAGAAACACCTGTTACTCTCTCACCTGTTACAGCATGTGTGTCTCACCTGTTACAGCAGTGGTTTATTTGGCCATGGCACAGTTCCACTGATGTCTAGGTTTTATGTTGTCTCTATGTCTTAAAAAGTGTATTAAAAAGTGATGACTGATGCAATATTCTCAATGTTGTTTACCATGAAGGAGGACACCCTACAAACCAACTGTATATTGATTTTATCCTTCATTCACAGGTGCAATGCATGTTCAGGCGCTGGGTCACTACAGTGTCCCATCTGTCAAGGCAGAGGACAGCTCCTGTGCTTCCTTAAACTCACAGTCAAATGGTAAAGTTACTCTTCCCTTTAGTTTTTTAAGGCGAATTGACAGGGCTTAAAGCAAAAACAAAGAACAAAACAAAGAAGAAAAAAAAAGGTCTGGAGCTAACTGATATACAAGGAAATAAAACTTAAAAACTAATGTTAAAATTGTGTCTATACAGTAACTAGCAGTGAAGATGTTTTATAAAAGCAATATAACACTTGTGTTCATGAGGGTGTTCGTCAGTATCTTCATGGGTGGGGTTAACTACAGCACTAAGCCTCGCTCTCACTCGTGTTATCTTGCAATCTTTCAAAATGTTTGTGTTGAGGTTTGTTGAGCAAGAGTGGTGTCTTGTTAGAGACACTCCTTTTGGGAAGTTTAAACAGCTCTGTTGGCAGTGATTTTCTTTTTAAAAGCATTTCTGTTTATAGGAAGAACCACAGCAGTGTGCATGTGGTTGACAAGCGCTCGGGATTCCCTGTGGATATGCTGCAGGAGGTAGCAGGAGAGATGCTCTTCACTGACATGAACCAACGGGTGGGGACAGATAGAGTCTAAGTGCATATGTGACAATAAGTGAACATGTAAAAAACACTTTATTGTATGAATTACAGCATAATAATAATATTTTAAGAAGCAAATATTAACACTCAAAATAAAATGCATGACTATGCTCACATTTACAAGGTCTTGGGGTATATGTTTTATTACTAAGTCCAGATTACTATGAATTATTGACTAGATAAACAAAAAAGTGTTTTAAAGTTTTTTTTCTTTATATTTTTCGCGCTGATAGGTGTACCCAGTGGAGAGTTTCCCAGATGGAGCAGTGAATGCTGCGTCGAAAAGGGCTGTACAGGAACACCACTCCCAGTTCTCCACCACTTGCCGCATCCTCCAGCAGGTAAACAGCAGTAACATGTACCTTATCTGAGGAAGGCAAACGCCACTCCCAGCTCTATACCACCTGCCATACGCTCCAGGTTAATACAAGCAAGGCAGGAAAATGCCACTCCCATCCTTCATCAGTAATATGTACCTGGTCTTAGGCAGGCAAACACCACTCCCAGGTCCACTCCTTACCTGCAACAAGTAACTTACTTTAAGCGAGTAAGAGGTCAGTCAGTAGCCTGAGTAGCTTATGCAGGTTTGCTATTTTCTGGAGACAGTTCAGTCAATTTCCTACTCTTCCCCCAAGGTGCAAAACACACACCTACAAAAGGTAAGCAACACAGGCAGTGTAGTGCTGATGCGGTCTCTAAGTCTTCTAAACACCATGTTTAAGGTTAATGAGCGACCAGAATAATCAGACTCAATTCAGTTTCTTGTAAGACCTGTGGGTGTGTGCCTCTGCTTGACTCAGTTCCCTAAAGAACACTAAAGCTCAAAGGGCAGTGTTTACCCTCACTCACATACTCGCATATTGATAACCTGTTAGCCTACAGGTGCATTGTACATGTGAGAGTGACCTGTTGATTGCTGGTATGTAAATGTTTATGAAAGGTATAAGCCGTGAAACAACCTGACTATCTGTGACTGTTTAGGAAAGGTCAAGTATGGGTTGCACTGTTGCTGCTGTTTGAAATGTCTCAGTATTTGTATATTTACTACAATAAAGTGTAGCCCATACCCATGCAAATATGTCTTTGTAATGTGCACAGTGGGCCTGTTTGCTAAATATATCAATTTTTGTTTTAACGCAGTTTTCATCTGCTTATTTTAGAGACAGACCATTGAGCTCATTCCTGTTACCAGAGTCCACTTCACCTGGAGGGACAAAACGCACATCTACTTTGTGTACGGTGCCGAACACAAGGTTTACGCAAAAGACTACCCATCAAAATGCTGCTGTGCCATTGCATGAAGACAGAAAGAAAGAACCTAAAATGTGTAGTAGTGGACATTTGTTTTATAACATTTCTTTTATAACACTCGTACTGTTACAACTTTGCACTGTCGAACCTTTAAAAAAAGTGCTTGCATTTTTTGATACTAGTCACTCCATGTAGTACATAGCACTCCATGTAGTAGCTTATAGCCTACTACAGACTGAATCTAACTTTTCAGTTTTATTTTCTCCATTCAGTTTCAAATTCAGTTACAGCTATTGTCCGTGTACGAGCTGTAATTGTGTACCACATTCAATAAAACCAATTCCTTTTTACGTGAGAGTTTGTGTTTTGTTGTTATTTATATATACAAAATATACCGCATATTCGACTGATGTAGCAGTCGAGTATTGAAGTGTAAATACTGAGCAATATCAACAGTGTTTCAGAAAAACATGAACCTTCATGCTGCCCCTACTGCTGTGAATGAAGACGTTCATGCAAATCCTGGGCGTGGACAATTTACATTCTACGTCAGGCTACTTTTCTTTAGAGGTTGAAGTTTTAGGAAGTTTCCATGCGAATGCACGACGTTCAAGAACACACTCTGTCAGCAGAAAATGGACGAAAAGGGGGATTTTGGTGAGGATATTGGTGATTGTTAAAAAGTAACTCTGCAGCTGGTTAATTTATTTGTATATGTGGGCAGGCGGCCAGCTACTAGTTCGGTTAGTGTTTTGTGGATTTCACTGCACAGACACAATTCAACGTAAGTTAATCATGTGGTGTAAATAGGCTACATAGCTTGTTGTTGAGTTACATGTTACATGAGTTACATAATGTGTAACAATCTGAAGTTTGGGGCGAAATAAACTTTGAAGCAGAATTAAAGAATCTCGGTTAGTGAAGAATTTAGCGAAGTCGACAGTCACGCCTACTTAGGAGAAGAACAGACATTTCATAGAATGATCAGCCTATTTAGTCCGTCCAGAAGTTATGCTACTGTCACCCTTAATGTACATTTTGTCTAGACCTTAAAAAACGGAAACAAGGTGACTTGGTAACCAGCGTGCATTATTGACACAGTGACAGTGTCTTTTTCTTGTTTGTTTGGGGTTTTTTTGCGATTGAAAATTTTGCCTAGTAGTAGCCTATGTTAAGATCTAGAAGAAACTTGACTTAAGTTGTCTGAATTAAAAGTGAATCTCATCTGGTATACTTGCTTTTAAAAGGTAAATATGTGCTTGTGGAGTTGTAGTGTGCCTTGTGCCTACCTTGTGTTTTCATGTAGTCATTCATTTGCAGGAAGACAATCAGTTTTCAAGCGGATTGGTGTTATTGATCAGACAAAACAAAGGGTGGCTGTATTTTAGATTTGTTTGCTCAATAAAATCCAATCAATCTGTTGGTATATAAGCATAGAAAAATCTATAAGGGAATCATTTTTATGTTTCTTGAAAAACGTTTGCAGGAACATGTAAACTGGGTCAGGGCCAATAAAAGTTCTGAGACTGAATGAGTTGAGTGCAGTTGTATGTTCTTAATGAATACTAGCTAAGACATGCATGAGTGTGGCCACAGTAGTAGGCACTATGCATTTTCAACCACCACTGGCATGAGAATGAGCTCAATAAGTAACCTACTAGAAAGGTTGGTTCATACTCTACTTGGATACAACTGCTTAAAGTAAACACACTTGCATGATATGTGCAATCTGTTCTAGCATCCTCAAAGATGGACACGCATTGGTGTGGCTTGGTTCTCTCTATTCATTATTGGCCTGTGGTTATCCAAACCAAAGCGCGCCCTTTTGTATTGCATTCAGGTTTTCTAAAGGGCACAAGCGATATAAAAGGACACACCATCCTTAGCTGTGAGGTGTGGCCCAGGGCCCTGATGGAGTGCTTACACACGGCCAGACAGGAGTTCGTCAGCGGGGGCAGAATGGAGCTGTGGAACTTGCTAAACATGCCACTCAACCCACACACACAAACATGCACACACACACACACAAACATGCACACACACACACACACACACAAACGTGCACACACACGCTCTCTCTCTCTCTCTCTCTCTCTCTCTCTCTCTTTCACTTACTCACTCACTCACTTACACACACACACACACACACACAGTTGATCGCTACAGTAGGTAATTTTTTTTGTCTGGGTCATTAGTGGACATTGTACAGCAGGTGGCTAAGCCCAAAGTACTGCACCATATTTATGAGGGACTTTTCTCTCTAAGATCATGAGTTTGATTTCCATGCCTCACTCCATACGTCTGCATTGTTACTTATTGTTATTGTGGCGCACCCATGACCCACGAAAAACAAATTAAGTAGATGGTGTGAGCTGGAGGCAGTACAGTTTTGTCTGCGTTCAGTAGACATGTGCTGAGCTTATCTGGGTAAGGGTGTCATGGACTTTCCAATTCTGATAAAAGGTTGTTAACATTTGATTTCAACAGTGAATATAATTACTAGCCTAATTTCCTTGTTTCTGGGTAGAGTGTTGATTGGCTTGTATTGTTACAGTTAGATCTGTGCCATGATATTGTGTTTTAAGGGAGGACTGTTTATGAACACTGGAGATGTTTTTGTAATCAACGTTTTGTTGATTTTTAACAGGAGTGGAGTGTGGGTACACAAGACTGTGATAAAAGTATATGCATTCCAGAGGTGTACAAACAGGCTTGAGAAAGTAAAAGTCTTGCCACATATTCCTTTCACCTCTTTTCTTAACACAGATGATTTCACCAATTTCACCAACTACCTGGCTGAAGAGGTGTAGTAATAATAGTCAACCTGTTTGTTGAATTGCCTGGAACAAATATGTGGTAGGCCTTTTATTTTGTGACCCGGGATGTCATCTCTGATGAACTGCAGAGTATGGAGTAGTAAAGCATACACATGCTCGTACACAGGTCAAAGGAAATGAAGAGAAAAATGAAACTCAGAGATTGAAATCAGAAAAGTCCACACACTGAATGGAAAGGTAGAGGACAAACTTTAGGAACAATTATCTAATTTGATTAAAAGTGCATTGGATTAAACCCTATTATAAATTAAAATGATGAACTCCTAGAATATGTCATTCCTTTGCCAAAGTCATTAGCGGCCATTGTTGAACAGGTAGCACACTGTATTTATGAGGGGCTTTTCTGCCCATGGTGTTGTTTTGTTTTCATACACACCCTATTGTTGCTGCACAGTGCCACATAGTCTGGACGAACCACCAAAACAAGTTCTTACTGAGTTGGGAGTGAATTGTAGTAAGTGTGGTTCCCTTTGCATTTTGAACAGATCTGCACGGTCAACCGAGATGAGCGTCATAAACCTGCAGTATAATTGACAAGACAATAACTATTTGCAATAAATGACAGGAGCTATGCAATGACAGTTGGCATAGCTATTTAGGTTGCAATTGGGATGTCTGTTAAAAATGTTTATTCTGCTGTTGTAATAATGTAATTAGGTAATATTGTGTCATGTAATCGTGCATCATATAAACATGGCAGCAGACATTCTTTCAGATTACATAAGAATGGTTTTGTCTGTGGACTGTTGCGCAAAATGTTGCCTAATATTGTCTATTGCTGAAGTAGCACAGACACAGGAAACAGGACAGGCAGAATCCAGCAAACACTTTAAGTTTTTTTATTTCGGTTCTAAGCAGCACCTTTTACAGTGTACCCTGTACCCCGAGTGTCTACTTCACTAAGAACTCCATGATGAGACTCTGCATAGTTGTGTTGAAGTCCTCACTTTGTGAAGACCCCAATGGTCAACACAGATTGGTACTTGGGTCCTTATGGTGGTGATGTCACAGACTATTTTTGACTGCAGCTGAACTTTGACGAAGCTAGCAACAGGTTGTTTGTATGAAGTGTTGCTCGTAACCATGTTGTGTTAAGTTATGTCCTAATCTTCTCATTGCAGCAGTGAGTTCTGCTTGCATTGTGTTCGTTATTACGCTGTTTATGTTCCTACATTCTTCTGTCTTCATTAAGCTTTCAAATCTGTCGAAAGATCTCCGCCTACGGGAACTCCTTCGCACGGGGTATTTTTGTTCCCCAGCTCTCAGCATTGTGTGTGTTTGCATAATGCTTTCTTCGTGGCTAGTATTTATAGGTTTCCTCTATTGCCCATTCAAACCAATAGCAGTCTGAAAAGCACGTCATTGTCCCATTTCATGAATTTGATTTGGCCACTCAGCTTTTTCGGACTGTGATGAGTTATTTCATCGTACCGCACCTTTGTTTACTTTGGGACCAGTGCTTCTTACATAACTTGAGTATAGAGAAGATCTATAGATAGCCAGTCATCTGAATAATATGAAAAGGATTCCACAAATGGCAGAGATCAAATCTTTTGTTGGAGTCATGTCCCAAAATTGCTTTGACCTTAAGATGACTGTGATGTGAGGAATCTATGAATATAGAATTGCAAGGTGGACACTGTGCCAAAATATTTTCCAGCACCTATTTTTTTCAGTATGACTATCTGCCACCCTGTAAAACTAGACATCCAAGGTAGAAATTCTCAGCCACACATTTAAATGAACAAGGCTTGTTTCGCTGTTGGCCTACTGACTATTGCTGTGGGTAGGCTACTTGCATGCCTCTGCATCTGCTTAGTATAGGTTTAGTAGTGCTTAGTAGGAACAAGCCATTTTGTTCTGGAGCAAATGAAGGGAAGGCTTCAGAATTTGTTTTCGCTTTTATAAGTTATCATGAGATATTGACTGTTGGTGTTAGTGCCATTGTCAAAAAAAGATGAGGTTACACTTTATTTTACTGTCCCTGTTACATCAATAATGGTGATACAATATAACGACGTGTGTAACAATATGCAATGTTATGTATTTACACTGTACCATAGGGTTAGGGTTAGAATTAATGTTAGGTACGTACAGTGTAAGTACATAATATTACATGTTAAGAAAAAAGAAACGTGTTGCCAAAAGTGATTCTGCTTCTCAATAGACCGGTGATTCCTTCTCTTGCAGTGGAGGTTGACCCTAATATCCCTGAAGAGGGCCCATCAGCACCCCCACCTGGCTGGTTAGACTGCATTGTAGGTTATGAAGGCTCCCATGCAGGAGGTAAGTGACTTTCTTTGAGTTAAGTTGGTTACTTCAGGAACCACATTACTTAATTAAAAAGAAACACAATGGGCTTAGAAAGTCTGAGCGGGAAAAAGCATGGTAAGAGAAATAGCTTAGCTTTTTTGTTGCTACAACTTCCTCAGGGATTAAAGTTCTCCGGCCCCATGCCGGATTTCCGGCTTGTAGTGATTGCCCGTGGATTTAAAAAAATAATAAATCGAAAATAAATTGACGGCAATTAAAAAAAAAAAAAATGACCGTCGAAATCACTCTTGTGTTTGTCAGCCAATGGTAGTAAAGGAGCGCTCTGAAACTGACAGTATTAGCCAATCAGAAGAAGAATGGGGCGGGTCTAAGGAAAGCCTTTACCCCCTCCTCTCATTTGTTCCTTGCTTCGATGCGGTGCAGTGCTGAAGATCGACACGGAAAGTCACCTCGCGCCGTTACGGCTCCATTCAACGGAGAGAGGGTAAAAAGTAAAAAAAATAAAATAAATGAACTTTTGTGTTTGGAGAGAAGGGCGAGGGAGAGAGAGAGAAAACGGAATTGCATGGTGGCGTGGGCAAAATGCAGTTCGTGAACTCTGGGGCAGATGTGACGACCCTAGAGAAAGGTGTTAAAAATAAATGGCGCTGGGCATGGCTGGAGGATACTGGGCGAGATGGCAAGCCATTTAGAAATTGGTGCAAGAAGTTGGGCATACCAGGCGCTTGCTACTGCACGCTATGTTCCAGGAAGATAATTTACGGATCCAGTGGCAAAAAGGTGCTACGTATAGGCTACACGAATTAGACCTTGGCCATCAAGCTGCTGTCCGTGCGGTCCCACACACCACACGCTTGCCGGGAGCTACGGCAACAGCTGCTGTGCCAACATCAATAACTGACCGAGTGTGCGAATTAAGAATAAGGGTGTGTGCTTTCCTCGCAGAACACGACCTGTCATTCACCCTTGCTCAACCCCTGGTCGACATATGCAAAAAGGTTGCGGGAGACAAAGCGGCTCTCAGTAGAATGTCAATGTCAAATCAGCTGGCCAGCTATTTTAATACGCACGGCATTACACCGGAGTTCAAGCGGCAGCTGTCCAACAAATTGAAAAACAACATGTTTTCATTGAACGTGGACGAGGCCACCAATAACAACATGGACAAAGTTCTGAATGTCCTTGTTAGATATTTTGATACCGAGGAAAATGCCGTAACAACACAACACCTCTCGAGCCGAAAACTTAATATAGCCAATGCTGCCGTACTTGCACAGGAGGTGAAGGACATACTATTGGTTTAAATAACATTTGTGTATTTAATTTGCCATTCTACTACTGATGTTCAAAGTTATTGAAATGGTGAAATTGTTAAATTATTTCAATTATTAAAACTTTTAATGCTCTCTAAATGCCATACTGAATTTCATCTACCTTTGTAACAGTTCACCTTGTGACTGTAGGTTAATTTATTACTTGTTAAGGACAACGCTGAGCACCAAAACTGGATATCAAAAGAAATGTGGTACATACAGGTGGTAGATATAGTAGATGCACTTTTGCCATCTTCTGGCCGTTTTTGGTATTGGATTTTCAAAAGTCAAAGTGTGATCGCGGCCTATGGCTTGAAAATAAACACACAATCCAAAACACGTGCACACACACACACACACACACACACACACACACATATATATATATATATATATATATATATATATATATATATATATATATATATATATATATATATACATACACATATAAATAAATATATATATTAGTTTCTTGCCTGTGTCGACAAAGTTCAGGCTCAGGATTTTTTTTTGCTTTAATCCCTGCTTCCTACTTAATATGGAGTAAAGATTTCTCTTGTTTCTGATATCTTAGTATTGTATGATGATCAAATATTACCATCCACTCTCTTCAGCCACTTTTGTAGTTTAAGCACTGTATTTTGTACAAGCACTGTTTAGTGGTGTAGCTGTTCATGAAGCTAATGATTTAGGACACAGGTATTCAACGTGTATTATTCAACGTGTTTTGTTTTCTACCTTTTTTGTCTTACTCTCAGAAACTCCTGATGGGAATTACCATCCCCCACCTCCATACTCTCCACCAGACAGCAATCAGAATGCCTCTGTCCCCAATGTGAGGTATGAATCTCTGTTTCTTAGCAGATAAGTCATTCTGGTCAGGCATATTCCATACACACACCTGCAGGTTGTAGTAGTAGCCACCACATTGTAAATAAACCAAACAACATATTACTTATAGTTTATAATTATTGCGAAATAATTTATAGATCAGGCATAAAATGCTGAGCATACAAGGCTCAAATATAATTTCAGCAACCAAGACCAAAACCCCCGAGCCAGCATGCTTTTGGCTTATCCTCTCGAGACCTCAGGCACATTTACTGCAGTTTGCTTACACCAGCATGTGCTGATACTAGTGTGGTCTCGTATCTGAAGGGAGCCAATCGTGTCGGAAGATGTGGCCCGTGAAGCGCTCCTGCAGTACGTGGAAAAGAAATGGACCTACAGCAGCAAGCCAGCAAAAAACCTGGTCTTCAAGGATCTCAAACCAATAACGGTGTACCGGGTACAGGCAACACCTACAGTTCTTATTTTGTCAGATTAAAAAACAACAGTGATTTGTAATAGGCAAAATGTATACAATCTTGTAGAGTCATTAGACATCATAACATTACAATTCGTTGGTATTTTTTAATTATGCAGGGCACTGACATTCTCATTTTTACATGCATAACAGCTGCACTCGTTTCAGCAGATTTCAATAGATGTGCTTTCTTTGATGTTTATTTAAGTCAAGGCTTCTGATGCGAGTGTAACTTGAGGCTGGCCTTTGGACAGGTGGTAATGGTTATGATACACTTTTGTGTCTATTTTAGTACCGTTTGGAAACATACACAGAGTCCAGATCGAGCTCCTGGGAGTCAGAGCCGTATACTGGTACTGTAATCCATGCTGCTAGGGTGAGAGAGACAGAGTGTGTGTGTGTGTTTGTGTGTGTGTGTGTGTGTGTGTGTGTGTGTGTGTGTGTGTGTGTGTGAGAGAGAGAGAGAGAGAGAGAGAGAGAGAGAGAGAGAGAGAGAGAGAGAGAGAGAGAGAGAGAGAGAGAGAGAGAGAGAGAATTGAATTTTAAAAACCCTTTATTACAACATTTTAAGAATACAGCAAGATCAACTTGTCACTGTGTGTAAAAAGTAAAGGGGTATAGAATAGTTAAAAAGTCTTTTTTTTTTTTTTTTTTAAGAAAAGAAGTGTGCAAACTCTAGCTTGTCATTTTGAACTGTACATAATACATTGTTGTAGCACCATCTTTCCATAAATACATCCAACATCCTCATTGATCTGTAAAAGTGGAAGTCAATCAAAATGCGACATTTTACAAGAGTAAAAAACACCATTAAGATATCAGCATTTAAACCCTGTTCAACTTTCCTTTTGCGACTAACATATATTGCCATTTTTGCTTGACCAAGTAAAAAGTTTAGAAGCTGACATTTAAAACGATACTTTCGTACATATTTAAAACCAAAAATGAAAATCTCCAGAGAGAAAGTTTCATGACACTTATCAAAAAGGGTCAGCATCACATCAAATAGAGGTCTCAGCCTCAAACAGTGCATAAAAGCATGGAAAACAGTTTCCCTCAAAGTGCAAAAAGGACACCCTTGGTCCACATCTGAATTCAAAACAGAAATAAAAGCATTAACTGCTATTGCACCATGCAGAATGCGCCATTGCAAATCTCCAGCTTTTTTAGTTAATGGTGACTTGTACAAAGCTCCCCATTGTGGTCTTATATTATCTTTAGTTTGAAAAACCTTGCGCCAGGGTGTGTCTACCCTCTTGTCCAAAAACCTTTTGTTCAGAGATAACACACACAGTTTGTACAAAGATTTACCTGTTGCAGCTTTGGCACCCAGAAAAAGCAAACTCTCTGTATGAAGGTAACAACCTGTACAGTCTGCTAAATCAGGGAGCAGGTTAAGACTAGGAAAAGGGTCTTGGCAGTCGGGACTACACTCCCCCCCCCAAAAGTCCCCAAGCATTTGTATCTCTTCCCCAGTTAGAAAAGATCGCCATTTGCCCAGTAGCTGTTCAACTATCCGGTTGGATCTTACACCTAAGTGATGGGCTAAAGCAGAGCTATTAGTCAATTCAGGACCAGCAATCTCTACTAAGTCCCCAAGGGTTGTGACTCCTGAGCTGATGAGCTTGGAAGTAGGTACCAGTGAGAGTTCTTGACTTGCATCAAGGAGAGAACCATGAATCAGAGGCTCATTCAGCAACCAAAATAATGACCCTGTCAACCTTGTGCGTTGTATTATCATGAGAGACCAGACTTTGAACAGGTTTTTATAAAATACAGGGAGTGATTTAAGATTCAAACTGTTTGGTTTTAGCCAAAACAAAGATCTGTCCATACCCAGCCCCACACAATTTCGTAAAATACAACATGCTGCAGCTTTCCAGCTAGAGTCCACTGACCCTGTGAGGAGACGCTGTATAAACTGCAGACGAAAGGCAGCCGTTCGGCTCGGTAGGTGAAGAAGTCCATGTCCACCCTCCTCCTTCGGCAGATATAACACACACTGTGGAACCCAGTGTAGATTGTCCCAGAAGAAATCAACCAAAGTTGACTGAACCTTCGCCATCAGGTTTGAAGGGGGGTCCACGCACGCCAGGCGATGCCAGAGAGAGGATGCAACCAGGTTGTTGATAATGAGAACACGTCCTTTGTAGGAGGTAACACCAAGCAAAAATTTCCATTTCTGCAAACGGCCTTTAACTTTTTCAATCACTCCTTCAAAATTCTTTTGAATAAAATCATCATCACCTAAGAAAACTCCCAGGTATTTAAACCCCCCTCTGTTCCAGGATAAACCATTTGGAAGACAAGGTTCGCCATTTTCCCATCTCCCCACCAGCGAGGCTGTGCTTTTTGACCAGTTCACATTTGCAGAAGAAACAGCTTTAAAATCATCACAGGTTTTTAGTAATGTGTCAATGTCTCTTTGACCACTTACAAGAACTGCCACATCATCAGCATAAGCAGATAGTTTAAAAACTTCATCACAGTTAGGGATTTTAACACCAACAATGTCCCTCCTCAGTCTTACTAGGAGAGGCTCAATAGCCAAACTGTACAGCATACCTGATAAGGGACATCCTTGTCGTACACCCCTACATACTTTAAAAGGAGCACACAAGTCACCATTAACCTTGAGCATACTTTCAATGTCACAATATAATGCCTTAATCATATGTATAAAATTTGGGGTGAACCCAAAGGCTGTCAAGGTGCTCCACAAGTAGCTATGCTCAACCCTGTCAAACGCTTTTTCTTGGTCAATTGAGACCACACCCAAATCAAAATTAAAAAGTTTGCTCACATAAAATATGTCTCTAATAAAGGAGATATTATTTTGGATCAGTCTGCCTGGCACGCAGTAGGTCTGGTCAGGGTGGATTACCTGCTCTAACACCTCCCCCAACCTGTTTGCCAAAACTTTAGAGAGCAGTTTATATTCAGAACAGAGGACTGACACTGGCCTCCATGACCTTATGTCCGTCAGGTCCCCTTTTTTAGGCAGCAAGGTGAGCACTGCTCTACGGCAGCTCAGTGGAAGCTTTCCCCTGGCGATACTATCCCTTAGGACATCAAGCACATCTGTGCCCAGCGCAGACCAAAAAGACTTATAAAAGTCTACTGGCAGGCCATCAATCCCAGGTGCTTTACCACTCTCCATACTCTGGAGGGCTCCCTCCAGCTCCTCTAGGGTCAACACCCTTCCAAGGGCTGTGTTTGCCTCCTCGGATACCTTCGGCAGATCACAGAAAAAGGCAGTGTCAGTCGCCTGATCTTGTGGAATGTCAATCCTGTAAAGTTGTTTATAAAAATTGACTGCTCTATCCCGTATTTCAGCAGGATCAGACAGAGTTTGTCCATCCTCAGACCTTAAAGCATGAATAAATTTTCTCTGGCCATTTTTACATTCTAAGTTAAAAAAGAATTTTGACGGTACATCCATCAATTCCACACTTTGAAAGCGGGACCTGACCAGGGGTGCGTTTCCCAAACAACGACGGATGTTAGCATTTGAACCACCGTTGTCCGTAGTAGGTTCAAGCGACACAACAGTTCGATTCCGACCGTTTCCCGAAACTCTCCAACTACCTACGTACAACGTAAGTCTGAACTATGTTAGTTTAGACTTCCGTCGTTGAAACTGCAAAGTATCCAGATGTGTCGGAAGTGCTCGGAGAGTATTCGGATGCATTCGTTGCGGGGAGGCAGAAACGACACCACGACAGTAAGCAACAAAAACGTAGCCTTATTTCAATTCAGCCGGTATGTAGGCTGTGACAACTTCAGCAACTTAGGAAAATGTTCCCCAACACAATCATGTCCCTTACTCATTAAAAAGCAGTGACTGAATACGTTTGTGAACTGTATACGTTTGTAATAATATAATCGTATATTTCATTTATGCTACCCTACATAGGTGTACATATAAATATAACCAAGGCCACAGGATGTTCATGTGACACGATGGTTGAGTGGTTAGCTCGTCAGCCCACTATGCAGACCGTCTCCCTTTTTCGGCGAGATAAGGGTTCGAATCCTGCTAAACCGTAATCAATTTGAAACACGTGGAACGGCCTCGATTGTGGATCTGTGAACCGTGATCATACTCTACATCACAGTATTAAAAACGACCTGTCAAATCAGCCAATAACTTTAATAATCCAACAACATCTTGCAACAACTTTTGGTGTGTTGTGGGGTGAATTTTCTATCGTCTTTTTACACGACCTGGCAATTGCCAGGATGAAAATGAAGTGAATTAAAGTAAAACCATTCATGCAGTGGGTGGCGGTAAAGCATTGAATGGTGCCTAATCTGACCCAAGACGGCCAAAGGTGACGAGCAAGACGTCACGTGTACAGAAACCGACATAAACAATGGTCTAACGACAGGTCCAAGCTAATCGTTCGAACTATACAGTTTAACGATGGAACTTCCGATGGATCGTCCAGACTTTGCTGTTGGGAAACACCTGCGTCGTTGAACGATCCATCGGACTAATGTTGTTGTAAACATCCGTTTTGTTGTGTCGTTCGAACGATGCTGTTGGGAAACAGTAGTGTCGTTAGTCTATCGTTCAAACCTACGAAGTTGCTAAGGAAGTTAGCAACGACGGTTTTGGGAAACGCACCCCAGAGCCCCTTGTGCCCTCAAACCTAACAAATCGGTTAAGGATTTCTTCTTTGTTTTGAGAATTTCTGTAGAAGCCTGGTTGCCAGTTTGCTCCGCCAGATTTTGAATTTCCATTATTTCTTCTTCTAGTTTTTTCACTGAAAGTGTTAGGCTCTTTGTGACATTGGCTGTATACTCCTGGCATAGTTGTTTTGTTTGTATTTTAGCACAATCCCACCATTGCTGCAGAGACCTGTAACAGGATTTTGTATTCCTGACTTTATTCCAAAATACTAAAAAGATTTCTCTAAAATGACCATCAGTCAACAAATTTGTGTTAAAGTGCCAGTAGGCACTTTTTGGTTTAACTGATTCTAAAAATAATGAACAGAAAACCAAACTATGGTCTGAAAAACCAACAGGGAGTATTGAACATTTCTTAAAAAGACTAAGCTGATGCTTGAAACCATAAAACCTATCCAGTCTTGCTAGTGAAAGAGAGTTATCATAGGAGTGTACCCATGTGTATTGCCTCTGGCCACCATGAAAGTTTCTCCAGATATCATTTAAGTCGTTTGACTTTGTTATCTCTAGCAATCGCCTACGAGACGGCATGTGTGGCTCAACATGATTCCTGTCAATATTTTGCGCAGTGCAATTAAAATCACCCCCAAGAATTAAAATATCCTCGGCACAACAGTTGCTTATAGCATTTCCGATAGTGTTTAAAAACAGCATTCTATCTGTTGCCAACGTGGGAGCATAAACGCACATAAACACAAAAAAGCGGTTCTCGAACTGGGCTCTGACTTTTAAAAGTCTACCCTTCACAATTTCATCAACCTCGTAGGAGACAGGGATAAAGGATTTTGAAAATAAAACTGCAACCCCCCCGCTATTTGTTGTGCCATGACTCAGAATAGTCAGACCATTAAAACCTTGCGCCCAAACAGCTGCATTGGATGGGTCACTATTAGGGCTGTAACGATACACCTAACTCACGATTCGATACGCATCACGATATTTCACCCACGATTCGATACACCCCACGATATTATTATTTATTTATTTATTTTTAAAAAAACATGATTTTATTTTTTATTTTATTAACCCAATAACCACCATAGCGCCCTTTAACGCCCGTCGTATATTCTCCCATTGCGCCCGACAACAAAATACACCTGTAACTGCGAAAACTGACGTTGCTGAACTATAAATACAAATCACACTAGTCAATGAGAGTATAAAGAACGTATTTGTGTATTAAAATGTATATGTTTATATGAAATTATTTTGAGATATTGTCATGTTTTAAGCGCTGTCCCCTTGACTGTGGCTCAGACTAATTCTGTGTTCGTGCGCATATTCATAGCTGACTAAAGTAGGCAATTGACCATGTTTGTTTGCACTTTGTTTGTTTACATTACTGTCAATTCCCTCGTTCTCGTGCCACATCTTATTTTGTAGCAGATATTGTTATTGCATTTACCTCAGAAAAGCTAGCCAGAACAAGAAAATGACTGCGCCGAAAAGACGCCGGTTATTCACTTTGGAGGAGGCAGTGGCGTTATGCGTCAATTGCGAGTCAGAGCTAGAGTTATCCGTCTCGGATTTCAGTGATGTAAGTTCTAAAGTGAATGTGAATATACGATAATTACGGACATAGGACTACTATGATAACTTTGTACAGCAGTTTTGCTAGGTTTTGCTAGGCTCTACAATGACTGGTAAAGCTTGCGCGTCAGGTTTTCCACCTGCATCGTTCCACAACGAAATAAAGCAGGGAGGACGATTCCTGAAGTTATTTTATCTTACCGTATCTGTCGGGTAAGCCTAAACTCGAAGGTCCAGGAATGTAGACATTTCTTAACCTGACGCAATCCTTATTGTTTTGGGAGATGCAGTCACCGGAGCAGACAGGGGCTCTACACGTAAAGCTAGCTGTGAACTCTGAACTCTGAACTCCGGCGAGGCGAAACAGTTCTTCAGTTCTTCAGTTTCAGTTCTTCTTCTTCGTTGCTTCTTTCTAGTTACCTAATATGCCGTGATATAAGCAGTCCATATAGTTCACCCAATTCGTTTTTATTCATACACCAAAAAAAAAAAAAAAAAAAAACCTTGAAGGGCATTTCGTGGTTCTGTCTTGTCTGTCGCGATACAACATCGTGGGCCTGCGCACCGCGGTGTCTCGATTCGATACAATATCGTTACAGCCCTAGTCACTATGTGTTTCTTGTGCAAAAACTACATCAAAATTATTTTGTTTGATTGTTTCAAAAACAGCGACTCTTTTACTTAAGTCTCTAGCGCCATTAAGATTTATAGAAGCAACGCGAATTTCAGCCATTGTTAGAAAAGAGGAGAAAAGATATAGATATATACATATACCAGCAGCCATCCTGAGAAATATGCAAAAAGAAAGTTCAAAACTAACCATCTTGGACATTCAGTAAAACCTTTAATTTGGTAACAATTTTTTTCATACGAAAGCCCTCTTGTTCGGTGAAGCAACCGTCGCGCATAAAAGTTCGTGACTTCTGAAAGAACTGCTCAACGTCTGGAAAGTAGTCGTCAATTCTAACCCTCCTAACGTGCTTCGTATCCCTAAGAAAGTTTTTAATGTCATCCAGTCTGTAGTTGCGAGTTCGATAGCCACTGGGTCTTAAGCTGCAGGTAACACTACAGTCGGAAAAGTCACTTTCACTCTCATTGTCAGTCATAACAATAGCACCCCGTTCTGCTTTAGGACTTTGTTTACGGCGCTTTCTTTTTCCTTTTTCAGATGGCACTTTAAATTCCTTTTCACCCTCCTGCAATACAGAAATCTCCATCTCTTCCACGAAAGTGGGAGCCTCCTCGCCATTAGTGTCATCGTCATTGCAACTCTGACAGTTTTGAGACTCAGTGACATTTGGAGTTAAAAGACCCTCCCCAACCACAGATATTCCGTTTTGCCCTTCCCCCTGCACTTTATCAGACTCGGTTTCATCTTTTCCATCTTCCCCATTAACTGAAGAAACAACCTGGTCAGGGGGTCTAGTTTCATTTATTTCGGCCTCAGAAGGCTCTTGTACATTTGGCTGAGCACCATCTCCGCTAGCCCCGTCCCCGTTTGCAGGTGCCTTGGTTTTATCGCTCGTGGGGTGTGCCTCCCCGACGTTGTTATTTCGCTCATTTGGGTTATCAGAGCTGCTGCGCTTTTCGGGGCAGGCTCGCACCAAATGACCAGGCAGCCCACACCCAAAGCACTTCATCATGTGACTAGTGGCATAAACAACATAATTGTGCCCATCAACCTGCATATTTAAAGCTAAATCCAAATCAGACTCATTCAAAACCATGTACACAAAACGCCTATCCGACACTAGGGCCTACATGTTTCACAACAGATGATTTGGTAGCGATGATCATCTTCCTAATGGGAGAAACAAGTTTGCCATAACGTGATAGTGACTGTATTAAAATGTCATCCTTGATAAAGGGAGGGAGATTTGAAATGGTTACTTTTTTAGACGGGGTAGATAAAGGAAGTACTGGGATGAAAACACCATCAATCACCACCCCTTGCTCCACCATCGAATCTGCTAACTCCACAGTCTCAAGGAACAAAACAATCGCTTTGTTCATACGAGCCGCCGACAAAACTTTGTCGTAGCCAACAATCTCTCCTACGGCTAAGCAACAAGTTTCGACGCTGGCGGTAGATGCTATTTTAATGCCGTGCCGCCGCGTGAGGGATTAAAACTTCTCCCTACCTGAGGCAGCCATGCTCCCGTCCCAAGAGCAGGTGCCCAGGTAAACGCCAACAAACTACACACTCCAACAAACAAACACCACCACTACTAAGCCTAAACAAAACAAGTACAACACAAAAACACACAAATGATATATAAAGATTTATAAGTGCTATAGAGAAAGAAAGTTAGAAAGAACACGGCATGACAGCCGGACTCAAACAAACCGCTCACTCACAGCGCTCCGCCCACTCACTCCCAGCATGCACTCCGACAGAGAGAGAGAGAGAGAGAGAGAGAGAGAGAGAGAGAGAGAGAGAGAGAGAGAGAGAGAGAGAGAGAGTACATGTGACCTGTATTCTGTGATTCTGTATTTTAGTTACAATATTTGTGGTTGGTCAGCTCCTTGTATGGTTTTTTTGTTGTTTTTGCCATGCTCCTAGCAAAACTCAGATTCTCCAGATATGTTGAATTAGTTGAAACATAAAAGAGTTCACAGAAATGGAGAAACATGGCGGGAAGCAATTTTTTGTCTGCATAAATGGAGTAACCATGACTACACTGCTATAACACTGACCCCACATAACCTCGCCTCCACAGGCCAACAGGTGGACGGGCCTGAGAATGGCATGAGCCCCCCGCCATGGGAGGTCCAAGTGCAGTATCCTCAGAAATACACAGATGTGTGCCTCAAAGTCCGAGTGCCCCACTCTGCCACTGTCAAGGTACCAGGGTAGCTCCTCTGTGGACGTCTTCAGTGACTGTATATTTTGTTACAAATAAGTCTTAATATATTCAGGTGAACACTCACATTAACGTAAGTGATGGGGATAAGGTATAACATCAGTGTAAGAAGTTACATTAAAATTAAATGTAAAGAATGTTTTAACAGTTTAAACATGTAATTACTGCCAGTTGTTTTTATGTTTATTGAATAGAATTACTTAATCCCTCTCAAATTTGTCTATGTTCATGTTTGTGATTCATTTGAATAGTGATTTGTGCTTTTCCCATCATGTTTTGGGGTTATTTAGTCTTGAGCATGTTTGTCTTGGTGTTGAATATTACGTCTTGTGTCTGATTTTAGGGCTGCTATAAATGTCAGTCTACGGGAAGTGTGCGTTGCAGTCGTTGTCATGCCAGAGGAAGGGTGAGAATTATTTTCGTTATTTCATTTTCCATTAAGTTGAAAACATTTGGCGGTGATCATAATAAAACCTCTATGAGCATGGTACACTAGCTTTACCCATTATTTAAAAAGACTTACTTAAATAAATAATAATAATAACAAATGGGTGAAAAAGGAGGTAAGAAAGGCAATAATGTCTGCAGGGAAAGCTAACTGTTCAAATGTTCAAACTGTTGATGAAAAGACAGTTTAGGCAAGTAAAGGGAGATGGACAACAAGCTAGTTTTTCATTGAAACGCATGGAGATAGGTGGAGCTACATACTGAACTACTGTTACACACTGCAGCCTTTACCTCAGTATGTTATCCATCTCTTTTGTCCAAAATGTGGGATCAGTAAATCCAATGGGGTGGTTGAATAAATGTTGAATGACGAAACCCTCAGTAGTTTATTTTATGGTATAGTATATAGCCATTTTATTTTTCAGGTGCGCTGTACACGTTGTCATGGCTGTGGTATGACTCATGCTGGCAAGAACAGAAGGAGATGCACTACGTGTCACGGTCGTGGCATGAAAAGGTATAATTATCAGTCTGGAAAAAAAGCATAGTTGTGACCATATTGTTATTATTTATGATATTGTAAAAATGTTTCACTTATGTTGTATCATTGTCATATCCTTGTTGTAGATGTATTCAGTGTCATGGTCGTGGCTTTAAGGAGTGTTCCACCTGCAAAGGGTACCGAAATATTTTACATTTCATCCAACTGACTGTCACATGGTGAGTCTCTGTATGGTCATGGTCACATTAAACCATACAGTACTGCATACTAACTAATAGATTAAAAGAAAAAAATACTTACTACAATAAATGCTGACTACAGCAGCCATACCATTCACTGCCAGGTGCCAGTGTGGACTAAGGTTCGAATCTTCAAATCTGGCCTGTGGTCATTTCCCAATTCCAACCCCATCTTTCTCTCCCACTAGCATCCTGTGTCTCCTCAATATCCTATCAATATAGCCAAAGAAAATTACTTAATGAATGTATTTCCTTCTGCCAGGAAGAATCAAGTTTTAGAGTTCATACCAGACAGGATACCTGAGTTTCCCCTGAAGAACTTTGCCAAAGTGTCTGGAGATGGTTTCTTTGAGGATGAAAATCTGCTGGTATGTTGTTTTTTCCCTTTGTGTTAATTAAGTTAAGAGAAACTGTGAAGATATACCTTACCAAATTTGTTTACTTTTCTAATTTTGGCTACCGAGCCAACCATCTTCCTTGGCATGTCAGTGTTAGCTATATCTTAAAATCTTAACCTTAAAATCAGCTCGTAATTATGAGCATGATGAAAATTTTATTATTATGTGAATGCAATGCGCCACCATAAATATCTGTGCTGCACTTTCAGGTGTATCCTATTGTGGGGTTCCCTGAGCAGGAGATCTGTGATATGTCTAAGAAAGGCATAGAGGAACACATCAGCAAGTTCTCCCCAATCAGTCGCATCCTACAGCAGGTGAGCAGCCCACAAAACACATTGTTTTTAATGAAAAAATGTCAAGTGAAGGTGTAGAGAGTTCTTTGTGTAGAATGATAACAACAGAAGGATTATGTTTTATTGTCTAAGTACTGTTTACATAGTACTAATTGCTTGAAACTTGTTGCTATGACAGTGCTGTGACTGTAAAAGACACTGAAGTTCAGTTAGCATCTTAACTGAACTGATAAGATGCTAAGATTAGAAAAAGTAAACCGTGTGTGTGTGTGTATGTGTGTGTGTGTGTGTGTGTGTGTGTGTGTGTGTGTGTGTGTGTGTGTGTGTGTGTGTTTGTGTGTGTGTGTGTGTATAATCTTTCCACAGCGCCAGACCATAGAGCTGGTTCCTCTTACCCACGCCTTCTACTCCTACCATGGGAAGGACTATGACTACTATGTGTATGGAAGGGAAAACAAAGTTTACATCCCTAAATACCCCTCTGCCTGTTCAATACTATAGTGGGACACATACTGGCTGAACCTGGATGTACTGTTAACCCTGAATGTAGGTTTTGGGCCAGGAAAGGACTTAAATTGAAGGGTGTAAAAGAGACAAAACCACTAAATTTTGACAATATTCTAAATGCTACATAATCTAACAGTAAAATTATGTAGGAAAGTATAAATGGTCTGTCACCATTTATACCACCAGATTGGTCTGTCTTTGAACAAACATTTGGGTCTGCATATTGTACCCTCTGTTGACTTTTGGTTTACAAGTAATGTTTTAACTTGTGAACCTTGTGACAACTCTGATGGGACTAAAATGTTAATAGCTGTTAAAGTAGGCCCATGATAGATGTTATTGAAAACTTGCTGAAGTAATATAATTGCACTATACCTCATATATACTGTTATTCTTGTACTGTATTTATATGATTGAGGACATCACTATTGCATGCCAATTTTTGCCTAGAGAAAGCGGTTTATTTTTCTATTAATTTACCTTTCTACCTTTATTCATTCAAATTTTCATATCTGAATCTCTCAGGTGCACCCAAATGTCATTACACATGCCCCAATTCTAAAGTTCTCTTTACTACGCACAAGACAATAAATTCAGGTTTTTCTCAGCTTTCAGAATGTGAGAACTTACAGAAAGACATGTTTTTTACATTTGCTTTTTTTTGGGTCCGTATTTATCAAACCTCTCGGAATCGAGAAGTGTAGGAGTGGTCAAGTCAAAGTCAGCTTTATTGTCAAATCTGTCATGTGAACAAGATATGTGACAGAATTGAAATTATGTGACTCGCGATGCAGCAACACAGAAACTAAAGCTTAATTTTCAATCTTAGACCTCATATAAAACACTGTGCTCTTAACAAACAGGACTTACATTTCTAGAGAATACATTACGATATATACTGGTACATTATGATGTAAACTGATTCAAGTCAGTTTATTTAAATTGTGCATTATCAATCAGTTCAAAATTTGCCTTGCATCATTTTAAAGTTAGAAAAGTTAATGAATAGTCTGTGACTAAAGTCACATTTTCAGAAACTTGTTATAGCCTTATTCAGATGAAATTATAATACTTTGTACTGGTAGTGGTTAGTTGTATTGTCTACACATTTTAGCATTTGTAAGTTAGTTTATCATATAGTTGTCAGTACTTATATGTGTAATTATTTGTATACTAAACTCTAAATAAACATCTACAGCTAACATCACTTTTGTCCCTCCATTGCTTGTGTTTTTCAGAGCGCGCACACACACGGTGTATGAGGAGTTGGTCCTAGTCTAGTGAGTTAACACACTTTGGCCTGCAGATGGAGCCAGCAGCAGCTCTTACACACAAACCCACCAGCAGTGATGGGCAACCTGGATTTAAAAGCTGCTCACCAAAGGAAGAATTTTATTTTCTAGGGGTGTTTTCTCACTGTATATACAGTATGTCACAAAAGTGAGTACACCACTAACATTTTTGTACTTTTTTTATTATATCTTTCCATGGGAGAAGTCTAAAGATATAACACTTTTACAATGTAAAGTAGGCAGTGTACAACTTACACCTACTTTACATTGTATCATAGTGTTATATCTTCAGACTTCTCACCTGGAAAGATATAATTAAAAAATGTACAAAAATGTGAGGGGTGTACTCACTTTTGTGACATACTGTATTTCAATGGTAATATATATTTCAATGTGGTTCATGTGGTTCTACCTGTGCACCTAATACCGGTGATTTTGATGATTTATTAACTCCTCTACTTGGCTGAAGACTTCTTTACAATCAGCTGATTTAGTGAATGGCTACCCCAAAGACATAGTTTTATATTGTAGCTTCTAAAGCCAGGTTGCCCATCACTGCCGAACAGACATCTTGCTCAGACTTCGTTAGTACAATACATCTCCGTGTTGCATTCTTTGATCTGTCCCCGTCATCCTTACTTGCTTACTTATCTGTTGTAACAATTTTGAGGCAAAGCCCCAGTAAAATGGATACCTAAAATATAAGGGAATCTTTACCATAATACCTAGAATTCTAAAACATCACTATAATCCAAATGACACATTTGCATGAACCACACTTTTAATAAATACATTTCTAGAGAATACATTACGATATATACTGGTACATTATGATGTAAACTGATTCAAGTCAGTTTTTTAAAATTGTGCATTATCAACCAGTTCAAAATTTGCCTTGCATCATTTTAAAGTTAGAAAAGTTCTGTTTTAATTCTCCAATTTGACTGGGAAGTAAATGACTGGACACTGGTAATAAACGGAAACTGCTACATACGTATCCCCGCTAGAGGCCACTTTGTGATTTGCCACTGCTTAATTAAAATGTCTTCATTTATAATGACATGTTCACCTAGAAAAGCACTCAGAGAGTGCAGACCTCTGCCAAGCAGTTTAATTTGCCCCCTCCTTTTTTTAAACAAGTCATTTAAAATAAAGACATTTAAATCAAAGAGTGGCCTAATCTGAGAATTTTTTTTCAGTTTTTGAACACATATGAGTCCAAGGGAGGAAAAACAGACATAGTCACAAAATCACATTATTCAAGTTATTCCCACTATCGGTAGTTGCATTGAAACCCCAGCTTTTTGAAAAGTATTCATGTAAATAAAAGAGCATAGTCTTGAGGTAGATGTATTAGTAATAGCATTTACTCATAAAGCATTTTGTGACCATGCCCGTTTTCCCATGAACTCCTCACATTGCCTACCAGAAGGCATGCTGTAGGTGTACTGGAAAATACTTTCAATCTGTGTCTGCTAAATGAATTCATGTTTTTTTGAAAAATTAGGATAATTATTTCAGCATAATAGTGCTATCCTTGTACTGAATTTTCCCCCCAGGGAGATATACAGGTTCTTGATAAATATGACAGTTTAACATCGGCTTAAGCCTGGGGTTCCAAGTGGTTTCGTGAAACCAATCCCTATACGATCTTTATTCCATGCACATGAAGTCGATACGATCCCAAACCATTTCCAATCGGTTTCAACTCGTCCATGTGTAGCAGTGAGTATTCAAGTGTGAGTATTCAGTGTTCTAACTTTCTTTGGATAAAAGTGTCTGTGTAATGAAACATTACAAAATTGTTAGGTGTAAGCGTTGTGAACCAATGAAGTATATTATACAGCAGGCCATTCAGTTGAAGAGTTCTGTATGCTTTTATTGTTTCAAACACCAAACTTGTGTAAATCTTACAAAAAGGGCAGAACAGCCAGGACGAAGGCGTACATACATCTTCATGGCACAGTTTTACAAAACATCCTTCTGCCATTGACGTCATTCTCCTGACTCACACATACACACTCACACACGGGTATTCTGAAGCAAGTCCTTTCTTCAACACATACAGTATACTCTATTTGAAAACCAACAAAAAAAAAAAAAAACACAAAAACTAATTAAATTACACTAATAAATAGTTTATCCTTGAACGATAAAAGCCTTGTTACAATGATTTACAGTATGAGAATGATGGACAGCGCATCAGACAATAGGAAAAGTGTGTGCATATCATGAGGGAGAAAAAAAATCATTTAAAAATGATATGGGGACACTCCTTAAAACATGACTTATCATACACTTGATTCTGATTATTTATAGTATTTACAAAAACAAACAAACAAACAAAAAAAAAAGAAATGTCTGAATCTAATAAAATAAACTTAACCATATTGGTTCCGTTACAAAAATCAAGACCAGGTGTGATATTTGTTTTAGCTATGTTGGGTGACTGACATTGAAAAACTCTATTGGACATGGGCACTAACTCAATGCACAAAATACTCAAGTGCAGTTGCTTTATTGCTATATTGTTATAGAAGTGTAGATGGTGACAGCATAGGCAAGGCCAAATCTTTGGTTCAGACTTACTTTCTTTTTTCACTAGTGCTCCAACCATACTACAGGCAAAGAGACCCATCTAAGGCTCATCATGGAATGCTTTCAATAAACCAAAGTTTGTGCTGGTGTAGTTGTAGGCCTTCTTGGACCATAACACTGCCATAGTTTCAGTAACTAGACAGACACGGTTTATAGTTTGACTTAAAGGGGACATAGAATGGTTCAACAGAGTATTGTGCCTTGTTCTCGTATGTTTAAATAGAATGTATTACATTTTATTTTATGTAAAAAGGCCAAATGCAATGTCACCAGCCCATTTTTAAACGTATATTTAGGCTGGGGTTCAAAATGATCCATTTTGTCTAAATGGCCCCCACCTTTGGCAACCATAATTGAACTACAGTTAATTTCCTGAACATGACATCACAACCAGGCTCTGTTCTGTCCCATTTTTAGTGGATGTTTATAAGTTCAAGATTTACATACATGACTGCCCTGTTTCCATGCACAACCACTCTCATTTTAACAACGCCAAGTTAAAATGGCTTTCCATTTTATGTCACCTTTAAGGGTATTTTGTTATTTTAAGTCTACTCTGCTCATCAAATCAGCTGTTGGGTTGGTTCAAAAGTTCAGTATATGGAGTACTGGTAGTTTCTGTCTTCTACCATTCAGTAACACAAATCCAGGATTTTGGATCCACAATGCCACCAAAACCCTTTTCTGAGGGTAACTAATGAACATTAAACTTTCTTCTGGAGGAAAGTGATAGCCTAATGCTGCCAGAACTCACTGTGGTCTGGAAACCTTCAATGGGTTTTGTTTTGGGTTTGGTGAGTATCTAACAAATGCTTTTTTAGTTTTAGGCCTAAGTTACTAGATGTCTTCATAGTGAAGCCAGCTGATGGAAAAGATCAAAAACCCTTCAGGAGGGTCTTCAATTCAAAAGCTGATTGACAAGGAAATTGACAGAAATATGACCTCAAGAAAAACAGACCCAACTGTAACATCTTTAAAGCTTTTAAGGCTTAATGGTGTACTCCCCATGACATTCTGACAATTGTGACTCAATTGAAGGCTTCCAAACCACCTGAGCTGAGAAAACTAGTGAGCGCTGGTGAGATAGAGGGGTGGCAGCGCCAGGCTTACTAAAGTGCTGCAGGGAAACAATGGAACACTCTGAGGTGGCACAGCAGGTTTGAGACAGCAGGTAAAAACATCACACACACACACACACACACACACGCACACGCGCGCGGTAACAATAGCGACTGACCGCAGCAACGTCTTCAAAGCGTGAAAACCAGCCCCGGATATGAGTCAGCTGGGGCGGGGCGGGGCGAGCGGTAACTATGGTGACAGCAGAGTCAACAGTGCAAACTGGACGTACAGCACGACCTGCCGGGCATGGAACTAAAAAATGAACACCCTTAAATGCCAGTGGCCCGTCAAGCGGAGTGTGATTGCCAAAAAAGCGGGCGTGCAAAATACACCAAGGCGCCACCTGATTTGGTCCCTCTTTCAAAGGATGCGCCATGCCTGTCACCTTCCGCACTGTCAGTGACACAAATAAAGAGACGACTGCATTAAACTGGTGATAGGTGAAAAGCAAATGCCTTTGCAGGGGTGGCATTTTTTTTTCTCTGCACGACTTGGGGAGTCTGGTGTCCTCTTGTAAATAGTTATTGATTGGGTTTGGGCTAATGTGTTAAGGCACGTGTGTGAATTGTTTGTGCCAAAGGCAGCTTTAGAACGGATGCAATTGTGAGAGGGGATGATAAAATAACTCCTGTCCCCTCCCCTGGCAATTACCCTACATTCTAAACAGGGGTGCCACCCAAAGTGGTTGATTGTCAACTCTGGGATGACACACTGACTCTTTTTTCAGATGTAACGTGTAATCTGTCAGCATGGTTGTTGTCTTATTTATGCAACTGTTTTGTAACTCTTGCCAGAAATTCTACAGCATCTAAACTTCATGATTTGGTTTATTTCGTGACTCTACATTTCATTAGCTCTAGAATATATTACAGTTTCATATTGTGGATACAATACCTTCAAACAAGTTGTGTAAAAAATATATATTTACATGATAACGATTCTTCAGAATACAAACGATCATTAAAAATCAGTGTAAGCACTAAAATATACGAGATTCTATTCATGAAGAAATGTCTGAGAAATAAATACAGTTCTGGGTCTCCATAGCTCAGTAACCTGAAACTGTCTTGTCAAGTAGCGAACTGAAATGAGCGTCTCGCTATCACCCCCTGCAGGTCTGGCATGGACATGAGCACTTAGCTGAAAGGTCTAACCACTGGAATTAGGGGTCTCATTCCTGTCTTTTTACTTCACTTCAGCTTCAGCAATGTTCAGCAAGTTTTCTTTTTTTTTGTCATACTCGTGAAACCAGGGTCAGCATAAAGTAACAAAAAGCACAAAGACCCCTAACGCACTTCTACTGATGCAACGGGGGGAGGGAGAGGAAGACGAGGAGGGGGGGGGGGAGTGGAGGCATCACCATGTTCCCGCTCAGGCCTCGAGTCAGTACAGTGTAAAGTAACAGTCTAGAAGTAAACATTAAGAAATAGCACAAGCAGGGAAGCTTCGGGGAAGTTAGACAGAAACGGGCAGCAGGAACATCACACCGCTCCGTGATCATCTCCTCTCTCCTCCTTTCCTTTCCTTTCCTCTCCTCTCCTTCCCACCATAATCTTCTAGTTCTCCACAATCCTGATCAAGATGGCCACAGCTTGCCCTCCTTCTCTCAGCAATGGCTTGTCAGTTTAGTTAAGTCGGTTGACCTTGTTCTGTTCTTTTTTAAGGATAAAGACAACGTAAAAGAAAATAAAATCCCATTCAGGAAGACCTTGGTAGTGAGAGAGAAGGTGGTTAGGTGGGGTGGATAGGGGCAGGTGGAGGCTCTTGACAATGAATGTCTACTCTACTGAGGGGAGGAGTGTGTTAGCCTCTAAGCCAGTCTATCAGTACAGAGATTGTTTTAGAGTGAATTTGGGATGGGGGATGGGGGCAAGGATGGGGATTAAAGACAGTGCTCAAGCAGCAAGAGGAAGGGGGTGACAGACCCCGTCAGGATTTTTTTTTTGGGGAGAGTGGGGGGGGTGTTTGGGTCTCAGAGCTGAGAATCTGCGCCCAGGCTGTTGAGCTCTTCCGGATGCTTCTCTGCACCGGTGGCGGCGGACTGGCGGAACCCAGCAGCGATCTCGTCGAATGTCCGGCCCTTGGTCTCGGGGACTTTGAAATAGGTGAAGACGAAGAAGATGAGGAGGAGCACAGTGAAGATCACAAACACATACGGTCCGGTAGCCGCCTGTGGACAGAAAGAGAAGAAAAAAAACATCAGGACCATTTGCTCACTGCGTGAATTACAGAGAGACTATCAACCCAGAATACATTTCAATTTGGACCAATCAGATTCATTTCATTAATATTTACTATCACTTACCAGACACTTAACAGTTGCTTTTAATTAAACTTCCAAAAAAGGCACAAGAACTGTCCTCCAACAAGTATGGGTTTTTACATCAGTATAAGCTATTTTTACCTTAATCCACTGTCCAAATATTACACAACAATTCAGTGGTTCGAGCTGGTAAGATTTTCGTTCTTCAAGCTACTAAAAGCTACTAAAAGAAGTCTACTGTAGTTGCTTCCAACTTAGCTCATTTGACTAACGGAGGAGACTCGCTCACCTGTACGTATTGGAAGCCCATGCCCACAATGAAGTTGGCTGTCCAGTTGCAGAAGCCGGCCACTGCCATGGCAGAGGGTCTGGGTCCTTGGCTGAAGAGCTCAGCCACGATGAACCAGGGAATGGGACCGGGGCCGATCTCGAAGAATGCCACGAAGCCGAAGATGGCCACAATGCTGAGGTATGACATCCACTTCAGCTGCTCCTGTGGGTGGGCGTGTGGGTGACGTGGAAAAACAGAAACATGCTGATGAGCACTGATCCTAACTCAAACTCAAATTCAATTCATCCACTATCAAAATTATTATTTCAGGTTCAACCACTCTGGGTAGCTTTGAATGGCCTTAGCTATACACAGAGGTTTCTCATGATAATAAATAATAATAATACATTTTATTTATATTGCCCTTTACATTGGGGGATCTCAAAGGGCTACAGGATTAAAAGGAACAGAATAAAAAGGGGATAATACAGCAGGCAGTAAAAAAAAAAACATTTGATAACAAGGCAGTTTGAGGAAACTTTACTTGTTGTAAGGCACTCAGTCCCATGACCTTTCCCAGTTTAAACTGTGACCAGCTAGTAAGTTTTAAAATGCATAAATAAATGGGGAAAAAAAACTGAACGTTTTAACAGGCATGTTTGAGGACGCCATACGTACCAGCAGGGCCAGGGCGATGGTCATAAGCACGGCGGATGCAGCCATGCCTAACAACCCCAGAAGGTGCAGGGACCGCCGCCCGGCCCGTTCCACCACAAACAGCTGCAGAGGGAAGATGGAAAGAAATAGAGAGGACAAAATAGATAAAAAAAGAGAAAAAAACAGAAAATACATTATTATAGGGAGGAGGAACAAAAAGGTGAATTTATGAATAATGTACATCCCGGCCGCAGCAGTGAGGAGAAGCAGTGGATAACGTACCGAGACCACAGTGAAAGCTGTGTTGACCACACCAGCGCCAATGGTGGCGTACACAGGCTGGGACACTCCAGCCTTCTGGAAGATGCTGGTGGAGTAGTAGAAGACCTGTCAGGGAAATAACAAAAAAGTGAATCATCTACTTTTGTTGGGTGAGAACATGCATAACACTAAAGGAACCGTACACAGTGGTCTGAATCGTCCTATGAATTATTGTACAGAACACACAAGTGATGAACATAGACTTTGGTCGATGTAGACTTTCTAGATTCTTTCTGTCCCTTCGCGTAATCCCGGAAGGCACTGATGTTTCAGGGTCTTTGAGCTGATGGCCTTTTGTTTCTCAATCTGCAATGTGGCACTTTCTTTGCTTAGCAGCATAACAATGTGAACAATGTTTTATTTTTCTTTAAAGTGATTAAATGGAAATTTCCTTGTTACTAATAAGGACAGAAAAAATAACTGACAGATGTTTTATGAATTCGCTAGACGACCTAAAGTTTTGCACAGTGTGTGCGTACTGTACGCTGCCTGTATGCATGAGATGTTGTGTGTCTCGTTTGAAAGCGAGTGTGAATGTGAATGTTGTGTGAGCATGAGTGCCACCGGTACTCACGGCGTTGATGCCAGACAGTGTGTGTGTACTGTACGCTGCCTGTATACATGAGATGTTGTGTGTCTCGTTTAAAAGCGAGTGTGAATGTTGTGTGTTGTATGAGCATGAGTGCTACTCACGGCGTTGATGCCAGACAGCTGCTGGGAGAGCTGCAGCATGATGGCGATGAGCATGGGCTGGCGGTAGAGCGGCGAGCGGAAGAGCTCGAAGATGGTCACCTTCTTCTCACGCATCATCTGCCTGCTCTCCTCCTTCATCTCCTGCATGTCCGCGCTCACGTCCGACATCCCACGCAGCTTTTTCAGAGCTGAACACACACGCACACACACACACACACACACACACACACACACACACGCACACACACATGTTGAGCCATTTCTGGTTGCCACTATGTAGTTGATATGGCAATCACTACATAGTCATGCTGTGAGTGGCTACCACAGGTGTCCCAACTAATAGACCGTAATTCACTGTGCTATGTGGGTCTAGTTTAAGTTAGTGGAATGTGTGGGCCACCTCTGTTCCAGACCAACTCTGCTAATTGGCTTGTATGTCAGTAGTGTGGTTGAGGTATGAGTGTGGAGCAGGGGGAGCCAGAGTAGCCAGAAATCATAAAATGGCTGGGCCCAAAACACATTATTTTTATTACTAAAATAATCATTTGAACTTATATAGAGCCTTCTGATTGGGTGGGCCTGATTGACAATGAGCCTTATAGAGCCTTCTGATTGGGTGGGCCTGATTCAGAATGAGCCTTATAGAGCCTTCTGATTGGGTGGGCCTGATTGAGAATGAGCCTTATAGAGCCTTCTGATTGGGTGGACCTGATTTGAGAATGGGTGGGCACAGGCCCACCTGTGGCTGAGCCTATGGTGTGGAGCCTCACCAGCCTTGGCCTTGTTCTCCTCGTTGCGGTTGATGAGCAGGTAGCGGGGGCTCTCGGGGCAGAAGGGGAACAGGGCACACTGGATGACCGCCGGGATGACGGTGAAGCCCAGCAGCAGGGGCCACAGCTCCGCGTTACCCATAATGCTCTCCATGCCAAACACCTGCATTACACACACACACACACACACACACACACACACACCCAGCACTGTGTTATTACACAAGCCATAGACATGTTGTTATTCTTGCCAAACACTTGGGTAACACCCGTATTACACACACACACACACACCACAGTGCTACTAGACCAGACATCAACTAGACATAGCACTCGTTAATTTGAGTGTGATTTATCGAAGTAATCAACTACTAATACAAACACAGAATGACATGATGGCTTGTCTATTCAAGGCTGAGACTGTGCCTTACCTGTGCGATCAGGATGCCAACTACAATGCCCAGTTGATGGAGGGTACCCAGGGCACCTCGGAGAGCGGTGGGTGAAACCTCGCCCACGTACATGGGCACGAACCCCGTGGACATGCCAGAGTACAGGCCCACGACAAAGCGACCAATGATGAGCATCTCCCAGGAGGCGGCCATCTTGGAGAAGCCCATGAGCGCAGCGGAGATGAAGGCTAGAACGTTGGCCATGAGCATGGAGTTCTTCCTGCGGAGCGGAGCGGAGAGAGACATACTTGTTATTTAGTGCTCAGAATTTATCTACATCAGATCGCACAAACCATGTTAGCTGAGATTATAATGTTTTTCTGAACAGTTTTTTTTTTAAGATGTTAAAAAACACATCTTTTTACTTTATATTGAGTTCATAAATAATCAGCCATTTATTTTTTGAAGATAATAAAAATAAATAAAAAACAGAATAACTTTTTAAATTATATGAACCTATATAAGTGTAAGTGTTTTATGGTGTTGTACCTCACTTCGGAGAAAAGTGTTTGCTAAATACTACAACTGTAACTTTAAGCCACTAGGTTACACAAGGAATGATCCTAGACAGCGAGACGATCATCTGAAATTTAACCTTCAACATCAAGCGTTGAGTAGTTAGGTGAACAGTCTACTCACCTTCCAAAACGGTTGACAAAGACCCCCACGGAGAAGGACCCAAAGATTCCTCCTACCGAGAACATGGACACTGAGATGGACCATAGTGTGATGAGGTTGGTTTCTGTGATCGGGACCTGATATCGGTCGAACCAGGTTTCATTGTAGAACGCCTCAATGATCTGTTAGAAGAACACAAAACCCCTTTGTTACGTTTAAAAAAAAAAAAAATCTTTTTAGTATAGTTTTTTCTTTAAACTTCAACAGAGGCATCTGTCTATACGGATTACGGATGCACGCTGTCTCAACACATATTCTCAAAGAAGTATCATCAAAATAAAAACACATCACCGTGGTGGAGGTGGGTGTGGGGGTGGGGGGGGTCTCTAATGATCTCTACAGTACCACCACTTTGCCAACAGGTGACAGTAGTGGTCAGTGGTGGCTGCTGTGAAGCGACACTGGCATCAGGTTTCAAGCCTATGTGCCCCCCCCCCCCCACCCCACCCCTTGTGTAGTGACGTCAGTATGTTGACAAACAATGCCCCGCCCACCAGGTTAAGTGGCACATGCTCTGTTGCTAGGAATGTGTACACCCCGTGCCTTATCTGAGTGTCACATTTTACTATGTCTCTCGCTCTATCTCATTCTCTCCCTCTTTCTCTCTATCTTTCTCTCTCTCACTCGCTCTCTTACGCTTTGCAGACCACTGGTAGGGCATAATAAGAATATTTTTTAAGTCTTCCACACACTTCTTGCACTTAGTTAAACAACTGTCTTCTCTCTAACTTTGACTTTCTCTGTCCTTTACTCTCTCTCTCTCTCCTCTCCTTATCGCTGTTACTCTCTGACACCAGAAGCATGCTGCAAGCACTGCCAGTCCTGATGGTCATCTCACTATCTAAATATCACTTGCGGAGCTGGTCATGTGCCTCCGAAACAAATACACCCCTTATGTAAATCCTGTTACGTAAAAACCAAATCATTCAAATCCACACACACACACACACACACACACACACACACACACACAGCCTCTTCAGGAAAAGTCTGCCCAAGAACAGTTTTGTTGTTTCATTTTGGATCTTTAGTTTGAAATAGTCAGTCAAAAGACAACCATCTTTGATGATGCCGTTTAAGGCATGTGTAAAAAGCCAAAGATGAAATTAAAGGCTTTTTAACTGCATCCTTTTTAAAGTGCCTCAGGTGTTTAACTGACAATACATTGTTGATTAAATTGTTGAGTTTAAAACAAAAAAGCTCAACTAACAGTTGAAAGCTTAATGACTCAGCAAAAAAAAAAAAATCCTCACCCGAGGCAGACAGACGTTACACTGTACGCAGAATCCTGCCCCGCTGTCTGCCCACAAAGGCACACATTCATAGCTGAGGGCCGGGGTGTTGATTTGAAGGAAGAAAAAAACACAACTCTGCACGGTGCCTGGGCTACTGATAACACAGGCGTCCAGCCGAAGGGAAACAAGAGTAGATAGCACAGGGCAGGCTGTGCAAACTGCCGGGGACTTTCTCTGTTACTTTTATCCAAATTTGGATGTTACATCTTTATCGTACAGAGCTTCTGCTAGCTGCAGTCTACTCTTATCTACGGCCTGCTGGTTTAAAATCACCTCCTTGGGTATTGAGTCTTGCATTGTTAATGTAGCGGACACCTTGACCCTTTCTGCAATTCAACACAACCAGGAAATACTCCTAAGACCACAGTCGTGAGTTGCGGAAAGTCTGCTAACTGGCATTTCAGGTTTTTTCGAAGACTGGACTATGACTGCATCATGGACGCCAGAGCCTTTTTTTTTTTTCGAAACGGGCAGATTTTCCAAGTCAATAGTGCAACCCCTCGAGCCCTGACTTCACAGGCTTCCGAACCCCTGGAGCACATAATTCAGAGGCAGGGGAAGCCAACAGGTGTCCCAGTGACTGGGCTAAACCTTAAGGTCGGATAACATGTCTTCCTCAGGCTCAGGCAAGTGACAGGAGCTACCACATAGGTCAGCTCTACCAGCAGGTTTTCTACTAAAGTATCTGGGCTCCCAGAGGACAAAGATCGCTAAAGTGCAGCAACCAAGGTTTGGCTACAATCAGCAGGTTCTAGCCCTTCTGAAAGTTTCTTTGATCTCAGCTTTAGCAACTAGCTTTGCCCTAAACCCCAACCTCACTCTGAACGCTTAATTGCTCACGTGTCCCAGTGGTTTGGAACTCTCCTGAAGGTCATGGGTCAGAGGAGCCTTTCTCAAACTGACCACTGAGGTGGTCTGCCAGAGCAGAGAGCTGTCCTGACCAAGGCGTCTTTCTGAGGCCGTCCGAGTAGAAAAGCAAAGCCCTGAGGCTCTCTCCATTCTCTCCTCTGAGGGAGGTAGCCAGCCATCAGCAGCTGCAGCTGCCCTGTGAAGGGGGAGAGACTGGTTGCCCTCAGAGCCCTTGAACTTGCATTTATCTAATCGCATGCGGACTGTTTACTGAGCAAGGCTTGCGTCAGACATGCGGCCTCACTGCTCGGCCTTACCACGGCCTGCCCTGCCCCCCCATCCTGTAACTACTCTCGGCTACAGTATCAGTGAGCCATCCTCATGCCAGCTAATTTTGGTTACAAATCTGACACACCCATTGCCTATTGTCGTTTTCCTGATGCCATATTTTGTTTTTCTTACCATGTAACCATTTATCTGTCAGTTTTAAATGTTGCTTCTTTATATTTGCACAATATATATTTATTGAGTGTGGGTGTCCCAAGGATGGCACATTACGGAAACTGGGACAATTTAGATGAAAAAAGGTTATAAAAGTAATAATAGTTTCAGCTTCAACCTGGCAATATTATGCAATACTGTACTGTTTAATGTGCCACGTCTAGGAACTAGGAAACATTTCAAATCCCAGACGGACACCCCGGCCCTATTGAGCTGACTTGTGCAACTTTATAATGACTCTTGCCCGCGTGAAGCATTTTAAGATCCTCATTCCACAGCAGCAACTAGAGTTCCTCAAGCTTTATGTGCAACGAGCTGTGCACGGCCTTCGCAAGGAATCCAGAGGGGTTGACATTCTGCGCATAGAGCACAGATCTGCACTAGCACTCCATGGTCTTAAGGCAAAGTCCTCTTAGAGAAATCCCAACACCCGGCGGCCATATTGGCGACACCTTTGGGCATGTATTTCGGGTCAATTAAGACCAGGCCCTACCTAAATGAATGGCGACACACGAGTATACGCACTGATGACCGATGACTGAGGGACATAAAAAAATACATGGTTGAAATTGCAATGAAAAATTTGATTGTAACGGCTGGAAATGTTTGCTGGTTTGTATTAAAATAAAGCTTTAAACGCCCTTTTTCTCACGGGTTATTTTAAACTGCGCATACGCAGTGCTTCACTACATGGCAAGTGTGGTATAGTGGAGCACGATACTGCAACATGATTGGAACGCATGATTTGTACAGCTCAGCAAATGATTGGCTCCTGGCAGCGGAACAGGCGGGATATTTGCAGACACTTGCAGACACCAAATTGGCGTTACAAAGTGTCCCCATGCATTTCTATGGACAATTTCTCCAGTGTTCTGTCTCCTCCTATGTAATAAAGTCTCTGCTCAAGGCCACTATGCCCCACTGACTGCCATTAGTTTGCTCTCATTGCCTTTTTAACAGCTATCTCCTTTCTTTGACTATCTTTAGAACCACTAAGGGTCCAGCCTTCACTCTCCATTTATCAGAGGTGAAGATCCTGACTTTAGAAAGTAAAAAAAAAACCCTGCTTTTTCTTCCTTATGCCTGTGCTCTTAGCAAAGGCGATTTAACTAATTAGCTGATCTACCTGCCAGATGATTTGTGTGCTGTGTGTAACATCAGCTGGTTCAGAAGATGGTTGAATAGCCCAAGATATGTGGCAACATTTGCACTTTCTAAAGCTGGGATCTCTACCCCACCAGTAATCAACTGGGGCAGGGGGCCCACTATGTTGAGCCATGTATTTAGCATGATGAGGGGTGGTTAAGGTGGGTGGGGGTGGTTAAGGTGGGGGGTGGGGGCAGTAGGGTCTCTGTACAGGCCCTGTGTGTGTCTCTCTGTGAGGAGCTCTCTGTTTATCCTCCTGTCGCCTCCTCTGCCCACTCTGGCCTCCAGTCAGGCTGCCTCGGCCTTTCACTCCCATGGGGCCGGTCTTCCTGCACCCGGCCAAACAAGTCAACAACTAAAGACGTCTGCTTTCCTTCAGCCAGAGCGGAGAGACGCGATCTTCACTCCGCCTCCGAGGTCGAAGGGATCAAAAAGGACAGTGCATCGAGTTTAGACCAAATGCATTCCGGTTTCAGCGATTAGCTGACAAATCAGAAGGCTATTTTAAAGATGGCCTCCGAAATACATGAAACACCATCAACATTCTAGAATACAGTGGAACTTTGTGATGTAATTGTAGACAGAGCTGAGCTTAACTAGTGGTGGGGTTTTAAAAAACTGAGGCCCTGTACACACTAAGCCGGATAAATCTGAATACGCATAATAATTTATCCGGTTAGCCCTTCCGTACACACTAATACGCCGTATTCCAACACCGAAAACGATGCTTTTTGAAAACGATCGCTAAAGTGGATAAATCTGAAAACTCCGGCTTGGCGTTGTAGTGTGTACGGCGAAAACGGAGAGTTTGAAATACGATGACGTTCGGTTATAGTGTGGGTATAGTGATAACTTGTCGCGCGCCTGTAATCAAACAGCTTGCACGGCGGGAGTCGGGAGTGACGTAACAGACACAACAAAAATGTAGAAAATTCTGAAAACGGTATAAAAACCATAATGTGGACGTAGATCGTTTTAACTACGGATACGCGTATTCATATTTATCCGGCTTAGTGTGTACAGGGCCTGAGACTCTGGACCCAGACTTAACACCTGGTAAATATCATTTTAATGTTCTTGAGTTGGGTCTTGCTTTAGATGTCAGGCCAATTGGTCAGGTTTGGGTCTGAAAATAGCAATTATCAGCACAGTTTTGTCTAAAAAAAAAAGAAGTAAAAACCCTGAACATTTTTGCCCTTTGAAATGTGCAGGAGTGGCCTTGTGGAAGAAGTAAAACAGGTGGTGCAGGCTTTGAACTGAAGAGCTGAACACACCTGAAAATACCTTTCTGCAGGTCTGTCACCACTAGCCCACTGAAGTAAGACCTCAGGGCTGCAGCAGGTCTGACTGACAGACTGTGTGATTGTAATTGATGCATGAACATGACTGACACGTCATGACGTGTGTGTGTGTGTGTGTGTGTGTGTGTGTGTCTGTATGTGTTGTCAGTGCGTAGGCAGAGGCACTTCTGACAGATGAATATAACACAGCAGCTGAGTGTGTGCTTGCGGGCGCGCATGTGTGTGTGTGTCTGTGTGGGGGCTTTGCAGGAATGTCCCCATAGGTCAAAGGTAGAGAAAAGGGCAGCGATGCTGTTGGCTGCCTGACTGCGGACTGACTGACTGACTGACTGACTGACTGACTGGCACTAGCTCTTAATGCTGGGCGAGTCCAAGCATGCTGTTATATATTATCTTGATATGCCAAATATTATTTGCAATCAGCTGTTTTGGTCTAAACCTGGTGACCTAGGGGCCTAAAAGGCTTTCTCATAGACAGTAGTCTTATGTTACAACTGTATGTTGAATACTTATGTTAATAGTGATGAAAATTTGAACGCATCTATTGGCGATGCCTCCACTGGTGTAAAATACTCTCTTTAGGTGAAAGGTATGCGGGCTATAGGTATCTCACCTGCGTTCTATAGCACTGGTTCCATTTACGGCATAGAAAAGTCTGGGCGCATCACTGGCTGAGGCTTGTGACACCCCACCTCTAAAATTAGCCCCACCACAGTCTGGTCCATGCTCCGCGGCGAGGGAACATCGTGATCCGGGCGGGCTCACGATCCGGGCAGGGCACATGTCGCCGCCGCCGACGTCTCATTGTGAGGTCAGAACAGTGTGTGTAGCCAATAGGGGTAAATATAGACACCCACCTGCCCACCCACCCAGCCTATTAGCCCACCCAACCACTGTGCAATTCCACCTTTGAGCCCCAGCCATAGTGTTGCCAAAACAGAGCTGGCTGGTAATGCCAGAGTTGCGCACACTCACCGTTTGGGGGGCGTTGATGACACCGGTGTTGTAGCCGAACTGCAGTGAACCGATCACTGCGGTCCCTACGGCCAACAACAGCTGGGCGGTCAGTTGCTGTGAAAGAGAGAAAAACAGAACATGGTTACTTTAATCAGTCACTTTTAAAGGCCATGACTGCTAATACACCAGATGTACAGCAACCAGATATGCTGTGTAATACTGTTATGAACCATTATTGTTAAAAACTATTATAGTAGAACAGTAAAAAATAACACCAAAAGTAGTACACACACACACACACACACACACACACACACACACACACACACACACAACCTTAGTCCTAGTATTGGTGGTGTTAGTAAAATAGTAAAGGGAGTGCACCAAAAACGCAGAGCTGTGCTTGTTTTGACAACATCACTCAAGTCTTTTCACTCTGCAAAGGGCTGACATGAGCCCTTTACAAACATGAGATGACACATATAATAAACATTAATCACACCTCATTTGTGTTTATGACTGTTGTGATTAAATGTCATTTGTTGCCAATGTCTGCATCCCAAAAAATATCAACTTAACATTACAAGAACCAAATGACACTTAATAACAACAGTCATGAACATGACTGAAGTGTCATTATAACATGTGTCATGACCACTACGATGAAGACTTAACGTTGCAACTACAGTATACACCAGCCAATGAAGTGGTGACTCCATGAAGCAGAAGTGTTGCGCTTTTCCTTTATTTCTTGGAAAGACATAAGAAAACTTATGAGCTGAAAATTGTTTGCAAACAAGATGTCCCCTGTGATAGCTTTGGGCCACTCTGTTCATAAGCACACACACAAAAACACTGCCTTAGCGGCACACAACACAGCAGACACACAATGAATTTAGTGTTCTTCATGGACATGGACTGTAAGACGATAACTTTTAGAACTGTACAGACCAGCTTACCATGACTCGTTTTTTTTTCTCTTATCTACACAGAATATTGCTGTCTACTTCCCTGTACACTGTCTGACTACACAACAGAGTTGTGCTTTAAAATGCATAGTTCCTCATAGATGACAAACACATGACATGTCTTCTGAAGGTGGCATGAAGTCCTGAGAAATCACATGCGATGAAACAAACACCTTGCTTGTACATCAGAAATATAATATTTTAAGCTGACACTGGCTGCCCTAAGTGTCAAAAGACATATCAATAAGACTCCCATCACATTTCCTCATTCCAAATCTTTACACAACACCCTAGTAGCGTGGTTAAAGTTCAGCTGGTCCCTTGCCCAGTGCCCAGCCCTCAGCCCTCGGCTAAAACAATGAGTCAGTGGCCACACAGATGGGGTGGAAGACGTAATAAAGGGCACGGTGACCCTCATCTGGGACTCTTTAGGACCACGTGGTCTGGCGCTCTCCCAGGTCGGGGGGTTGGGTGGGTGGGGGAGAGCCTGGGCGGTCTCTTGCCGGCAGCAGTGCTATTGTCCTTGTTCCTGTTGTTCCAAAGAACTCGTTGGATGGGTTGGATTAACCTACTCCCTGTGTGAGTGTGTGCGAGTGTGTGTTTGTGCGTGTGTGTGTGTGTATGTATTTGGCCTCTTCTGACTCCTCTGCTGCTGGCTATCCTGCCACAGTGTGAGTGTGACAGTGTGTGTGCATGTGTGTGTGTGTGTTCTCCCATGTTAACATGGCACAGCGTAAACAAACCATAGCCAACCTGCCATTCAGACAACAGCACATTCTTGCCTTTGAATAACCCAGACACACACAGGCGAACCTGGTGGCTCAAAGTACCAGCCCCGCTTCTGGCGTGGATTCGGCCCAGATGTGGGCCTGAGCCAGTCGTGTGTGGGACCTGTCACTGAGCCAGCTAGCATCTTGTAGTGGATGTGTGGCTTTACTGAGCTACAGGGCCTCCCACTAGCACTAGCACTGATTAGCTCTGTGGAGTGGGAGTGGCCTCAGTGTGGTAGTTTTCCACTGTTTGGGAGTATCTCTTCTGACATGCTTTTAGACGGGGGGCTCTGACTCTGGCCTGATGTAACGCTGGCGTAAAGACTCAGGGATTAAGGTTCGAGAGCATGGCAGTCTGGTTGCTATGGATACAGGCACATCAGAATGCTTAGGTGGGGGTTGAAGTGAAGTATGACAAATCATGTTTTTTTTTTTCCTTTTGGTGTTTGGGTGGGGTTTTTTTTACACTTTTTTTTTTTACATTTTTTTTACACCTTTAAACAAATTGTTCTGCTGATCATATGAATATGAATGGGAAGTTTAGGTAAGAGCTGTGGCATGTCCTATCCACCCTAACATGGAAAAAGATGAAGAAGAGAGTGAGTGGATAAACAACATTCAGTAAACATGCCATATTTAAATATATTTACATAAATACCGTCAACCTGAAGGGTAGCTGATGCCCTAAGCACAGCAGACTTTGCTTAGAAAAAGACTAAAAAATGTTTCTTGTGAAGTGCATTCTGATCTTAAAGACATGTTTCGAACAGCAGGGCAAAGAGCAGCAAATATCTGACTGAATGAAAGAAGGCTTGAGTTTATTTTCAAATCATATTTAAAAACCGTAAACTAACATTTGTTTAAACAGGAGTTATTTATTCCAAGCTTACGCACTTAACCTAGCCGGGGGCAGGTTTTGGAAAAATTAAATATAATAGTGTGTGAGAGATCAAGCATGTGTGTGTGTGTGTGTGTGTGTGTATTTGTGTACATCTGCTTGTGTGTGAGAGAATGAGATTGTGTATGTGTGTGTGTCTGTGTGTGTGGCTGTGTGTGTGTCTGTGTGTGTGTGTGTGTGTGTGTGTGTGTGTGTACTACATCTGCTTGTGTGTGAGAGAAACATCATGTGTGTCCATGCTTGAGAATCTGCCCACCCATTTGCAGTCATTTCTCGGACATAGTGGCTCATATGTCCAACTCCCGCCCACCTACAGACTCGTCCAATCACAAGTCCCCATGACTTCTTGTTTAAGGTCATTGAGTTTACAATGCTGTATTACAAGTCAGAGAACAGGATGTGAGCTCTCTCGCTCTCTCTCACACACACAGAGTTGCAGATATTAAACAAGAGGTTGAAGAGCACATAGTTGTACTACCTAAAAAAAAAACTGTTTACTTTTTTTTTTTTTTGCTTTTGGATGTCTTTTATCTCTGGACTGGTCCCTCTTTTTCCAGTAACTTTCCACAGAAATATAAAGGCTACCTGACAAGCAATAATCAAAAAACACAGTCTTTCTGTCCGCAATATGAAGCTCATCCTCTCTTCACAATTTCAATAAGCCACCCACTAAATGAGAGTGAGAGAGCATGAGGCATTTCTGACTACCAGTACAACTAAAATGCTTCTGCAAACCAAAATGTTCTTTTTTTGTCATGCCTAAAATCTCTGAATTAAACTGAACTGAATTGAACTGAATAAGGCAACTCTCGGCTGTCTTGGATAAGTGTGTGGCTCTTTAAGAAGTTTAAGAGTCCCCCCCCCTTCACTAAATATGGACTCCTCTGGTCCCAGGCGTCCCGATTAGGGCATGTTCGCTCCCTCTGGCTGAAACGCTGCTTTGTGGCATCTTTACCTTTCGCCTACATCACTCCAAGGTCAGAGACTCCTCCCTCCATGTGCTTCATACATCAAACTCATATGACACTCGAACACACCCACCTAAAATGTATGGCCTCCATACATTTCCCTGTGGATTTCTGTGTTTATTTTTGTTGCAAATGTAGCCTTTTCAGCATGGCAAGGATATAGGGAGTCTTTCATTAGTTTTTGTGTTTAGGTTAAGAGTTGGGTTTTGTGTGATCGTACACGCAGATACATAAAGAGTGAGAGCGAGAGGTGGAGAGAGAGGGAGAGAGAGAGAGAGAGAGAGAATGTGGAGAAGAGGAAAGAGATATGTAAACACAATCCACTACGCCTGAGGAAAAGGGTGTAGAAGAATTCTAGAGCTCTGCACTCTGAATGTAATTATGGCATACAAGTTACTTACACATCAACGGGTAACCTGTCACACACAAACACACTACACACACCCACACACCCACACACACACACACACACATACCACACCACACCTCAGGCAAATGTGTGTGATCAAGTATTTGACAAGGATTCCATCTGCCTCTAACCAGAATGTCAATGCACAAGTAACTTGAATGTGGATACACTTTCACATACACACCCTTCATACATACACATATACATATATGTACAGACAACACACACACACACACACACACACACACACACACACACACACACACACACACACACACACACACACACACACACATATACTGAGGAGTGGGAGAGAGTGGGATGGATGTAGGTCAGTGCTATCAAGTGTGCACAACACCGGGCTGACAATTTGCCCTGAGCAGTGTCTTTCCTCTGTCCTATACGGCCATAGGGTGTGTTTGAGAAACGTTATCCTAGCATTCTGTGAGGGCTTCCCCAATACATGAGTTAATAGTTACATTTTTAAAATGTTTTTAGAAACAGGTTTCACTGACTGACCTACTTAATAGGCCACACGCCACAATCTCCCCATACCATTTGCCCACAAAAAAATGCAAATCTTGTACAGCAGCTGTACAACTCTCTGTTACTGATATCAAATAGGTTATCTTCAATGTCAGCAATGTTCTAATGGTTGGAATACTTGCCAGTAGCCTTGCCTGGTGCTAGCTGTAAACAGTTCACGGCAGGTCACATTTAGTTTTCCTCTGCTTTGGTAGTTGTGCTGCTAAAATAACTGCTTTATGTCCCAGTGTACTACACAAAATAAACTCAGTACAAAACCCAGTTGATTGGGTTTTGCATCACTGTTTTGTCATCACAGTTGTCTACACTCACAAAATGCTGTCTACAATGAAACAGCAATCCAACCAATCAGACTTGATGCGAAGGGTCCCTGTCCAATCCGAAACAGTATTTCACACTTGCCCTGATTCGTGATGACATACAACTTAGTAACTGAATACACTACCCCAGTGTGTATGGTTTAGTCTATGTACTACCCTGCTGTTTCAGACTAGGTGCTGTTCTGTTGTGAAGACACTGCCACCTGAATGTTTGCAATGAAAAATATGTAGTTGAAACGCATTACGTTGTGACTGCATAAGTGCTTGTGCGTCACAGGACCATTCACACACCATAATATTTATACATCCTGGCGATGCTCAGTTAAGGTTACAGTGGGGAACTGCATGTTTTGGGGTCAAGATTGTGATTGATCGTATGGGCCTTATTCCAAAACAAGCCATACACAGAGGTATTTGTTTAAACCTCTGTTTTACTAATACCACACCACTAACAACTAACTCTTCCCTTCCCTCCGCTATCTTGACACTGTAATGGGGTGTTGTGGAGTAATGTTAAAAAACAAACCCAAAAAAAAAAAAAGTTTTAAATTTGCCTCTGGTATGTAGCCTATACCCTCTTCTTCTTCTTGCGGAAATGAGTGGAGATCTGGGTCATCCAGGAGGAGTCCCAGACCGTGGAGGCCCGTGCGCCAGTTCCGGCCCTGATCCGGTTCAGGAGAGAGCCGCGCCCGGGCCGGAGGCTTTCCGACGACGTGTGGTGCTGCTGTCCGGGCGCTTCCGGCGTCCGGGATGCCTCTGGGCAAATTACACCTTGACACTGTCGTAAAGGGGACGAAACAGGGCCCATTTAGAGCGCGTCGTGTCAGCCTACACCTGACAAGCCTGCCTGTCCTCAGTAAACACTAGGGGCTGTTCAATTATGGCCTCGGAAGTGCACACACACACACACACACACACACACACACAGGTAAACACACACACACACACACACACACACACACACACACACACACACACACACACGCACACGCACACACACACACACACACGCACAGGTAAACACACACACACACACACAGACAATCGTTAGGTGACGCAAATTAGGAGTCCTTCAGAATACAAACAAACGGAGCAATAAAAGTGATGACGCTGACAAGTGATGAAAGCCCAGAGGCTGTCCAAATATAGAAGAGAACAGGAAAGGGTGATGTGTATTGTTGGCACGTGGTAATGTCACAATCACTGAACCCTACCTCAAAAGGAACATGTTAAACAGTGAAGAAATACAGCCAGATAATAAAAAATACTATATTTGATTCAATAAAATGTTATTCAGATAGCATTACTGACAGTGTCTCAACGCATTTCACTGAGTTAATGGACTGCCCCTCCTTAAAAAGTACTTATCTTTTGATAAAGAAGGAAAAAATATATATACTAAGCAGTATCTCTGTCTGGACAGCCAGGTATTTCCTGTGACCAGATGCTGTTTGGGTTGCAATGACACACACTGTAGATAATCAGTGATGAACGCAACACACTGGACTTTTACTGCTCAATAAAAAAATCAGTCAAGGTTTTTCCAGGGTGCGGTGGTCACTAGTATTTATCTAAGAAAAAATATATATATTCAAGCCCCTGGCTAGAGGAGATGTAGGCCAAAGAGTTCCATGTGAACTAGACTCCACTGTTACTGAAAAAAGCAGTCACACTGGTGCTAAGGTCTGCTATAGTTTGCATGAATTATTTGTTGTTTGATTTTCAAATAGGCTTAATTGCAGGAAGCCCCACACATCACTTCCTGTTTTGAGCTGCCGAGGCTGCCATATCACCCAGAGCCAAGCGCACGTCTGTCACACACAAACGCAAACCTGTTGGCCACAGAAACAGGCTATGACACACTGAGGGGAACCACAACATCACGTCCCATGCTGTCAGCTGTGCATATAAACCCTAAAAGGTCAGAGATTTTCCATTGACTTCATCACCACATGCTAGAAGCCGCTGTGGTTTGTCAGTGTCTTACCACATGTGTATTCTAGTGATATTCACTTCAGTTTCGCTGATGCTGTAGCCTAATCACAATATTGTGTAGCTGCATCACATGCAGAATCCAACGGCATGCAGAGTTGTCATGTAGCCCATTGTGATGCTAACGCTAAAGCTATTCCCGTCACCAACACTCACTCTACTCCTCCCAGTACCACACTCACACACACACACACACACACACACACCTGCACGGGGTGCCCGATGCCAGCTCAGTCACAGGGCTACACTGCCACCCGCACGTCTCTCTGCAGCCTCCGGTTTCACACAGAAACCCAATATCTATCAAGTCTCTCTCTCCATCCCTCTCGCTCTCCCTTTCTCTCTCACTCTTTCTTGCTCTTCCTCCCTCCTTCTCTCTCTTGCCTCAGGGCCAGTGGACCCATCCAGCAATTGGGGAGCCAGCAACAGTCCAGGGGGTCGGTGTGTGTGTGTGTGTGTGTGTCTGTGTGTGTCTGTGTAAGGGGGGGGGGGGGTTGTAAACACTCCACACAGAGGGAGGGTACAGTGTGTACAAGCCGTTAACCCCTGTTCTGAAGGAAATGAATTACAGTCGTGCTCTTTTCGATCCTGTCACACACACACACACACACACACACCTCCCTCATCCCAGCCTCCCCAAGTTCCCCACTAATCGCAGGCTCCTTAGAAACTCCTTGTTACTGCTCATTAGGCCTGAATGACAGCTACAGTGGAGCGGACAGGCAGAGAGAAGGCGCAGTCATGCAAGCGAAGGAGGGAGAGAAATAAGAAAAGGTGCTGGAACGCCTGTGACGGAGGAGGAAAATGGAATTAGGGCTTAACGGGATGCTTCTGTCCAGAGTGGAGGGCAGAAAGAGAGAGAAAGAAAGAAGGAAAGAGAGAGAGAGCGAGAGAGGGAGAGAGAGAGAGAGAGAGAGAGAGAGAGAGAGAGAGAGAGAGAGAGAGACGCCTTGGGAGAGTGGGTTCCTTGCAAAAAGGGCTTAATCAAAAGCCCTAACTGTCAGCTCTGGCATAAAGCAAGTTTGAAGTTTTTTTCTTTTTCTACTCCTCGCAAAGACCACTTAATTCCACTCGCTGCGGATCAGGTCAACTGTATGCCTGACCCCAATTACCTCCACTATACCCTGGCTCTGACAAACAACCTCCTGACCATCCACCACCACCTCTGCCTCCGTCACACTCTCAAGAAAAGCCTTTAAGTTTTTGCGCAGTTCAGAATAATGCTCTTAGCGCATAAGGGGGAAAAAAAGAGCCTCACTCACAACATGTTTGGTTCAAGTACAGCCTTGTTTGACTGGGGGGGGGGGGGGGGGGTAAATACTTCAGTGACAGATCAGAGTTTAGGTCCACTGGGCATTGTGTTGGGCTTAGGTTTTTCCGTGGTAGTTAGCGGAGTTGGAGGGGCTTTGTGTTTGGTTACGACGGAAGCTTTAATCGGTGCTCGATTAAATGATGTACCAGCACTGGCACCTGAGAGGACAACAGTGACCTAAGCAGTCGCACCCCAGCTGTTCTGTAAGGTTCACAAAGAGGCTATGAGAACCCCTCAAAACCATATGTGACTAACACTTAAAAATGTGAAAATATGTCAGATCCCCACCCCCCACTATGTTGCTATCTTCATCTAGGTAATTCCAGCTGTGCAATGTATTAGTACTTACAAGTATGGAAAATATGTCTGCTATTCTGGATATGACCATTGTCAGAGTAGCCACCTTCAAATTCCTTCAGAAGTGTTTCAGTTGTCTATTGATAAGACTCACTGATAATGCTATGAATAAAAGAATGAGAGTGGTTGTCTGAATGGGTCACTGCCATCAATCAGTCTGGCAGAATTTTTTTGTGTCTGTCCTGTCAAACTACGGGCCATGCTGTCGTCTACGAGTAACTAAAACAGTGTGTTTATCACCAGGCACTTGTCCACCCCATGGCCTTTGGTACCCTTTGCTAAGTCATAGCCCCACCACCCCCACCCCCCCTCTCTCCCTGAGCACACACTGAGAGGATCAGCTGCACGAAAGGCATGCAAAGCCTTACCACGCGAGTTTTATCTGAAGCAACAAGTGTGCACGTTCATTGGGGATTAAAATGTGTCCATATACTGTAAGTGTGTGTGTGTGTGCTTAAGCTCTGGACATAAATGGGATGTGCCTGTGTGTGTGTGTGTGTGTGTGTGTGTGTGTGTGTGTGTGTGTGTGTCTCAGGTTGTTACTGCAAGTGTGGTATGCATATAAACAGGCTCATAAGCTGGTTAGAGTATCTAACCTATGCTTGTCTATATGACAAAATAGATGAGGAAAAAAAGCTCACAGCCAAATGATGCCTATGTGTGTGGGAGTTCACACTTTTTCTACCCTATTATGCTACAATTCCTGCCTGGTCAGTCTGCAAGGCTAGGATGCAGGAGGACCTGAGGAGGCTGGGAATAGGTCAGTGATCAGACCTTCTGTGGAAGAGGCTGCTGACTACTCCCCTGGGCAGGACACGCCGTGCTGGGCTCTCCCTGTGGACTTGTTTCTGCACGGTTCCCAGCATATCCCCAGCACAGCATACTGTGCTGGACAGGGTCTGAAGGGCAGGTCCAGAAAAGCAACAGCGACACCGCACACAAAACAACCGAGACAAGCACAGGGGATCATGTGAAAGTACCACTGATGTTCTCAGGGACACAAATAAGCAAACAGGACGTGTGTGTCGACAAGGGGGTTAACCGCCCTTACATCGAATCACAAACGTGGGGGGTAACCACTTTGTACACGCAAAAAGAACAGCCATAGCCCTCTTATATCGAGTCACGTATAACTTTGAACTCAGTTCATTCTCCGCTTAAGAAGCGCACGTAACCACCTAATTAACCTGAATTCACCCCCAAAGTAATTGATAGTCTTACATCAACCAAGGATAAATCTGTGATGTTCCCGTTTGTTAATTATGCTTATGATTAAGTGTTTAGCACAGCTTAATTATGCTTATGATTAAGTGCTCAGCACCGCTGGTTGGACAAACACGTTTGCATACAGTTTATTTGAAATACACGTGTTCGACTGAATTCAATTCTAACATAAATAGATGTATCAGTGTGATTCTGTTTATGTAGTTGAGTAAGCATGACAGTGCGTAATTTATGTTCTCAGTGATAAAGTTAAAAAGTAAAGCAATCGAGTCTGATGTGGATACCAGTTAAAACTGATGGCAAGCGGCAAATAGTTGTGTCAATATTGTTTGAATAAAAGTGGCTCGGTGATTACGTATTTATCATTCAAGTGTGTTTGAATAATTTAAATACCCATGTAAGGTGACACCGCAACCTCAATAACTAACTTCTGCTGACGTTACATCTGGTTGTCAAACATGGATGCCACATCGAGTAGTTTTCAGCGACACTTTTCTCTGCACGTAGGCATCATGAATTATGTCAAGCTACACTCACTTTCCACCTATAATGGGGATACCACTCCAGGTATGCCAAGTCACTTGTAAGACAGTCGTCATAGCGCCATCGCCTTCGCTTGCTTGGTTTAAGCGCTCATGAAATTGGGCTTCCCTTCAAAGTAATGGGGGCACATTAGCCAACTCGTCCCTGTCCAACTAGCTAGAGCTCTTAGCCAGTTCAATACATAAGCAACGAACAACTGGGATGACGTTAGCGCTGAAAAAGTTGGGTAAGTCCTGTTAGTAACAAAAGTACAGACGAGTTGGCACACTAACCTAAAAACCACCAATAAAGACTGAAACAAATGTGTTATTGTTATCCTTGCTTGTATTGTTCTTGAAAAGACAGTCACCATTTAAAGAACCGTAAGCTTTTGTGTTAGCCTGACTTACCTTGCCGCCAGAATCCATGTGGATAAAAGTGAATCAGAGGGTCCGGTTAAGGGATGCTCTTTGTAGGCTGTCTTGTTTTCTCTCTCAGTCTTCTTGTTCTTTCTTTGTGGTCAGTGCCGCATTTTGTCTCGTGAATTAGTGATAATGACAAGACAATAACCGTAGGTAATGTTAGCAGAAAAATGTCAGTCTTCTTCAAGAGTAAGCCGAATTAGTTGTACTGTTTTCTCAAAAGTCCACAACTTTTCCGCAAGTAGTTCTTCTGTTCTCGCAAGCTGTAGCGATGCCTCAAAGTTTTCCCTTCTGCAATATAACTTCACTTCACGTCAGTGTCTAACCCAGGAATTGTGTCGCAGAGGAAATAAGCCGGTAAATATATTTCACAGCGACCAACTAGCGTGATTGGCTGGCTGACGCAAGACTGGGACTGTCTTCCATGGGGGTGTGAGCGGAGGCTTGGAGCAGTTCTTGAGCGCCCATTGGATGACTCGAGGCCAAAAGGCGTACATGATACAACAAAGCCAAAATAAAGCACATAAACCACCGCTCTGCATAAACCTAACTGCACCCCAGACACGGACACACCAAAAATGAATATAGACATCTTGGAGTATTATTGAAAAACAAAACCTAAATCATTTAACTATTACTTGGACAATGTGCCAGTGAATTCGGCACATGTTCTCATGACGCTGCGAGAGGGCGCAAATGTACACATTTGCACTATTTCATGTTAGGGAATTCGGGAAAGAGTTACTTTAGGTTTTTGCATCAAGTTATGAAAATGCAAAAGTCACAGTAATGATGTGTGAGACAGGGACATAGAGTGTGAGACGTACTTAGTTTAAAAACACATCTTGTTACCAATCATCAATAGCCAGTGGCACTGTTATTATTATGTATAACCATGTTACTAACCCCTACACAAATTCATGGTTAGGCCAACATCAAATATTAATAGGTAGGCTGGCTTAGGTAGACAGTAAAATTTCAGGCATACATGAAATACTAAGTCTAATACGGGTGCATTAGTCTGAGTGTAACCTATGTTGCTAATTGGTCATTGTGCCTTGAGCAATTTCCATGATGTGTGGTTGAGCATCACTCTTAAGATGCACTAACAGTACACGTTCACACTCCTCATGTGTCCAGACTGGATCACAATCATCCTGCACCCAGACACGCAGTGTAGTCTACGGTGCACTGTAATCTATATTTGACAATCCCTGGGATAAACTTTGCGTCATAGGTGACTATTCATGCACCATCAGAAAATGGCATTGACAAATGTTTATTGGCAGACTGATACGTTAAAACAAACTTTTTGCTGGAGAAAATCAAAGTGGACTATGTTTTTACCTTTTGTCTAAGATGAGACAGGGCATGGCATCCGGCCCTCGACAAAGCGAAGAAAAAGAACGAAAATAATCAAGAGAGCCGCACAGGAAAAGACACGTGTTTACGCACAATGAACGTGCCGGGACCTTGACAGAGACAGAAAGTAACACAGAATGACTTAAAACTGAGCCAAAATGAAATTTGTTCCTGAAGCCGTTTTATGTGGGGCCCTTTGAAATCTGGCTAAAACAATGATAACAGGCAAATGCAGAGACAAAGAGGTCTGGGAGGGCCACATACAGTCTGCAGTTGCGGCCGGCCTTGTCTGAGGGGAGCCATGGGCATTAGGCCAGGTGTGCTTGAGTGTTGGGGAGGGAGGACAAGTGTACAGCTTCATGACCCTAGATAACCAGGGACCGACCAGTCAGAGAACAGCTTTTACAGGATTTAAGTGCGGATTTTCACTAAAATGATTACTGTGAACTGTATTGACACACAGTTTAAACAGCAACTCGTGGAGTGGGCTTGTCTGACTGTAAGACTCATTAGATGTAATGAGATATAATTTTTATCTCTACCAAGGAGGTTATGTTTTCACTCCCATTTGTGTGTCTGCCTGTCTGTTAGCAAAATAAATCAACAAATCATGAATGTATTTGAATGAAACTTTTAGGAAATATGATATATGGTAATGACACAAACAGCTTGTAGTTTAATGGTAAACACCCAGCCTACATTGCAGGCTAATTAACACAATTTATACAACAACAGCTTTCATTCAGTGTAGGGGGGTCATTTATATGATTTAATATTATCTATACTGAGGGGTTTATTTACATTTGATGTCATCTATATTAGGGGGGCTTCATTTAGATTTGTATCATCTATACTAGGCACATTGTGCAGTGTGGTGTCACATGTTTGACATGAAACATGAGCTCTGTAAACATCAACTCCAAGCATGTAACATAAAGAGGTAGTCAGTATGAGCTGTGTGATATTAAAGTCAACCCTGACTTCCTCAGAATGGAACATTAGAAATTAAATACTTAAACTGGTGCTTCAGGGTATCATTCAAGCTGATCCCCATTCTGCCTTTAGTGATACATCTTGGTCCATATCGGTAGCCTAAGCCGTTTACACAACCTCCAAGTCACAACCTCTCTGACCTTCCAATAACCTGTTGCACCACAGCAGTCAAATCAAGTATTGTCATGGCTTGTAACTGAAGCTGTCAATGCACAGAAGGAATAAGCTGACAGAGATACACAAGAGCTGCCATCTTTCCTTAAGGACATTATAGGAAAATGCTGAACCTGATGAAGAAACAATAGATGACCACACATCATCGCGGTTCCAGTCATCCTGAAACACAAGGCCCAGGACTGTCGACCTGACAAAGACTGTCTTGGTCAAACCATGCATTCTTGAGCAATGGATTTAAATGTTTTTCCGCTCTGTCATGGGATTGCCCAACCTATTTCCATGTCTACTTTTGAAAATGCTTGTTTTTTTGTTGACCATTCAGTGTTGACCCCATGACTGCCTTGGGCATCTTCATGTGCTCCTACAGCTTAACTGCTCGAAGAAGCTGGTGTATGTTTTACCATAGTGGTAGCCACCCATGTACATTTTACCACAGGGGTAGCCACAGGTGGGCTGGGGTGGGCCTGTGTCCATCCACTTGTCAATCAGGCCAACGCAATCAAAAGGCTATAAGTTCAATTGACTATTTTAGTAATAAAAATAACCTATGTGTTTTGGGCTTGGCTCACATTATTTTTGTCTGGGCCCACTAATTTTATGACTCCGGCTATGCCCCTGCTTTTTACATGCCTGTGTTGTAAACCATCTAAAAATAAATAATTGTAAATAGATCACGTTGTTTCAGCGATCTACAGTGACCTGCTAGGGGAGGTTGGTTTCAACAAATCCAGCTCCAGCTCATCTCATAAGGATGAGAGGAGGAGAAAGGACTCGTTATAAGCACCTCATCTGGACACAGATGATGTTCCTACCTATTGTTCGAGTTGGCGGGGGGGCATTACACGTGCAGAGAGAAAAAATAATCAAGTGAGTGAAACAGGAAAGAGCATTGCGTTCACACACAATGCTGAAACTTTGTGACTGAGAGAAGATAGACGAGATATAGAATCGTGCACTTTATGCGTCTTTTTGACAAAAATCCTTTGATAGTCAGAGAAAACAAAAACAGGCCTCCATGAAACAATGGGGCATTCTTTGCCCCATTGCATTGTGGTCTAAATCAAACAGTTTCCCTTTCTCCATCAGAACCACCTGAATGATTGTATAACACTAGAATGAAGTTAACACTAATTAGACACTTTTCACCTCCACGTCCACCCTTGTAATTTTCCATGTATAACCTTTATTGGTAATAGGATAGGCTAACTGTGCAGATACCCTGAGGTAGCTTCAGTGCTGTTCAAATACTTTGCTTTTTAGTGGCCAACTGTACCTCAATATTAAACGTCTTAAGGGCTATAAGAACAAGTTACAGACAGTGTGCCTCACTTCTCATTCCTTTACTATCATAATACTTTTTTTCTTACGAAATCTTTAACATAAAGCAAAACCTAAGGTGGACCTTAAGTCTTGTACTCACACTTAGTCACATGAGCAATAAAACTATTTCTGTTCACCCTCACATGTGGACCACTATACGTCTCTCTGTCAGAAAAGACTTCCTTCTGCACTCTAAAGCCCTGTCGATCACATGTGCAGTGTAGGTACCTGACCAGCTGCTACCAGTTTGGTCAGCTCCGTGGAGGTAGGTTTACCCCTCTGACATTTCAAAGACCCGTGCAGCGTCTGCACTGCACTCCTGTTGGCGAGTGAATGCACCAATCACGCTAATGCATGCAGCCCTCGTCGCCATGGCGTCATGTGATTGCCTGGCAGAGCAGTGGGCTCCTGCACGTACTCGACCAACTGATCTCATTCAGAGGACTTTTTGTTTGGCTAATACTCCGCTTAGCTTAGCTGCTTTGCTTAATTTGCACATTGTGCAGTGTATGGCAAGCGAGGCCTGGTGAACAACTATTTTTTTGTTCTTTGCAAATGTCCTCTAAAAGAACAGCACTGAACAAGGGAGGCTTGGGCTGAATTTATGGGAAATTAATTTATTATGTTTGTCTTTCCTTATGCAAAAATGCATAGGTGACCATGACACACTCTAAGGGGCTGACATTATTACCTTTGTGTGAAGTGAAAAGTATTAATACTGGTTTTATTGATAAATTTTATGTACAAGTGCTCCTGTGGTGATATATGTATTTCTGTGGAGAGGTTGCTTTGTTTTTGGCAGAAATCTTTGTTTTCAGCACACTCAGTCCAGACAACAGGTCCATTTAGCTGTTACATAACTGTAGAAATCCCAAAGCGTGACAGCTAATTCCTCCCTTCATCAGCTTATCATGGAGAGCATTTTTAAAAGGCATGTTTAAAAACAAGCGAATAAAGAATAGCTATTTTTAATGAAAACTAAAAAACATTCCTATACATACACTGGTCTGCAAGGATAAATGTGCATCTGACTACAATTTCAACACAGATGACATTTGCTGTGTACAACACTGCTATTGTTGTTGTTGGATGCTCAACATAATCAATATAAAAGCATTTCTACATTACAAATGAAGGATCTGTAAGGCTCTTTCAAATGGCTCCAGCATTGTTCATCAATTGACATCATATCAGGGCTGCAGTATCGTCATCCATGCGCAGTTGGTACCGATGTGACGCATGGTGGAGCGGATGTGTGGCCGGTTCCACCACTGAGGTCCTTGACCCCATGGGACCGAAGGGGAAATGGTGACCCATTGATCAGGTACCTGCAAAAGAAACACTGCCCTGGATCTTTAGCGGAAACGGTGACAAAAGGCACCGAGCTCTCACGCCATCACAGACTAAATAATCGCATCTCGCCTCCTGGTCAGGGGGTCTTCCTCTGAGTGCGCAAACGTGCGTCAGGCCTTTGGCCACCTGACTGTCCCCGGCCTGAGAGTTTTCAACAGCAAAAAACACACAAACACATCAAAGGCCCCGTATTCTGTTAGGTGTGTCTGCGTCACACTACTTTGCTCCGTCCCTGGGTGCTGTGCGGTGGTTTAACATTGGCCTGCCTCGCTCCCTCACACCCAGTGCACCTCAGTGCAGATATATGGGTCACACATCAGGTGGGCAATCTAAACCTGGAACCCCATGAGGCCGTAGGCCAAAAGAGCATGGCTAGGTGATGAGATTACTGGAGCCATAAACATCTTTAATCACACCACAATGCCAAGGGTTTTCTCGTAACAGGGTTTAATCAGCCTAATACGGTGTTTATGTTTGTGCTGCTCCAGAACAAAAGACATTGTATCACGTCATTGTATTGCAGCATAATCCCTCAGGCATTTCAAGTTCACACTGTGACGATTTTTTTTGTCATAATCAGGCATTTGATTTCAATTGTTTTTCGTCATGGATCACCACAACAAGCAAAAACTTTGCTGTCATATACATGCGAGGGTGAAAATACAGAGCACACTCACAGTGCTCAACATTAAAAAAAGTCACATGCTTTGCATTTTTTATCACCATGAATTGTTGAATACCTACCTGTCTGTGGTACACCAGAAAGCTATCTATGATAGGTAACATATTAGAGCAATAACACACAGTATCATAGCAGCAACACACAACCAATCACCACCTGGAGTTGTTGATATGCCCATATTTTGGAATGCCAACAATTTGCCTTTATTGTCTTTGAGAAAAGAAAAGTCTATCCGTCTGAATGCTGTCTTATGGCCCATATCATTTAAAGCACAAGATGAGTTGATATATGTGATATGTGCTAGTGGCAAACAGTATTTTCTAAGATTGGTAAAACCGTTTGATTCTTCTCAAAGTGGCCAGAATGCTTATTGTTTGGTGGCCATTGTGTTTCCCTGCTGGGGAGCTGACTGCCAGAATTGAGAAGATAAAAGAGCAGAACAATTACCATTTCTGAAGAGAAAACAGTCCTTTTGGGGAGACTAATATGCTTTGACAGGGTTAGCCAGAACCAGTTTAGGCCATGGGTATAGTTTCACAGATCTGCACACAACGTATCAAGGAAGGAAATATAAGGAAAAATAATGTTTGCAAAGAATGTGTGCAAAACTAAAGCCAGAACTATACTTTTACAAACATGGCATCCTCCACACCATTTGCATGCCTTTTATTGCAAAGCAGAGTAAGGTAAAGCAACTTTTCATTGGTGCTCTACAAGTCAGAAAGTTTAAGTTCAAAATCCCCTTTCAAAAACATACTTTGCCTTACTGCAGTAAGCTTGTGATAGCAGCCCATGCATCCCCTCCCTCTTCCCCCACCCTTCCACCAGCACGCTGCACCATTTTTTTTCCAACAGTGACTTCCATCATAGTATCACACTTTCTGCTTTCACAATTCTGCAGACACTGCATCTACACTTTCCACAAGCATTTGTATATATATATATATATATATACATTATGCTTTCACCTCCATTTTGTTTCTGTGACTATGATACACCTACATCCAATTTTAGAACTGTTGCTTCTCAGATACTGAACAGATATCATTGTGCACAGTGCAGCCTTGGTTCACTGTGTCTATGGAACAGACAATAGCATACATCTGGCTGCTGATATCACTGTTGTGTACATAAAAAATATTTTAACAGCAAACAGGAGAACAGACGATCTCTTCTTCATGTATCCATTCAGTGTCAGGCTCAGCACTATTGTATATAATTACATCTGCAGTCACGAATGAATTAGACAGTCTTATTTTATTTGAATGACAAACAGAAATTTCTTGCACCATAATTGTGATAACTCACTTTTGTATAATACATTTTGCTAGCATAATCAGATTTCTGTATTAAAATTGGGTCTTTTTTTAGTTTAAAGCACAATTTGTCTGTATTTGAACCTTTGTCATTCTCACACAGTTGTGTTGAAAGGTGTAATGTCATTCCATGTGAACCACCAAGCAATGCAAACTAGGACTGGGTGGTGGGGGCTGAGGGGTTGACCTGCTTTAGTCCCTGTTTCAGCCATTGTATGCAGTGGACATTATCTTGGCAAGACATCCAGGTAACTCAGAGGCATCAGTTTTATAAGGCCAAGGACGCCTTTCTGAACACCCATGAACATCTGTCTTGGCTGTCAAATACCAGCCCATCCAGCCAGCTGGCAGGCTCGTCCCACAGTGACCCCATTCCTTGCCCTATACTCGCTGCCGCTCTGTCTCACCACTGTCAGGTACAATTAATTCTGCCATGTCATTTGAAACCCTGAATGTAATTCAGGTGGGTACGTTTGACAGGCAAATGCTTTGTCATTGCCTCTGCCCTTCTTGCACCTTCTTTCACCAGTCAATGAAAGAGCCGTGAAAGTCCAGCTGGCACAGTCCAGTTACCCCGAATCAAACCAACGGTGACTCCTCATTGGACCACTCTGTCCAAAGTCAGGGTCGTCCAGACAGGTGAGAACTAAATTAACCTAAGGGGCAGGCCTGGCATGTCCGAAATCTGGGCACACACACAGGGACGCTCACCTACCCACAAGCTCACGCCACCTCACCTCGACAGTGAATGTGTCCTGTGCACACTTTGGCTGGTGTCAAATGACCGTTGCTGAGTCACACACAGTCAGTCATAGAGGCATGACAAAGGGGAAGGCCAGCCCTACTTCAGCAGAAACCTGTTCCATTTCCACACACCAGCACCTCAGTGTGCCACAGCAGACAGTACTGACAAAATGGCAGACCATAGGTCTATATAGGTCTATTGTAACACCCAAAATTTGTTATGCTATATGCTGCATGCAGTAAAGTCACAGTTGTTGTGGTTTGATTATAGATTATACATCTTGCAGATGTTGTGGCTTGTTATTGTTATAACAAAATCTGACTAAATATGTGCTTTTTAGAAGAAGCAGAATTAAAAGTGTTTAGCAATGCACTGTAAAACATTTGTCAGCAGAAAATTACTTGGCAGGATGAAATAATTAAAGAAAAGATTAGGATCAGCCCCTGATGTTCTCTGCATAGGACAAGGTACTTTGGACATATGTTCATTTGCACGTACAATATGAAACCCAGCCTAGTACATTACAAAGCTGCTACAGTCACAAGTTAAGTTGTTAATGTTAAGCTGTTGCAGTTTATAATCTCTGTTATTATGACTATACAGCAGTACAAAGATCCCGTCTGAAATGTTATGACAATATCAAAGCCTTGCAGAGAATATTAATTATTAGACCCTCAACAATAGGGTTTATATGGGGTCAAGGTAGCCAGAAAACTAAGTAAATAACAAAATCTATACATGATTTTTTTTAGTAGGAGGTCAGTGAACAAAGAATGTTGAGCATTTTTAATCAGATGGCATTAGACTGATACACTGGGCCATTATACACTGACTCACAATGGGCAGAGAGAACAGCATGGATGGGTATCAGTGCCAAATCTGAAATGCTTTAGGTCTGTTTTGTCCATCAAAACCTATTCAGAGTGTAATTAGGTGATCAGTTCCTTGTTCTGCTGTTCCTGTGCACTCTACTGTGGTCCAAGGATAATTTCCCAAAGATGTAAAACTAGGCTGAGAAAGAGAAAGTTTCAGAGAGAAGATGTAGTTGAAATATATGTAATATTGCACTTGTCCACCCATCTCAATGTAGGTTGTTTGGGAGAATGTATGTCTTGGAAAATAGCCAAGACCACAAAAAAATAGAAGGGATTTAGCCGACACCCCTGTAGTAGTCAATAAATCTGTTTAAAATTGCTTGATAACAGGATGGTATGAAGTACTGAAGTAGTACCGAAGTCATAAAAGAATGCTGCAATAGCCAAAATTGAACCATCTAAACATTTGAATTATTTTATAGCGCTTATAGAATTTTGTGTTAAAAAATCCTTTAGAGTACTTGTTACATCATAGTGGGAACTCCCAATTTTGCAAGTGTTCTAATCACACATGTGACCATACTCCTTAAAGAGTTAAGGAAAACTGACGTATTCAGCCTGGCGCGGTTGCTAGCTTTGGCAGAGCACACTGTGCTGTTCGCCATCTTCGCACACTTCTGAGGAAATTCCATATTCCAATGAAGTCCTCCCCCAGACTCCCAATGGTTCCCGAAAGAGTGCTGCATCTTAGTCACTGCGCTGAGGATCCTCTCTGGTTTGCTGCTCTGCTCCTTTCTGTTTCCCCATCTCAGGAATCGCAGTCTCTTGCGTCCCTCCTCTCTTCATGTTGTTTCTCCGGTAGCTGTGTGCTACAGCTGTCTACATAGCCTCACACTAAGGCTGCATGATTGCCTCACAGCCTTTCCCTGTACTATAACATGCCGGTCAAAATGACTTGACAATGAGTTGAAAGTTTTGGTATTGGTAAGGATGCATTGGTAGGGATACATTTACCTGTATCCCTGATGTATTTGCAGATGTGATGATATAGTGCATGTGTACTTGAGAGGCACAATTGGGACAGTTTCACCCACTGAGGATGGTTTCTTGTTCTCTCTATCTGCTCTGCAGAAGATGTGACTGCATCCAGGACAAGAGGATATTTCATTCAAGGTTGCAAATTTCAAGCAATAAACCTAAATCATACCTTTATTCTTTATGTAAAATGTATTGTTTTCTCACATTCATGAACACATGCAAAAACGTTTAATGGGATACTCAGTTTTCATTGCCTTATACAAGTGAAATGTTCAGCATGTTGAATTCACCTTTCGTGTAGAACATAAATTGCTCACCCTTGGTCCAATGACTTTCTGACCCTTGAGTCAGGTGACCATGTTTTGCCTGTTTTCTCTTTTCTTACACAGCTCAGAGGGCCAAATTAAAGCACTACTCTCCTGTAGTTTGAGTTGAGTAAGTGCTCCTTCCCTCCCTCCTCTCAGGCTCCCACACAATCGGGTCTTTGTAATTAACTACGCCTCTCATCGTGCTAGCATGCTAATCCCCACCCATGGTGTTGAGGGCCCTTTCGGACAGCTTAAACCTGTTGCCCACCTCAAAAATCCCTCCATTTTGAGTTTGGTGGGATAAGCTATAAGAGGGCTAACAGTCTTTATTTATATTTATGGTGGGTTGCCAGAGTTATGCATTTTGACACAGTGTGCTTTAACATAGGCCTATGTAAGGACCTTTTAGAATTTGTATTAATGACCACTATGGTAAATAGATTTGGAATGATTGTGCTGTTGTGATGTATGTGGGGATACTGAGTAATCTATGCACAAAACTATGACTCAAATATGATATTAAACATTGTATACTTTAATGCTACTTACATTAAACCTGCAGAGTTGGTGACTGGTTAAATGGACTGTTCAAACTAACTAAACTAACAAACTAAACTAAAATTCAGTGTCTTTTAGTGTATTTTTCTTTTCGAAGGGAGGCTTGGCAATATATATGAAATAAATATGGCCCCTTACTCGCCCTAACAGTGTCTGAAAAATGGATTTAGTCAGATTAGGACGGCAGGTCACACTCACTGATCATAACATGGCCACTCAACATAATCTAGGCTTCATAATAAGCCCTATCGGTGCTGTTGGAAGTCGCCCACCCAGCACTATAGGCTTTCTCTTTGGGCAGAGGTTTCTTAGAGCTTCCTATTGTTGATATGCTATTGTTGCACTGATCAAAACAGACCCAGAATCCACCCTCTGCCACATAGATGTTCTCTGTCTCAGTCATCCCTAAACATGTTCTTCCAGACCCTTGCTGACATCACTTTTTTAAGTTTCCCATTTTGGCTTTTTTAAATTAACTTTTAAACTCAGCCTGTCTGTTTTTCTTGTCTGATTTAAAGGCCTTGGTACATTTTCCAAGCTCTATTTCATAAAGGTTTGTTATGAAAGGTTTTATAATAGAACGAACAGAAATATTTGGGATAAGCAGCTAATCTTGATCCACGTTCGCTTACGAATGTTGTCATCAAATTAAGACCAGTTAAATAAAGCTTTATGGGATTTTAAGGGGGAGAAATGGTTACATAAGATCAGACGGGGTGAAAACTCTGTAACTTTGCAAGTCCATTGCCTCAGCTACCCCACCCGCCCTTACTCCACCTGTGTGACAAATAAAAAGTATGTGTTTGTGACTTTAATATGGTCAACTGAAACTAGCCTAGCATAACTACACCCACAAAATCACCCACTATACCTACTAAGTTCTCTATTAAATGCATGCAAAATTAATTACATGCTCTCAGAAAAACAAAGCATATTATGGTGCAGTATGATTTCTGACAGGCTCCAAACTGTTAGCTTGCAGTTGCATTGGCATTGTGCACACTCTGAATTAGTCTGCAGTTGTTCTGCATTAAGCTACAGTTTGAAGGAATCTGAATAATAATAAGGACACTGTACATAACATTTTTAATGTTACATTTTCATGACACATTTCTTTATTATTATTTTATATTCCTGTTATTTTGTACTCTTGTAACTCTCACCATCCAAACCAGAGCTTTGTAAGACACCTTAGTACTGGCCAATATGTGTGTCTGGCCTCTAGAGGTGAGGTGTTAGCTGTGTATTCTGAGCTAGATTGTTTGTCCCATTCATTTGACTGTCTCAAGACGTGTCATATCCCTGTTTCACATTTGGAGGGAACCCCTCATTCCCGCCAAATTCAAACAAAGAGCCTTTGCCACAGTTGTCTAATGCATATTAATTTAGGGTGGGTCTAAGGGGTTACACCCCTGTTGACCTAAGAGTATTTTACTGGTTGTAAATCTCTGATTAAGTTAGAGATATGGATGAATCAGAACTGTGAAACCTCTGTCTATCCATTGGTATCAATGCAAGAATAAACATTGTCCGGATTTCTCCGCCACGCTGACTGAGCCTTCCTAATCATCTATGTTATAACAAAAATTACTAGTAAATTAATTACTATCAAGTTAAACAAAGGGATAAAAACTATGGATTTTGTCAGCGTGTTGGCATTTGAAAAGTGGACTTTACAGAACACTGCCAGGTATTAGAGAATGTTTGTGCGTCACAATACCGTTGATACGTGAGGTAGTGAGTGTAATGTGTGACTTTATTTCAGTGGCTTTTGTGGCCTTAAACCCTTTATCCATGTCCCTGGCACTGGAATACCTTTACAAGCGGTCTAAAATTAAATCTAACACATACAACCCCTGTGCATGGTCAACCTACTTATATGTCCTCATTAGCCTTGTAATCACATTAATTTTTATATTTACTTCATAATCTGACCCATTGTTGGAACAATTGTACGTTTTGTGCAATGTGGAACAATTGTATGTTTTTAAACTTAATTTGTTGTGATACAAAATGGAAACATGGTGGTTTTCTAACATTAGAAACGTATATGGTTTTGTGTCAAAGCAATTTGTCTCAGTGAATGTGGTAAGTCTCCTAAAAATGAGACTGGTGGATTTGTTTTGCCAAGAGAATGAAGTTATAGGAGATTCTATTAGAACACTTACCACTTTCTCTGGGTAATTTTACCCATGTGTCTCAGTCTGTCTTTAAAACACATATTTGAAATACTTCCCAAAAGGACAAGGGAAAACAATCAACAGCAGCAGTAAGAATAGCAAACAAAAATCCCAATGCGGACCAGTTTTAAATCCCTTCCCTCTTTTTTTTTTAAGTTTCCCATTAAGCATGTCCATACCGAACCTCTAGCTGTTCAAGCTCTATGCTTAACAAGTTATTGTTGATTTATACTTAAACTTTAAGATTTATACTTACAGTATCTGCCATCAATTATTAAATAAAACATTAGCTAAAGCTTAGTGACCATGTGAGATGTAAATAGTGTATTAAGTTACATGTAAAAATGTGATTACTAGATATCCTTTTTTTTCCTGGAACTGATCAGTTGCTTAATGCAAAATACATTTGAATGGACAGGCATATCGGCACTGCACTCGGATGCCTGATGAAAACCCTTAACACAAAGAAGCCCTTTGTCAAGATTAAAAGCTCAAAGCGCTCAGGAATAAACAAATGGCATATTAGTGCACGTGAGGAAACAGGAACTGCTCATGTCAATGTCTTCTATTCATTTCCTCTATGTGTTTGCACAATACCGTACAGTAGATCACTTCTGCTATGTCAGCCCATAATCATCTCTGAATAATACTTAATGCTTTGCCAGGCTTGGTACAGACAGGTGTTACCCCAGTTAAAGTGTTCCATTCATAATCCCTACAAAGAATGTACAGTATATGTGAAGGTGAGGGTAGCACCTAGTGTATTGGTCACGCAGCACTGGCAGTGAGCAGGTGTTTATGTGAAACTTTGAGTCCTTCATAGGGCCCAAAACTGCTAGTGGTGGGTGCGGTTGATGGTAGTAGCATGGACCACAAACACATCTACTTTTAGATGTCACAGAGTGAAGTATTTGAAGGAATGTAGGCCACCTAGTCAGGGAAACCACAAACATTTCACCTGAAATGATAGAGAGAAAGCTGCGGACATCCTACAGCTGTCCACTTCATGAGCTTGGTCTTGATTCAGAGTATGCAGCCTCTCCCATCCATAAATCTGACCTCAGTGTCTGACTCAGGATGGTGTGACAATACACAGGCAACATCTTCTGGCCTAGGGCTTGCACAGACACAGACAAGTATCCTGTGTCAATAACTGCTGATAAGGTTGCCCTGCATTGCCTGCTGTTGTTAGGGCACTCTTCCACACCCTTCCTTTATAAACCACCTGGGACTGATTTAGTCATACCTAAGACTTTCTTGTGACCAAAATGACTCATGGCATTGTTAGCTGAAAAAAAGATGATGATATTTCACACTTGATTTAATATTCAAGGATCTTTTTTGATCCTCTTGCCTATTGCTCATTATATATCTCGTTCTCCCTCATTTCTTTGCTACTGTTTTTATTGAATTGTTTTTTTTTGTTAGCTTTAACATTTTACCAGAGTAGTCTGCAGACTTGCTGAAACAGAAGGCTTGCTAAAAGTCAACTTTATTCTGTTACTTGTTCATTGAACAGCATCTTGACCACACCAAACCCCTACCCCTAACCATAACCATACATTTCTCTCTCTCTCTCTCTCTCTCTCTCTGGAGTATAAAACAAATTGTAAAGTCCAAAATTGCAAATTTCAACAAATTGTAAATCCTTATCCAGTTTTTCTTAAAAGTTCACATCACTAAACAATAACAGCTAAAAACATTTTTCACTCTTTCTCTTTCTCTCTCTGTCTTGCCATATCTCTCTCTCTCTCTCTCTCTCTCTCTCTCTCTCTCTCTCTCTCTCTCTCTCTCTCTCTCATTGATGTTATAAATGGCACTAGTTCCCCTAGTGTGAATTTCAGGAACAGTTTTCCAATGGACACACTGGCCTGAGAGTAGAGTGGGGCTGAGACAGTCTCCTCACCTATCTGACTCACTGAACAGCTCACTGACGGTGTTTGTCTGCAGTGATGCATGGGAAAGGCCTGTATGAGTTACTGTGAGGCTGCACGTCTGCACTTCAAAGCCACCAATCCCTCCATCCTTCGCCATCCTTCTGGAGAAAGACTGTTTATATTTCAGCACAACCACTAATCTATCCTCACCCTATATCTATAGCATATACTATGCTTCTCAAACTTTGGCTCAAACTTTGGCTATCACTGCTCACTTTACAGGACGGGACATTTTTAAGCCCTGCAAAATAATAATATTAAAACATAATTTCTGCACACTGAGTCCCTGTTTCATTTTCCTGTTATCCACCTGGATTTGATTTGATTGTGTTTGTATTTTAATGCAGGCCAAAGGATGACTTGGGTAATATGTGGGTGTTTTGTTTTGAGTGTAGGGTCCTCCTGTTGGTCACACCCTACCTGTCATGTCTCTGTTCCACACTAGTGGGGCTGGACCCACACTTTGAGGACTAAGGCCCTTAACTGTACCTTTGGTGCTCCTGAGGCAATGAGTTCACTGGCTGAAAGTCTATGGCAAGGTTTAAGTCATTGAGTTCGTTTCCTATGTACAGAGTTAGGACTGTACAAGCCGTCAAGCGTACTTTAGCCACACGTGCTGTATGAAGAGGATTGTGAAAAGAAATTCACAGAATGCGACAAAAAAGTGTCTTTGATTAGAATGCTTAACTGCCCCTCAATAACCTCACAAGCTGAGCGAGTGGCCCCTGGGCAAGCAAGCTGTACTGTGTGTGTGACTGTGTGTGTGTGTGTGTGTGTATCAGGAGGAGCGGAGGGGCCTGAGTCTAGCAGGAAGTTGTAAGTTGTAGCTAAGTCGGTGAACATGTATTTAAAAAGGGATAGACGTCACAATGTACATATCCTGACAGGATTACACGAATAGCCCGAGTGCACTCATGTATGCAGGCGTGTGGTTGTGTGTGTGCATGAGCACGTGCGTTTGTGTGTGTATGTGTGTGTGCGTGTTTGTGTGTCTAGCAAAAAAATATACACTCACATGTCATTTCTAAGAGGCCAAATGATTATAAATAATAAAAAAGATAGCTTAGCTATAAGAATAATTATTAACAAAAATTATTAACATAAAGATAGAATGTGAAAAAGATCGTCATTGCTATTATTCATTGATATTCCGTAAGTACACAATGTAATCATAATGCAGTGTCATGTTTACAAGATGTTCAGTCTTTGCCATATAACATGCTGATTATTTCCTTGGAGACAGTTTGAGGACACATTTAGCGGTCAAAGTTCAAAGCCTTTATATATATACCCAGAGACCAGCTCAGTACTGGAGCAGGTCCAGACCAGACTGGAGTTGGACCCAGATCAAGCACAGACATCTAAATCTAAGCAACTGACAAGCATTGTTAGGTCCTAAAGGCATTGATTGATAAATATTTGACCTTTGGTTGACCAATGAAGTAAATTGAATTTAAATACAATTATAGTTTAAAAATCAAGTCATCGTTTGAACTCTTTTCATCCTTTTTTTTTTGCACTGACTATTCGAGGAGCTCTTCAATTAAAACAAACCAAATGTCATTGATAGTAAAGACCCATTCACATTTGACCTTACTATTCTGGCGTACAGCCTAAAAAGACTAAACCCAAGAAGACACGGAGGACACGTACAAAAAGGAGGCTGTGAGTGTGTTACGTGTTGGGGAGCCCCAAGAAGGCTCTACAAAAGAGGGGATCTCTCTGTGATGAATGTGTCTGCCTGCCCTGCCGCTTGCACGCTTTGCCTGGTGTAGAGAAAGCAGAAGGGGTGATGGGGTGGGTAGTGGAAGAAGAATGGGCAGCTCTACATGCTCGGGGAACTGCTGCTGCTGCCACGAACTGCTGCTGATGGTTTTTGGCTGGAACAGGAGCCAGGAGCCAGGTTTGGCTTCCATGGCTGCTGCACAGTTAGCTGACTGACGGGCAATAAGAGGGGGGCCTCGGACAGGGAGCTCACTGACCCTGAAACATGGGCATTCAGGCTGGGAAAGCAGCTTAGCAACAGCAGGATGGGGTGGAAAATGTGCACGCTGCTTCATAAGGTGATTTCGTAAACCTGGGTGTACGTGTGTACGTGTGGTGTGTGCATGTGTGTGTGTGTGTGTGCCCAAGTGCCTGTGTGTGTGTGTGTGCCCATGTGTTTGTATGCCTGTGTGTGTGTGTGTGTGTGCCCATGTGTGCATGTGTGTGTGGATGTGTGTGTGTGGGTAGCTAATGGTGTTGTGTAACATATGGGGCAATGTGTGTGTGCACAACGGCAGCAGGATTATGGTTAAGGCCTGCAGCTTTACTATCAGAAAAAAAACATCTTTACATCTCTTGAGGACAACTTTCAGCTCACCAAAGATTGGCTTCACATTAAGGCTTTAGCTATGAGAGGGCACTGAGCTCATTAGAACCGATATCATAATTACCTCGGCAGAGTACGGTTTCCTGACAAATATTCACTTGGCAGTTGCTGTTATGTATGAAGAGGTAAAGGATCAGCGTGTGCCTTATTAACCCATAGTTCTGCTTTTCTAAGACCATGGCCAACACTGGTTAACAACAGAATCATTATTGATATCGACAGAAAGAAAGAAAGAAAAAAAGAAAGAAAGAAAGAAAGAAAGAAAGAAAGAAAGAAAGAAAGAAAGCTTGCAAGCTTGGAAATTGTTTGACACACCCACATCTTGACACATCATTTGTTCTTTCTGAAACCATGTCATTTGATATGGGCATGTCAAAGGCCTTAAACTCTGTGAGGGCCTTTTCTTTTCTGACCTTCCAAACCATGACAGATCATAAGATAAGAGAAGATAATACTTTACTGCCACACAACAAAATTGATGGTAACTGTAGTTAAGGTAGCTCATTCTAAGGAGAAAGAAAAATAAAATAAATATTGAAACGAAGTAGATCAATTCAGATCAGTTTAGCACTGTTCAGGTGTATGAAGGCTGAAAGGAAGAAGCTGTGTCTGAACCGTGTTGTCTCTGTGTGAATAGATCTAAACCGTCTTCCAGAGGTCAGAAGTTGGAACATGAAGTGACATGGATGGGAAGGGTCCTTGATTATTTTGGTGGCTTGGTTTGAGCTGCATTAAAAGTATAAGGAATGGACTGGAATCAGGTCACAGCCAATGATGTCTGAGGCCTGGTCACAATCCTCCAGTTTTTTCCTGGTGCGACTATCTGCCCTTCCATACCAGACAGTGATGGAAGAGGTGATGACACTCTCTATGATGGCTTTATAAAAATACATCAACAGATGTCTACTGACATCTCACATAGCTGACCAAAGGCTATGGTCTCTAGCAGTAGCACTACGAGAACTGGAGTGATCACTAGGACCTTGAGTGATATCCAGATACCCACACAACCATTCAGTTTCAGAAACAACTTAAACTCCAGATTCTACTGCCAATGGGCCAGTACCAGGCCCAATTCACACCCGAGAGAACCCAGCAGCTTTTCCATTCAGGTTTGCCACAGACCACATTAGCACCAATACAACAATTAACAAAGGAACTGCCTCACAGCCAGGTACACAGTGGCGGTTCTATAGTGTTTTATGCCCCGGGCGAGACCACTTCTGAAGGTGGCAGTATTTTGTATTTGTGTGTCTTTTGCCTTAGAGGCCTTCATGAGACTTGGCTCCCTGATTGAAGCGGGAATGGGAGAGGAAGTGGACATGGATGACGTGAAGAACACCGGGAATGTGGTGAACATGGTGAACGTGGTGAACGTGATGGTCAGGGCTTTGGGGGGGAAGGGGCTGACTTTTAAAATCCCAAACCAATTACAAGGGAACATGGGAGACAGTCAGAAATATGGGGGCTTTATTCAAATGGTTAATGCTATAGCTCAACCATGTACTTTTCCCAGGGTCCTCAGCAGTAGATCACAAAGCTCTTCTTATTGACTTTTGGCGCCCACTGCAGATTGTCTTTTCATAGCCTGGCGAATAAGGGGTTTATTTGGTGTGGACGTTTATTTGGGAATGCCAACCCATTTTAACAGCCCATTTTCAAAAAGTGATTTTCTTTTGATTTTCAAGTTCTTTTAGATGATTAACTTGATAAAGTGGCGTACACTAATGCCATGGAAGGCGTAGGTGTCTGTCATTTTAAAGAGCTTCTCTATGTTGTTGTTCCATAAAAAATGCTTTATGACCAGGGTACAGTCTAAAGCAATTCTCCTGGACACAAAAAAACAACATCTTGGCAAGAATCCTTCAAGTAATGAATCTTTACACAGAATGGTCCCATTAAATTCTATACTGTCTAACAATAAGCTAAAGCGCCATATAGTTAAAAGAGGCTAAAACAGTTAAATTAGTACAGTGCAGTATGGAGTGTCTGTGGCCTGTGTTGCTTACTGGATAAAATGTGAAGGCATATAAATGTACAAATATAAAACTTGTATGTGTGTGTGTGTGTGCGTGCATGCATTTGTGTGTGTGTGTGTGTGTGCATGCGTGTGTGTGTGTGCATGCCTGTGTGTGGCTGAGACATCTGTGTGTTTTGAGTAGAACTACATCAACACCAAAGACACAGAGATGATATGTTACCCCTGTAGTTGTCCCTCTAGGAAAAAGAAAAAAAAAGCTTAAATATACAGTATAATAATATTTTGCTGCCGGCAGTAGTACTATTTATGTAAGCACATTGACCTAACACTTACTTCTGTTTCCTACTAAGTCCTTTCATCACGACCAGCTATGCCAAGACCTAGACATGACACACACAAAAGTCATATTCTCGCATTATATTCCCCCAATCTGTGGATTAGGCCCAGAGCAAACAAGCCCAGCGCATTCCTCCCTCTCACAGTCTGCCCCGAGCCCCAGTGATCCCTTCTGCATTCATTATGTCCAATTAGGGAGACATCTGTCTGTGTCGTCTCTAAAAGTACGCAGAGTAGAAAAACATTCTGTCAGCCTGCGTTAGGATGGACCGTGGTGTTTTCCAGAACCACTGGAGCATCTGAGGGCTGGTCAGAGGAGCGCAGGAGAGGGCAGCTGAGGCAACGTGACTGGGAGGCCAGTAACCAAGGAGCCCACAGACAACCAGTTATGACTGGTCTTTCAGGATAGCTAGATCAAAACACGGTCATTTAGATTGTTATACAGTATAAGATTATATCAGAGATTGTGTCCAGTTCACTGAGTCATTGGTACAAATAAGAGTACCATGGAAGAACAACTGTGTTATTGTTCCATAATGATTTAGACAATAATGGTAAACACTACAACAGGGAATCTGGAAAATATCTGGGAAAGGTTAGACTTCACTGGCATAATTTATCTTACACTAGAAAAGGTTTGGTTGGAGTGTATGGTTTTGTTCACACACCTTGTATTCAAGGTGTTTTCATGGAAAGTGAAGTCATGGAAAATCTGATATAACAATAGGAAGAGTGGGAGGGATTAGTTTGGGGTAGTTTTGCTCCAGGGAGCAAAAGTTTAAAAAGTTGCCAAACCATATTCACCTTAGAGAAAATACCTCAGCTACATGTGTGGTGATGTGGTAAACTACAGATGATGTAACACCAGAAGGGTTATGTAGAATTGTTTAATGAATATTTTAGAAAGAGTGAGTTAGGGTTTAGTAGCATCAATAAGACAGTGCCAACAACACATTAATACAATTTATATAATTTGTTAAAAATTGAATCTGGTAAGAATAAGCATGGTTGAGTTACAACAGGTTAAATTTAAATTGATAGGTTGTATTAAGCACAAATAGGATAGTGAGCAAAACCATGGCTTTCAACCTCATCAGCCTTCTGAAGAATTTGACTGAAGTGATTGAAAATAAAAAAGAGTTTTAATTGAACTTCAAAGCCACAGGATTACATTAAATTCTGTGGCATTTCTGGCAAAAATTGGGATTTCTACAGGAAGATGGGGCAAATCTTATTTTTTTCAAAGCAAGCTAATACTTTCAGTTTGAGAACGAAAGAGACTATGAGCAGAATCCAGATGTCATAGCACAGATGAGTAAGAATACAAGCAATGATGTATCTTCATACCATTTATGTGAACGAATAGCACTATTTGAAAACTAAGAGGTAACCAGCTAGCAAGCTATGTTCACCCTGTTGTTTTATGGCTTGAAGGCTATGAAATACAGTACTGGGCAGTTACTATAGACACAACTGCTGTAACACCAGTCATGAGTCATGTCTCTTTGTTGTGTTGTCGTTGTTGTGGAAGTGATAGATATATCTGTTAGGTGTGTGTGTGTGTGTGTGTGTAGCAGTGTGTGTATTAGTTAAAATCTGTTGGAATATTCATAACGTTGGACTGAGTGTGTGTGAGTGTGTAAGTGTGTGTAAGTGCCCTCCAGACTGAGTTGGTTTGACTAGGCACGTAGGACTGACTCGCCTGTGGTTTACCCGCCGTGCTGTTCCACACGTCCCCTTTTCTCTCCTCTCCCCTCTTCTCCTCTCTTCTGCTCCCCTCTCCTCTCCTCTCCTCTCCTTTCCTCTCCTTCTTTGTTTCCCTGTTTATCTCTCTCACACTCTCCATCCCTTTCTCTCTGTCTCTTTCTGTCTCTGTTTCTGTCTCCCTCTCTCTCTCTCTGCCTTTCGTACCCATATCACTTTCCCTTCTGTCTGTCATGTAACTCTCTGTGTCTCTTGCTAAGTATGTTTGCCTATCTTTGTGTGTGTGTGTGTGTGTGTGTGTGTGTGTGTGTGTGTGTGTGTGTGTGTGTGTGTGAATCTGTGTGTGTGTGTATGTATATGTGAGTGTGTGTGTGTATGTGTGTGTGAATGTGTGTGTGTCTCTCTCTCGTGTGTTTCCTATCTCCCTTTTTTCCCCCCTCCGCCTCTTTCTGGGTCATCTGAGATCCCTCGCTCCTCTCTCTCCTCCCCTACACCCCCTTAGTCACTCTCCGGGCTCAGCCTGCTTAATGCTGCCAACACACATGCAGAGCTGACACACAGGGGCCGGCACATGTAGTGGAAACTCTGCCAAATGGCGTGCGTGCCTCCGCGCATGTGATACCCGCTAGAGTTCTTGTGCTCGCTCTGCCTCAGAGCTCTAAAATAGGGAATACGGGAAGCACGGTACAGCACAGCACATCACATCACGTCACATCACGTGATGAGCTCCCCAGGGGAAACACTTGACTGGTAGAGCAGGGTATACACACAATAGCATAACGGTAGGTAATGTAAATGAGAGTCTGTGTGGATTTTATTATTAGTCAGGAAAAAACATTGATTCCCAGGGGGGGGGATTTCTGCCGAAGTCCTTCAAATATTCATGAAAATATGGACTGGCATTCACAGACAGAACCAACCAATCGCTGCATTCTTAGTAATTTAACACAGCTGTTGTCAAGTGACTGGAAAAAGTCTCACTCAGGTGACGGCTGTGAAACATCAGCTTCCACAGAAGTCATTGAATAAAAAAAACACTTCCTGTGAGCTGCTGTGGTTCATTTGCACCGCAGCCAAGCCACATCATCCCGCCCCTGATGCAGTGATGCTGGCCATGCGCAGAGCTCTCGCTGGCTCCAGCCGTTACCTCAGATGAACTCTCAACATACGGGCCCTGGGAGAGGGGCACGCCCCTCCACAAAGGCTAAGGCAGGACTGGGAAGAGCGCTCATTCTCTGGAGCATTTTTCAGAGACAGAGGACCCATCTGAGAGTACAGAGGAAAAGTGTTGTTTCTTCTGAATAAAAAAGTTATTTGAGATGAGAAGGCAGGGTTTTCTGCATTGTTTTCCCAAGTATTTCCCATTCTTGTGAATTTATTTAACTAGCAACAAATGAACAAATGTCTTGTCTATTTCAGTGTTTTAACATTCTCTCATGTGCTTTTCCTTGTTTGTCATCCTACCTGCATGAGCTTCTCTGTGTTGTGATGATGAGACAACTGCAAGGTGCCAGCCTGTCTGACAACTTTGCCAAATCACCCAACAAACCCATCGTTTTTTTTTTTTTAGATTAGCTCCCCTGGAGGCCAGGTTTTGCTGTCATCAGTTGATTTTTCATGCGTCTCTTTTTTCACAGAGACGGTTTTGTCCCTGTGTCTGAAGTGAGAGGCTTGGACCAGCCTGTCCCTGGGTGGTTCAAAGAGCCAGTCTTTTGAGTGTGTGTCTTTGAGAGTCCCACCTGAATCGCTGGTTAACGGAGATGTGGCAAAGCCTCAATGGCACAGCAGGGTTCAGGGGTTGGATGCCGGCCCTCGTTGGCACACTGACCATTGGAAGAAAAATCTTCCACTTTTTTATCATGGTTCTCCCAAACTTCTCTTTTGAAACTTCTTCAATGGTTTCAAAGTCTGTGTTGTAGTCTTACAAAAAGAATAGAGATCATTGAAAAGAATTGTATCTCATTTATGCATTTGGCAGACTATTTTATCTAAGGAGACTTACAAGTGAGACACAGCAACAAAGATACATTAGGTTACTGTTGTTTGTTATTTATTTAGTTATTTAGCAGATTGTTGAAATAAAATTGGTCCTGAAATTAATCACACATGTTAAATCTGACTTCAGAAAGTAAAAAAACCCTGCAATATATTTCACTCAACCTGTGTTTTGAGGCAGTTGATCCTAATGAGCACACAAATCATCAGACAGGAAGATTAGTTAATTTAGTAAAATCACCTATGTTAAGTGCACAGGTAGAATGAATGTCTGACTTTTATCTTCTGAAGCTGGGATTAACACCTCTGTCCTGAATTAAATTAAATGAATGCATTTATTACTGATATTACTGCTTTGAATAAACGTGGCCTTGACAATTATACCAAATAGTAAAATGCCTCTTTCTTTCATATACAATACTTTTACTGCTTGTGCTGGGATAAGAATACTGTTTTTCTAAGAATTTTAATTTAGATTTAAATCTCTCTCAAGGATTCACTTAAAACACAATTAACAATTCCTAATGAAATGTACATTCATTATGTTCAGCTGTGTTACACTGGGGTAGTCAAGGTGGGAGTAGCCAAGACCATTCAGCACCTCACATCACAAACAGTAATAACATTTAACCCAGTTTCCCTTTAATGTTTCTATTTTTAAACAAATACGTAGGTAGATGCTTGGAATATTTAAGGTTTTTTTCTGTTCTCAAACCATTTCATTTTATAGCTTCTCTTGTACTGTTCTGTCCACTGCAGTTTAGATCTTGAAGTCACACCAACAGTCCAAATCCCAGGATGTAAAAGTACAGACTGTCCATGTTCCTCAGTCCATGTGAACACTTACAAAACTCGTCCAAACAAAGGCCCTCTACAAACATTACCTACACACGAAGGGGCGTTTGAAGCTTTGCCGTACCCACAGGTTTAGAGGAAGCTATGGCTTTGGCCTTTTGTTAGTCTAAATGTCCTGACAAAATACTCAGACGAACAGCCATCCATCCAAACAAACACAGAACCAACAGGCGCTACAATAAAACGTAGGAGAACTGAGGACTTGAACATAAACAAGGAAGCCCGGTAGTGAGTGGCAGCTCCATTCCTTGTCAACTTCCTGCTTCAGCTATCGTGCAAAGGGACTGGATAATACGGGTATGTAATAGCGACTGTGCCTTCTAAAGGGCCGACAATGAGTCACATTCGGCTTGAGATGTTCCTGCTGGGAGGAATGCAGTAGAACCAACATCCGCAGCCTCTCATGTCAACCCTCAGAACTCAGGTGCAGTTGTATTTGTGGTTTAGGTATCTACCAGATGGTTTTGTCCAAAGTGAGTTTCAAGACAAATGGATTAATTAGTGAAGTTTTTCCATTTATTTAAGCATTTGCATGCTGTCATTAATGGTTATATTAATAGTTTGTTTTTCTCAACTAGTTAGACCAGTTTGGCAGCCAACATAACGCAACCACTTAAATTAGAAGATGCAGTAATGTGGGTTTTTTTCCAGGAAAAACAGACAAAAGAAGAACCAAACGTGAGTTTTGGTTCCCACAAGTTTTAAGCCAAAGTGCACCATGCATCACAATCCTAAGTGTAAAATGAACATTTTAAATCTGCCAGTCTGCTTAGATACCTTTCCTTTCTGTAGGACATCATGCTGAATCCACTAGTTTGCATGGGATCTAACAGTTCATTTAAACTCTATTTAAACAGCCCCATATGAACAAAATACTATTTTTTGCTGTTGTAAATAAACTATAGTATACCATTTATTTACTATGGTAAATACTATAGTGTTTTTTAAATTTTACTGTAGCAATTTTACTATAGTAAACTATAGTATACTGCTATAGTTGTAATACCACATATAGTAAATATTATAGTGTCAGTAATTACTGTAGCAAAATTACTATAGTACTTTTATAATGTATGGATACTATAGTATAGTTAATGTTTTGGTAAAGATTACAGTAAAATGACTATGGTAAATAGTATTTCTTTGAGCAGGGGTCACACACATTGCCCGGTCCATATCTGCACATGTTGCGTAACCCCCCATATGCCCCAGTGTTCAGGTACCCTTTTCGCTCAATCAAAGTGCTCTGAGCTGCTGGTCTATATATATCAGCTGCCTTTTCTGAACTGTAATTGTCTTGTTTTTGCTTGTGGTTGCGTCTTGTATTATACACCAACTTTGTCTGTGGCTTCCTTGAGAGGGCTGCTCACTTTCAGAAATGACATCCGTCCGTGGTTACAAACGCATCATTGTGGGACCATGGTTAGCTTCTTTAGCAAATAGACAAATAAACAAATAAACACATCACATTATTTGCTTAGCATGTTGAGTTATTGCTGGGAGAGGAGGATAATATTTCTTTTTGTGAAATGTCTATGCAAATGACAGTGATATTGTTTACACTTCCAGTGTTCCATCATCACCAGAGGTCAGCTCAGGATAGCTACAGTATTATGGAATCGAAATGTGGCAGTATTCCTCCCAGCACAGTATTTGGCAACATAGTTTTCAATGAAAGTTGTGGATGTTTTGCTTGGGGCACCAACAGAGTCTAGAATCCCCTCTGGCAGTGGTAGCTTTTGGTGGGATGGCTAGTAAGTTGTTGTAACTTTAATTCTAGGATTTTATCATCTTACAGATATGTCAAAGTTAGCAATTCTTGCCTCAGACTGCCAAGCAGTTTACAGCTCTCACAGACTAGATGGATTTCGTCAAGACCATGAACCTAAACGCTATCTGGAAAGCAAACAGATGCCTGTGGCAGGAGTGGCTTGTAAGAATGCGCTCCGCTTGTCCAGTTTGCCCTTGCTCGCTCTCTCTCTCTCTCTCTCTCTCTCTCTCTCTCTCTCTCTCTCTCTCTCTCTCTCTCTCTCTCTCTCTCTCTCTCTCTCTCTCTCTCTCTCTCTCTCTCTCTCTCTCTCTCTCTCTCTCTCTCTCTCTCTCTCTCTCTCTCTCTCTCTCTCGCTCTCGCTCTCTTTAAACCTGCCACAGCAATGAGGAAAAAGGGAGCAATACAGAGCAGGTAATGCTAAAGCATGCCCTACATGAGAAGTCTTTGTCTTTGTGCAATGCCACCTGCAATCATGGTGGTTGGTTCAGCTGATATCACAAAAGATATCAATGCACTTGACCAGAAGAAAAAGTGGGACTGACAACCACAATGTCAGAAAAAAAATCAGTATTTGTTATAGAATACATAGTGGCCTTAGTCTGGGCATCGTTAACAGTGTTGTAATCAGAAGCAGACATCCCAGGTTCAGAAAGTAAAAGTTCTGCCACATACTTGTTTCAGCCAATTAACTTAAGCAGCTGATTAAAATAAGCTCAACTCTTCAGCCAGGTAGATGATCTAATTAGTGAAATCACCTGCATGTGGAGCACAGGCAGTGGGAAGACATGGCAGGACTTTTTCTTTCTAAAGCCGGTTTATCCACCTCTGGTTGTGATCCGTCAGCAGTCTAATTAACTCCAGACTGCAGTGCAGCAGGTGCCTGTTGAGCACGCGAGCAGAGCCACTCTGCCTCAGGCTGCAGATGCCCTCTGGTGGTTATAATGCGTTACTGCACAGGGCAAAGCAAAACAAACATCTGTCTGTCACATCAAGTTAAGTTTGATGTAGATGTTTTGCTCTTTGTTAATATGCATACTGTTCATTAATAAATCCCTTATAGCATTATTAATTTATTCATTATATTGCATTTAGCATGTGCATGTATATAAAGCGACTTACACATTACACACTTACACATTGCACTTCATTTGTATTCATTTTTAGGCAATTTTGTTGTCATCCCTATTCAGTCAATGACAGAAGAAAGATCATGTTTTCAGCCAAATATCTTGAGAGATCTAGTGCCATTTATGTATATATAAAACCATAAATTACATTTCAGCCTGCCCAGCCACACCAGAGGCAAAAGTTCTCTCGATCACTGTCTCTAATGTCCTGTGCCCTACAACATTTAATTGAATAATTAATGTGTCTGCACAGAGAGACTCATTTGGCTAGGAAGTCATTCAGTAATTAGGAACTGATTGAACATTTGTCCCAGAAACTGTCAGACACTTATTGGCCCTATGGGACTTGCAATGAGCGCAGTGATAAAATAATTTCATTTCAAAGTTCCAGACATCTTTTTTTTCAAAGAACACATTGCATACTGGCTTTAGTTCTACTGAAGTGAAATATGTACTAATTATAAAACATGCCAAACTTAGTGGTGTCCAAGTACAAACACTTGAGTAGTCTCTGTGGGTTATGTGAAGGGTTACACTTGTTGTTGACTTTGTTTTCAGAGTGAAGACCATGGGTCATTGTTGGCCATGCATCTGTATGGCACAGTATGGCTGTATGGCACACACACACACACACACACACACACACACACACACACACACACACACACACACACACACACACACACACACACAATGCTGTCAGTATAATAAACACATTGTAGAGAGAGAGAAAGGGTTAAATGTGCTATATTAAAAAGGCAATAGATATGGAAGTAGATAGGGAAATAAGGTAAAGACAGATAAAGGCAGAGAGAAAGTGCTGATATCTATCTATCTATCTCAGACTCTCGCAGGATTGATGGCTACAGTCTTGCACTCTTTATAGCACTGGCACAATGTATACATCAAACTCAGCTCAATGCCATCCAGGTCACATGTCAAAAACACCTGAATGATTGGACCTAAAAGACCTCAAAAGACCTGACTGATATTTAAATAAAGCAAGTTACTTACAACAATCAGTAAATGTATAATGTCAGGACATGTCTAATCATCTGTATCCAGACTATCTCTATACAGATTGTTTTGAAATTTCAGGAATTTCATGTTGGCGAACAATAGATCAGTGGAACAAAATATTTTCCACGCATTTATGCACTTGGCCCTTGAAAGGTATCAAACTCCTCAAGCTCCACAATATAATCTCCTCAGAGTTAGCAGAACAAAAGCAGAGTCAATCATTTAGCCACCATTATGCCAGATCAGACCAAAGACATAAAGCCTTCTGTAATAGAATATGCCTCGCTGTTAAGTCCAGGAATGCCAGAAACTTCAAGTCCAACCTGCTCAGTAGAAGATTTGTCATAATTTCATTTACCCTGAAGCGAGCCCTAACTTAATGTAGGTGTCAAAACTGTAACAGTATGCTCTATTCATCATAATCCCTGTCTCTTCTTCGTTTTTTTTCTCTATGCACCCTTCATAAAGTCAGCCCCTGTCAGACACAGCTGAGGAGAGGCTAAAAGTTTAATGACAGGGTGATAAAAAGGCCAGGTACACTGAACCTTAGCTAAGGGACAGCAATGCCCTCTGGGTAATGTGACCCCTCCCACCCCACCCCCCCCTCTCTCTGTCTGTCTCTGTCTCTCTTTCTCTCTCTCTCTCTCTCAGGGGCCCCAGCAGACCCAGAGCCCCAGAGAGCTGGTGGTGACCCTGAGGCAGCCCATCAAAGCTGATGACAGCTGAGAACAACTGTGCCCGCTGTCCCACCGCGATAAGCCAGTGGCTAACACACACACATGCAGACAGACAGACAGACACACACACACACAAACAGACACACACAAAAACATATATACACACACACAGACACACACACACACACACACACACACACACACACACACACACACACACACAGGCAGACACACAAAAACATACACAGACACACACAGTAGCATCTGTCAGAGATATCCATATATCTTAATGAAATGACAGAGTCTGCAGGGCCAACAGCTGCTCTTCTCTTTGACTGCTTCAAGCAAGTTTGGAAAGAGAAGAATCAGGGATACTGTACTTTTCCATTTTCTCCATATTGATCAATGTAAACATCAGTGTTAAACATGATGATATTGCCAATGCTGTGCACTTCAGGTGAGGTTGAACAGGAAAACGTGAATCTCTAGAGATGCTCTGCTGTGCACAGACAAGCTCCACTGTTGTAAGGGTACTTTCTTCCAGCATAGCCTCAAACAGCATACTTGATGAGTGTCTGTCTACTTTCTATTCTCAGATGAACCATGAACAGCCACTGTAGTGTAGTGGGTATGTGTTAGAAGCCTGTCTCTTTCATCGATATTCTAGGTCAACTCCCTAAAACTAATCACGGCTGATGCAACGTCTTGAGTGGCAGTGTATATTACAGATTCCGTCATAATGTCTGCTGATGACATTCGTATGCAATACACCATGCACAGCAGGCGTTCTTTATTCTATTTCATTTTGTGGTGTTTGAGGTTGAAGTATAACACAGTGCAGATTGTACACCATACTTGAAGTTTAAAGTAATTGTCAGTTCAAGCACAAATAAAGCTTGAGGTCAATGAGTCAGACGATCATAAAGATCAACAGATCTCCTTACCTGCACATCATTGGATCTCTGGATAAGGCTCGTGGTCTCCTCGGCGATGACCTGTGCCGGCTTGATCGCTTTAGTACCAGTCATCTCGGGCAAAAATGAAGTGTGAACCTCACACATCAGTCAACTTCAGTGTACAACACTCCCTGTTGTCTAGAGAGCATGACATTCCTCCGCTCTCTCTCGCTCTCATTCTTATCACCTGATGCCATAATGTCATGAAATCATTAGGGGCTACCAGTGTTGTGGTTGAGCCCTCAAGTCAAGTGACTTGACCACTTCACAGTAAATAAGAAGCGACTGGACACCTCTGTAATGAAAGTCGGCAGACGTGAAAAATTGTAACCCGCATGCGGCCTCTTTTAGGACTTAACCTTAATGCACACTGATATAAGGTGGGCCAAAGTAATGTAGCACATTTAACAAGCTATTATCTTGGATTCTAAAAATGACATAGAGCACCAAATATATTTATTACATAAGTGATATAGAGGAGTTTAACATAATATCTAATGCTACCATTTAAAATGTATCCCATTATTATGGTCCACCCTGTATATCAAACCTATTAAACGTTCAGACAGGGGTGTGTGTTTGAGTATGTGTAGTCTTGAAGTGCAAAAGAACTTGATGGGAGTTCATCCAATATTTCATCATTTTTATCTACACAGGACTAGCATGATTTGAGGCACAATATTTGACAGCTCTGACCTAGAAGTTTTGCGAGTCAAAGCTGAATGTGATAGCCTGAAGCACAGAGTGCCCTTAATGAAGAAAGAAAACATATTTAGCAGCTAATTAGAAGCGAGAGGAGCGAGAGGAAGAACGCCAGCTTAGCTATTACCATGAGATTTAATAGGCTAATTCCCTCGTGTCTAGTTCGAGGCTGCAGTGCTTTGCTGACCTTTGTGTCTCTTTGCGTCAACTTGTGTCTACTACCACTAGAGGGCAGTGTTATAGTGCATTTACTGGTGAAGTTCTCAATTGCCAATACTAGTTTACTGTAATCTTATTTTACACTACTTTGTATATTTTGTATGGATGATTTTAAATCTATCAGATACTTGAACCCACAGCAACATTATGATATAGTGTTGTATCATGTATGTGTGTGTTCTAAATTTCAAACCCCTGACTTACCATAGCATCTGACCAACGGTAACACAGATAAATTATGCCACTCTTAATGACATAAAGCACTTAGCACTGTATGTATATACACATAATAAACAATGCTGGTCACTTGCTTGGCTTTTAGTGACAACGATGGCAATAGAAGTCATAAAAGCTGAGTGTTTTCATAATGTTTACGGTCCATTATTTCATACAGTTAAGTGGTGATTAAACAACATCATATCATATGAAATCAAATACATTTTACTTATATTTCTATTGATATTATGGATGAACTTTTACACATAGGTGACTTTGTATTCTACACAAGAAATGTTGGTAATCCATTGTGTAATGTAACAGCTTCATTCACTGCTTTTTTTCCTGGAGCAACATCATTTTGCCATCAATTATGCGCTGTTGGCCCACCCAATTTCAGCTGTTGATACTGCCCAGCTGGACATTGTGGATGACCGTATCCATATCGGCAGACATATCACTGCATTTTCACACCATTATGTCCAACAGTGTGACAACACCACCAAGAGGGTCGCCATTAATATTTCAGAGGGTCTCCAATGAATTATGCATGGTGGGGGGGGGGGGGGGTGTCTGTTGTTACATTTCCACTTCATATGACTCTGCTTCAGTTTCAGCAGGGGTGGGGGCAGTGGGTGGGTTTTGGGGGCAGGGGCGGGGGTTGTGGCAAGGAGGGGTGGGATAAGTAGGGGGTACCCCGGTCTCGTGACAGGCGCAAGGCTGCCAGCGATGCCCCACCGACCCCCAACCCCCACCCCTCCATGGGATGGACATGGGATATGTCACCGGATCCAGCCAGCGCTGGTCGGGAAGGCCCTCTAACCAGACCGGTGGGGATTCTGAGTTACTGGAAGGAGCCGGTGTGGGGACGGAACTGGACGACACTGGGCAGCGGTGAACGCCTCGTGTTTCTGGAAGCGCGCCATCAGGGGAGCTATGAGAGAGAGGGGAAGATTAACCTGCGGTCGAACCAAATCAGGTTCATCCAGATTAATTATTCAACATCAGGTCACTGCTGGTGTATTCACCACTCCTTTTTTAAGATAAAAGGAGGGGTATGACCCATTGGAATAGGTCCATAGATTTTATTCCCTTTTTTCATGACCCATTTCTTAAATTTTAAGTAAATAAGATTACACTTTCTAGACATGATTTACTAGTCTAGGTCAACCATAAAGCTAAAAAACACCAAAGTAAGGCACTTACCTTCGCATTGATGTCTGCATACTTAAACTTGCAGATGTCATGAGTAGCCCCGAGGCTTTCTGTTGAGGCAGACAGTATTGATCCACAGTATCTGTCCAAAATTAGAGGGTGAAAAAAATGCTGATGAGGACGGAGTCTGAGACAGAGGGCTGATTAAGGAGACACATTAGCCCTGGCCACTCTTCCTCATAAACTGACCGCATTTAAAGCTTAATATCTGAAACAGAAATCCGGAATGAAGCTTTGACAAGTTTGTTGTTGCCCCTTGAAAATGGAGCTGTGTCATATTCACATGACTACAAGTTTAAATCTCAATATAAATAATTTTTAAGACGTTACCTGTTATGGCTCTTTAAACATTCCCTAGTAATGTCCAAAAATATATTCACAAGGTGTACACAACAATACCACTTATACACAAGAAACATTCTATTCACAAATATTCCCTGTACTCCTATGAGACAAAAAAATCCTAAAAGCTAAGTCTAAAATAACTATCCTTAGCACTAGATATACCTTACATACATTATTCAAATCAGCACATGCAGTCTTCATAGAGCTGTGTGGTTAGGCAGTGCTTAAACTGACTGTATGTTTGTGGAAGCGTGCGCTGAAAGTGATGCGTGTGAAAGAGGATGCACTGACTCTGCATGTTAATTTTCAATATTGGCCCGCACGGGTCAGTCACACCAGGGGCCGCCTGTTTTCTCATGTGGATGAGCAGAGGTCTTTTGAGAATCATTTAATGCAGATAAATAGGCGCACCGCCTCGTTCACAAATGCTACACCCCCCTTCCCCCCCTCCACCCTTCACCCCCCCCACCACCCCCGCATGGATGCATAGATGTAGCAGTAGCGCCCGCGGTGAATCAATGCGAGCGGCACGCGTCCTGAATGCCTGATCGGATCAGAGGCGCAGCAGGGAGTGCTGTGTGTATCCCTAAGCAGGGCTATCGCAAGAGAAGATGGCTGAAGCTCTGAGCCCTGGCCCCTGATGCAAGTGTGCTGGGGTGGGAGCATGGATCTGCACAGCTCCTGAGGGGGGTGAAGGGGTGAGGGGGTGAAGGGGTGAGGGGATCCCTCAGGTCGAGACCAGAGCCTGGATCTTCACTTCAACCAACATGCTGCCCAGTTCCCTTTGCCATGAATTATTTTTCTAAAGCCACAATTACATATACATATAATAATATACTTTCTATACAGACATATACATATACATATACATATACATATACATATACACATATACATACACACACACATTTCTATACGCATACAAAGTTTCAAAATACATACTGTTTGTTCCCATAATGTGGTATAGGGCTATATATTTGATATATCTTTCTGTATTTGCTGCTATTGGTATCATAAACTCAGTACAGTGACATTTCAGTGTTGTTATGAATGAGCAGGTTTGTGTTCATAAATCCTTGCACGCGTGTTGGCTTGTGTTGTGTGTGTGAGGGCATCCCCTGACACGCGTGTCCCCTCCCCTCCGTCACTGCTGGAGAGCGGGCAGGAAGAGTAAGGGAACCCCCCCCCCCCATGCCCCTGAGTGCTGATCCCCCACCCCACACGCAGGGAAACATGTTTTATAGCAGACCTGCTGCCCTGCATCTTTGAATACATTTGCATGCATTGAGCATAACCCTTATCCTGTAGTGCTTCTTTCAACTCTCTCTCTCTTTCTCTCCCTCTCTGGCTCACTTTATACCTCTCTATTTCTCTCTCTCTCTCCATCTTTCTCTTTTTTAGTCTCTCCTCCTCTCACTTCTTTCTGTCTTTTTCTCTTTCTTCCTTTTTCTCTACCTTCCTCCACCCCCTCTCCCCCCCCCCCCCCTCTCTCTCTCTCTCTCTCTCTCTCTCTCTTTCTCTCTATCTATCTCTCTCCCTTCCTCTCTCTTTTTCATCACCTTTTCCACCTCTGTGACTAACACACACAGGCAGGCGTGTATGGCTATCATCATTTGTCTGTCAAATGTGGGGCACTTAGTGCTGCATTTATTACAGTGACTGCAATGACTGTATCCCCACCAGCTCCATGCCTTTAATTAGTTTTAATTGCACCAGAGGTTATAATGACCCACTAATCACCAGCAATGAAATGGCACTGCACAATAGGCATTCTGCTTTTGTGTGAGGATCTACAAACTATATCTGATCGACCTTTGTCTGTTCTGTGTGCATCTGTATGACTGTATATTGCCTTTCCGCTGAAAAAGGTAATAAAAAAGTTGCATACATTAAAATTAATAGGTTGAAATAACAGCACTGCTATTCATCAAAGCCATAAAATGGTGACGTGAATAATTTAAAAAGACACACTGGATGAAGTGCCGTGAAAAGAAAATGTATGGTTTTGCATTTAGTTTGCATAATTTGCATGCACGTGATTTTTCGCCATCAGATGACTGTGTTGTTGCCGTCATGATAAAATGCAAATAGCAAGTCCACTACAACTACAAGTCCACAGAGAAAATTGTCAGTTTAAAAATGATATATGTAATACATGTTTTTGGTTTGAGTCTATGACATTCTTTATATGCCTTGTTATTATTGTGTATTAACCGTGACAGAGTAGTGTTTCCCTATCAAAATGAAATGTTTTTATTTACTGCTTTCTCCAAGCGTATGAGCATGTGAACATATATTCATAACGTCTAATCTATTTCCCACCAGGTTCCCTGCATTCCTTGTTTAAGCCAGGCGCCATAAAATTCTACGCATGGGTTAAATCCCTTTGTGTTGCCATGGAGACTATGACAGGCTCGCACTACCAGCGACCTGACAGGAGCAGCCAGAAAGAGGAAGGGGGAGGGGTCGAGGGGGGAGGGAGTATGGCCAAATCCAGCCCATTGGCTGGGGCCAGGTCACATGCTCGCTTTGGAATGAATGCTAATACACGGGCTTCTCTCTCGTTTTTTTTCCCCCTGCCTGCCTGCGCTCCTCCTCTCCACTGGCTTGGCTGTGACGGTCCTGTCGGATCGAACTGAACCCAGAAATGGTGTAGGATACCAGGAAAGAAGCGAGCAATCGAGCCCCAGAGGAGTACAGCGCCAGGCCTGAGGTGGAAGGTAGGCAGCTCTCAGCTTGTTTTGTGTGTCGGTCTTTGCTCTGTTTCTGTGTGGTCTTCTGTGTGTGTGTGTGTGTGTGTGTGCGTGCCTGCGTGTGAGTGTGTGTGTATGTGTGTGTGTGTATTTGTATTTGCATGTGTGCGTGTGTATATGTGTGTGAGTGTGTGTTAGCCAGTTGTAGAGCACAGCTCTGGTGAACTGAAGCTCCAGTTCTTTTTCAGATTTCTTCTGCATGCGGCTGGAGCTGGACCTCTTTGGTTTTGTAAAGGGGGGTGGGGGTGGGGGGGGGGGGGGGGGTATATGTATGTATGTGTGTATGTGGGGGGTGTATAGCGTGCCGGGGGCTGACAGATTCAGGAGCTGGACTGCAGCTGGTTGTGCTGAAGTCGCACATCAGGCCAGAACCAACACCCCCCCTCCCAGCCTCCCCTCCGCCTCCTCCACCCCCCCACCCCCCCTCTCTAATTAAAAAGACCAAAACAAAAGCGCTCTCGTGAGGCACACAGCTCCAGACCGTGGTGGCTGGGCAGGCTGTCAGCAAGGGGAGGTGGCTTTGCACAGCCTTAGCCTCAGTAGTACATTCCAGAATGCAGGGTGCATGCTTACACACACACACACACATGCACACACACACACGCACACACACTTACACACTTATACACACGTTTACTCACTCTTACTCACTCACTCTCGCACGCACATATGGCAGCTTTCCTCTGTTGTTGTTGTTGTTTTTTTGCTGGATGTGAGTGTGCTTGCAGGCAGCTGTGTGTGTGTGTGTGTGTGTGTGTGTGTGTGTGTGTGTGTGTGTGTGTGTGTGTGTGCTGTGCGTGTGAAGGTCAGGGGGCCCTGGGTGCTTTTGTTGTCCTGTGGGCCGGAGA
>CM059267.1:24444819-24474819 GCA_030347295.1 Setipinna tenuifilis | reverse complement strand
TTCACTTTCTTTATTTTCTTTTTCTTTTTCTGGCTTTCTTTCATTTCTTTCTTTCTTTCTTTCTTACTTTCTTTCTTTTGTTCGTTGTTTCATTCTGTCCTTTCTTTCTTGCTTTTTTTCTTGTTTTCTTTCTTTATCTCTTTCTTTCTTTTCAAAGCTCTTGTTACTTTTATCAGTTGCCCCATGTTAGTTTTACACTGGCCTTGATCTTTAAGTAATAATAAATGCCATAGCTTTGACACAACATGCCACAGCAGAGGTCTTGCTGAGACTGAGCTTGACCTTAAGAGACCCAAAGCTGGGTCACTGTTCTGTTTGTGCGTCTTGTCCTGTTTGTTTGGACACTAACTCCGAACGCCCTTTTAAAACCTGAGATGCCCGGAATACCCTCTTAAAACAAGAGTTTTGTTTTGACTTCTATTCGCTGTTAAAAAACAAAATAATGTCTGGCATGTAGCATTTTTTGGTGAACTTTGCTGATAGTCGTTTCATTCTCAAGGTTATGAAGAGACTTGTGTCAGTCTTCTCATGGGTTGACATAGAGTGCCCCTGAGCACTTAAAGACACAGTCCATAATTCTAATCCAGTACACTTTTTGTCCCAGTGAAGTCAGTTGCCTCTGACAGTTTTCTAGCTGTTCATTCACTCTCTGTGTGCTTTTAAAAAATGTCATGAACTGAGCTGTAAACAACTTCTGCCAATAAACTTGGTGTCTCAGGAGGATGGACATACTGTAGATGTGTCATGTGATAGACTGTCGAGCTCAAATATGTCAACAACAAGAATTGCTGACTGCATGTTGAATGCTAAGAAAAGTCATAGTTGAAAATGATCTGTTTTAGTTATACTGAGAATATACATCGTTTTGTTTTTTTATTGCACATCTTTACGGAAGTAGTGAGGCCTGCACATTCCACATCAACTGTCAGGTGTCAGTATTTACTTTGTGTCCAAATCTTTCTGTAGGTTGGGATTTGTTATCAGAGGGCAGGGAAAACAGCCCATGGGAAAATCAATGCATTTGTTTTTGCTTGGTTTGCTAATCTGCCTTTTATATAGTAGGAGTTTCCCAAACATCATCAGAGTCAATCATTATCCCATAAAGCATTATGGTTTGAAGACTTCAACCCTCTGCCTGGAAGCTCAATCTTGTGGGTAGACTATCACAGCACAATAGCAATTTCACTGCATGTTGAGAGGGTTTGGCCTTTTCCATTCTGTTCCACATTGTTTGAATAGTTCCAGTTTTCCGTGTTATGTGTATCATGTAAGCTGCAAATGGATGACTTCATTTAATTCTTTAATTGGCGTGTGGGGTAGAATAGTGATATATCTTTCTTCAAGTCTCTACATCTTTTTTTCTTTCCCTCCCATTTTCAAAACTCTATCTTCCACCCATCCATCTCATGTCCCCAGCCTCAGTCTCCTCATCTCCCTCTCCTATCTCCTATCTCATATCTCCTTCTTTCTTTTTCTTTCCCTCTTACTTCTTTTCATGTGCAGTACACTCTTTCCTCTCCTGCACAGTTTCAGTCTCAAACTTCAGATAACTGTGTATTAAGTGTGTATTCACTTTGATGTCCTGTTGAGCAGGGTGTTAAATGTTCATTGACCTAAGGGCAACCTGGTGAAACAATTTGCTGTCAGTGTGAATGCCTGATTCCCATGTTGGAAGCATTTGCCTGCGGTGACTTGACCAGTCTCTTGTGTTAGGCCTACTCATCATTCCCCTATTGTGCACCTTTTACAAAAACTATATCTGAGCAGGTGAGACATTCTTCACCTTTGCAGCATCATATCTGATCGTGCATCGATACAACTTTGTTGTTATCTGGGACATAAGCTGGATTCATGGATAGAAGAGGTCTCTCTCTCTCTCCCTTCTCTTTCTCTCCACTCTACCAATCCTCTCTTTTGTATATCTGCCTTTCCTCTCCTACTCTATTTCCCCTCTCCTCTGTTATCTCTCTCCTCTATACTATTTTCACACTCCCATGCTCTCTATTTTTGTTCATCTCCCTCTCTCCTCTCCCCCTTCTCTCTCTCTCTCTCTCCCTCTCTCCTCTCCCCCTTCTCTCTCTCTCTCTCTCCCTCTCTCTCTCTATCCTTCACCCAAGAGGCATCATCCATGCCTTTTATTCATGTCGCCCTCACCCAGAGTTAATCCTGTGCCCCTGCATTGATGCTGCCCTCCTGAGGGAGCGGTGCGGCCCCGCGGGGGCTCCTATCTGCACTCCCACCAGCTCCCCGACGGAGCTCCAGCGCAGTAATTAAGGAGGTCTCCTAAGCTCAGGCAGGGAACACAAACACACACACACACACACACACACACACACACACACACACACACACACACACACACACACATTCACATTCGCACGCACACACATTCTCACTCACACACTTACAAAGTCATGCATACACTCACACTCACTCATACACACTTGTATAAAAAACACAACATATACACACACACTCAGCTTACACATGCACGCACACACACATGCACATACACATACACATACACACACACACACACACACCGTACACACACACGTTCGCACACACACACACACACACACACACACACACACACACACACACACACACACACACAAAGTCATGAGCACGGGAGCAGGACAGTGCAGAGGCGAACCACAGCAGTCTAAATGAGCAGCTCAGGGAGGGAGGGAGGGAAGGAAGGAGGGAGGGAGGGAGGGATGGAGGGAGGGAGGGAGGGCAGTGTGTGGGGGACACACGTGGAGGAGGTGGTGTGACTTCCCAGGGTGCTGAGAATCACTTAAGAATGGCAGGCTTTCTGTCCCTCTGTATGGCCATATGCCTGGTGTACACCTACATTTGCTCATGTAACGGATACCTCCATCCAGAGCCGCTCACAGCATGACTAAGGCCTATACAGTACATTTGTACACAAAGTATTATATGTCAGAGGCCGCAAACAAACACATGTAGCTGACAGCATCTCTTGAAAGAGTGTCTTTACAGTTTCTATTTTTTTTTATATTCAATTTTTAAGATGATTATTGCAAAACGCTTTGGTAGCACTGTATTTGGATAGACTACCCACAGAGACATTACAGATGGTCTGTTGAAATTCGGTTTCATTTAGTTTATTGTTAACTGACTTATCATCTTAATCAAACCCAACCCCTTGACCCTAACCTTAACAGGACACGAGAGCTTCAACAGATGGTTAACCAAAAGCCTTACCATCTATAGACAGTCTGTAGGACCATATCAGATTAAATGTGACCAGCCCTTTTTAAACATCAAACAGAAGCCATTCTTTCATTTTAAGAATAACTGGGTCTGAATTTGATTAGGACTACCAATCCCACTCCTGTAAGGAAGTACATAGAGGTCTATATTCATTTTTATTGAAGAATGTTATCATCTTCCTTCTCTAGTAGCCTTAGATACCCTCTAACTAGTTGAGCGTATGGGGAGAGGAAGGTGACCCCCCCCACCCCAAACCCACCCCCACCCCCACTCCCACTCTTGACTCCATACAAAGGGACAGATTTTGGGTGCTGTTGAATTCAATCAGGCAGCGTGGTGGGTTTTGAGGGAGAGGGGAGGTTGTGTAATTGCTCCATTAAGGAATTAAATGTGCCAGTCTAATCCGGCATTAGGGCACCATCTGTGTTGTGCTCGGAGAAAGGGAGACCCTGTCGCGTGATCTGACCCCGCTGGACAATCCCCTATATTTCAATTTATATACACACGCTAGGACACGCACATGTGGACACACACAGACACAGACACAGACACACAGACACACAGACACACAGACACACACACACACACACACACACACACACACACACACACACACACACACAAAGACACGCACACACAGACATGTGGACACACATGCACTCACATAATATACACATGAATGTACACACACACACACACACACACACACACACACACAAATAGATATGCACACACACGCACACAAATGCATACGCACACACAAATTCAGGTGCACATGCACACAAACACACGTGCATGTGCGCACAAACACATGAGCATGCACATGCAAATGCAGGTGCAGCTGAACATACACATACACACATACGCTCATATTAATACACCTGCACATTCACACACACATATAAACACACATGCCTGCACAAACACACAAACACACACATCTAATTTTGCTGATAGCTGAACATACACATACACGCATACGCTCATATTAATGCACCTGCACATGCACACACAGATGCACGCACAGGCACACACAGACACACACAGACACACACACACACACACACACACACACACACACACACACACACACACACACAAACACACACACACACACACATGCACAAATAGACACAAACACAGACAAACACATAAACAGACACAAACAAACAAAAACACACACGCACACACATCTCTAATTTTGCTGATAGCTGCAGACTAAGGATCTGACTGATTTAACTGAATTAGTCCCCAGCGCTTCCCTTGTGCAATGGACACCCGGCCCCTATCAGAATCTTGATCAATCTCAATCATGCTCTCATCAAGGGTTGCTGTGACAGCAGTGAGCCTGGAGGAGGGTGTGTGTGTGTGTGTGTGTGTGTGTGTGTGTGTGTAGGTGGGTGGGTGCGTGTGTGTGTGTGTGTGGGAGGGGGGTGGGTATCTCTACCTCATCTCTCCCTCTATAGATCCACACTGGACTTGACCTGCTCCCATCTCCCTCCTCCTCCAGCATCACCTCCTCGTGCTGCTCTGGCTGTAGACCCAGCATTGCAGGAGCCATCTCCCTCATCCTCATCCCCCCCCTCTCTCTCCTCTCTCTCTCTAGGGCACTTATGGGTACTCGTCTGTGCTTGCATCCTCTGACCTAGTTCCTCCCTTTGTTGTTTGCTTCTGAGCCCCCCGAACCAACCAACCCCCCACCCCCCTCCTCCCCAACCCCACCGTGCCTGCTCCTCACTGGGTTAATGGTGGTGGGTGACTGCTCTCAGAGAGAGACCCTCCAAAGCGATTGGCACACAAACTGGCAGTAGTGGGTGAGAGATCCGAGGCGGCTGGGGTTTGAGTGTGGCTCGAGGTTGTTTTTTTTATGATCCTTCCCCATCTCTTTCTCTATCCCCCAATTATTTCCTGTTCCCTCTTTGTTGTTCTGTCTGATTAAAGGGTAAAAAAGACCCAGAAATAGCTTCAAAAGAGGAATAAGAGAGAAATGGCACCAGTAAGATATCGGGAATAGTACGAGAATGGTAGACGGGGTTTAGTTTAGGGGTAGAAGTAATCAGACAGGCTTTCTCCGTACATTCCTCGCAAATGAACCCATTTCTGAGAGACCTTCTGTATAACTACACATCCATCTTATCAAAGACCATTTGACAGAGTATATCTAAACAAAGTAATAAACTGCACTTTATAAAGTCCTTTTGGATATGCTTAATACTCTAATAATCTTTACAGATTTAATTTTATTTAATGTAATACTCTTATGATTGACTTGTGGAGAGGGGGGGGGGGCAATCTTACAAAAGCTGTGGGAATGCCTTTGGCCTTAAAAGCTACACACATTAAAATGTTGAATGAAAAAAAATGGAATCTGGGAGGATTAAAAAAGTAAATAAAATTGATTTGTTTAGAGTAGAGAAGTCTGTGGTGTTCTCTGGGGATGTGGCCAGCTCACACTGAGGTCATTCTGGGGACCAATTAAAGAATAAAGCCACAAACGGGACTCTTTTATGTTGCCTTCTCTTAAGCTCTTTCCAGCATTCGGCTCCCAGAGGGGTGCTGATGTGTGGCAGCGATGGAATAGGCATGCAGAGGACTCAAAACACACACAGGCATGTGCGAGCCCACACACACACACACACACATGCAAATGTACACACGCGCACACACACACATGCAAATGCACACACGCACACACACACATGCAAATGCACACACTCAAACACACATGTATGCTCGCACGCACACACACACACACGTGCACACACAGACAGACAGACACACACACACACACATGTGCACACACAGACAGACACGCACACACACACACACACACACCCAGACAGAGACACACACACACACATACACACATCCCACACGTGCGCCACCCGTGCGTGTGCCACTTGTCAGGGTGGCCCAGCAAGCATGTGTGTGTGTGTGTGTGTATGTGTATGTGCGCACACACATATGTTTGGGTGTGTGTGTGTGTGTGTGGGTTTCTGTCAGAGTAACTGAAGACTAACACAGCAACCATGCTGAGATGTGTGTTCTGGACGCAGGCCAGCAGTCTTTGTGCCGGACTGCTCAGCCGTGTGAGTGACTGACACAGAGACACTTGCAGACTCAGACGCTTCAACTTAAGGCTTTACACGCAAGGATTGCAACCCCCCCCCCCCCCCCCCCCCCTTTTAAAAATAACAACAGAAAGAAAGAAATAAAACAAAAACATTCCCTGGCTTCAACTACACACTTGTGTATCAAGGATTCCTCTCTCTCTTTTTTTCTTCGATTCATTTTTAGTTCAATTCAGTGTGCTGTGATGGTTTTGACAAACTACACTATATTGCAGAAGCATTCACAAAGGGAGAACAATATAAAGAAGGGGGGAACTCTCTCTCTCTTTGTCTCTCTCTCTCTCTCTTTGTTTTTCTCACACTCTCTCAAAAAAATCCTAAACATTCAGCTTACTACATCAGAAAAAAGCTCTCAGATTTCTTTCTCCTTTCATTGTTTGTTTGTTTGTTTATTTCTTTGTCCTCTTGTCTGTCTTTTTCTTTCTCATTCTTTCTTTTATTTCTTCTCTCTCTCCCCCCTCACCTGTCTCTCTCCTATCTGTCTCTCCTTCTCTCTCTCAACATCTGCTGCTCACATAATGAAAATTACCGAACGCGAGCGTGGCCATCATCTCAGGCGATTGGTGGCGTTCCTCCCTCAGCAGTTTGGTAGAGGGTGAGACATTCCTTCGCTTCCCTTTCAAATGGAACTCTCCAGAAAACTCCAGAAGTGCTGCTGTGCTGAAGAACTGCACAGCGAGGTCCCAAGAGGTACCCCAGAACTCCTTTTTTTCAGATAGGTCTGGCCCAGTTACGGCCCAGACCCTTCCTTTTATCAGAGACTCACGTTCCTGGCATGTTAAATATGAGAGAATGAGAGAAAGAATGTATATCGAATCAGGATATGTAGGTTTGTGTGCAGGCGTGTGTGTGTGTGTGTGTGTGTGTGTGTGTGTGTGTGTGTGTGTGTGTGTGTGTGTGTGTGTGTGTGCGCGAGTGTGTGTGCTCGTATGTGCGTGTGTGTGCGTGTGTGTATATGTGTGTGTGTGTGCATCTTTGTGTGTGTGCATGCCCTATCTGAGTCTTTGCAAGATTCCCCTTCAACTTTAAGAGCGTATCAATAAGTAAGTGGTGACGATGCTAAACGGGTGGAGTGCAGCATAGGGGTCTAAAGAGGCATCATCCATCATTATTGAAGGCCCGCCGCCCTGCCTCCAGCTCATCTCTCTTCTTCCCCTTCACTGAACTCTCTCTCTCTATCTCTCTCTTTCTCTTTTTTTTCTCTGTCTCTCTCTGTCTCTTTCTCTCTCTCTGTGTCTCTTTCTCTCGTTCTTTCTCTCTCTCTTATTTGCTGTCCTAAGTCCCTTTTCTTTCTTCTGTCTTCCCCCTTCTTATTCCCCTCTTCCACTCTTTCTCTGTCCTTTTCTTTCTTGCCCCCCCCCCCCCACCCCCCCACCCCCAAATGCCATATTCCTCTAGCTAATCTATATGCTAATAAGCAGATCGTAATCAATGAGGACCATTGCAGTCGCACCTCAATCAATAGCATATTACTCCCAAAGATGAGGGGGGGGGGTATATTTAATGTGGGGGGAGGATGAAGGGGGTGGTATTCAGGGATGGGGGATGGGGGATGGGGGATGCCTTTTGATACTTATGTGGTCGGTCGGGGAGAAGAGAAGAGGTTAGTTTAGTTGCTGATATAATGTCCTCTTATAAACCGCAGCGCCGAATGGCTTCTTAATAGCGCACTGGCCGTCACAGTGGTGCCTCTGAGAGGAAACGTCTAGGACCTAATGGGGAAAATACAATGTCACATGCATCTCATTTAGCTGTAATGGGAAATGGTGAGGTTCGCTGTGTGCGCCTCATTGTTTTTATTATTCATGGAACATAATAGTTTTTTTTTTTTTTTTTTTTAGCAATTCCAGCTCCATAGCCTGGAGACTATGTTAATTTTATTATTATTGAAAAGGAAAATCTCATTAAGAAACTGTAATATAGTACCCCCCCAAGACAGTATGTTTTATCACCTCTCACCAAAGTGTTACCCCACTTACTGCCTTTTCCAGATTAGGTAGAGTAAAATCATTACCTTTAGTCAAGTCACCACCTCAGCATAATGCACTGCTGCATATATACTCTGTTTATGGCAGTGTGTGTAGTATGCAAGTGTATACTATGCAACAGACTCCTGTGCAGACACACACCACGGTCCACTGGCAAACCATTACCTAGTCTTTACCTCAGCTTAATACACTGCAGTAAATATAGTGTGTGTGTGTGTGTGGCAGTGTGTGTAGTGTGCAAGTGTATACTGTGTGAAGACACACACCATGGTCCACCACCGGCTAAGTTAATTTAGGCAGATGGCCGCTGTGTCAGGTATCATCTATTTGTGTAGCTACTCACTGGGAGTCCTGGGTTAGTTAGGTGCAGTGCATACTACCACTACTGTGGGGGGTGGGGCCTTTTCCCTTTTTTTTTTTTTTTTTACAAGGCTAAACATCATTACCAGCAGCACCTTCATTAGTGTGGAACCCTCACTGGCCAATCAGAACGCGGCACTGCTCGGGGAATGCCAGAGGCCTCCGGTTGGCTGTTGCTAGGATACGCATAGTCACGGGGAGCGGCCAGAGAGGCTGCTTGCCTGCTTGCGTGCGTGTGTGTGTGGGGCAGAGCATAAGAGCAGTACGCGTGCGTGTGTGTATGTGTGTGTGTGAAGGACCGCTGTGTGAGTGAGCAAGAGCGCAGGCAAGCCAGCGAGAGAGAGCGGGAGAGAGAGGGACTGTGTTTGCGTGTGTGTGTGTGTGTGTGTGTGAGTGTGTGTGTGGCGGGATAGAGGCTGGATGCTGCAAGGGAGAGACGTGGGGACAGGCAGACAAAGCATTGGGGGCATCCCAAGGGAATGGGGCACCACACGGGCTCTCCTGGAGCGCAGCGGAGGTAGGAGCCGGCAAGGGCTTTGTTTTACACCAAGGATGAAATCCCCCTCTCTGTCCCTCTTCATCTCTCCCTCTCCATCTCTCTTTCCCCCTCCATCTCTCACTCTCTCTGTCTCTCTCCATGTCTTTCCATCTCCATCTCTCTTTCCCTCTCCATCTCTCTCTGTCTCTCTGTCTCTATTTCCCTCTCCATGTCTTTCCATCTCCATCTCTCTTTCCCTTCTCCATCTCTCTCTGTCTCACTTTCCCTCTCCATCTCTCTCCCTCTCTGTCTCTACCTCTCCAACTCTCTCTGTCTCGCTGTCTCTCTTTCCCTCTCCATTGCTTTCCCTCTCCATCTCTCTTTCTCCATTTCTCGTTCCCTCATCATCTCTCCCTCTCTATCTCTCTTCCTCTATCCTCTCTCTCTCTCTCTCGCTTGCTCTCTCCCTGTCTCAGTTCATGTTCGGTCCTTACATTCACAATGTCAGCCTCTGTCTTTCATTCATAATTTGCCTCTTTTCCTCACTCTCTGTTGTTCAGTCTTCCCTTATTCCTGTTTTTCATTCAATCTGTCTGCATGTCTTCCTCTCTTTTTTATTTCTCTCTCATCTCTGTCATCTCCTTCGCGCTCATCATTCATCATTGTCTTTCCTTCCCCCCTCTCTCTTTCCTTCATTTCTTCTTTCTTCCTCTCTCTTTCTCTCTCTCTGCCTCTCTCTCATTTCCTCGCTGTCACAATCGTATGCCTCCTCTCATCTGCACAGCGGCTGTTTCTCTCTCTCTCTCTTGCTCTCTCTCTTTCTCTCTTTCTCTCTCTCTCTCTGTTCTTCACTCTCACTGTCAGTAGCTCTCTTTCTCTCTCTCTCCCTCACTCTCTCTTTCTCTTTCTCTCTTCTTCCCTCTCTCTCTCTTCTTCACTCTCGCTGTCAGTAGCTCACCCGCTGTCATTCTCTATCATCCCCTCTCTTCCTCCCTCACCCAGGCATCTTCCCTCCCTCCCTCGCTCCTGCTGTTCTGGGTTCTCCCTTTCTCTTCCTGTTTTTTTCTAATTCTCTCTCTCTCTCTTTCCTTTCTGTCACTCTGTCTTTTCTCTTCTCCGGTTCCCATCCTCTGTCACTGCCTGTCACTCCATCATTATCTCTCTCCACTCTCCACTCCCTCCCTCTCTCTCGCCTCTCTCTCCCTCTTGTCTTTCTCTATCACCCGTTCTGCAGGCTCCCCATGTCAGCCATAAATATCAGCTGGTAATGATTTTGCTGTCCTTATCAGCTTGTCTTTTTTTGCCTAATTTGCTCATTCAGCCTTGTTATTTCATTCTGTGCCAGCAGCACTGAGCTTGTGTGTGTGTGAATGTGTTTGTGAATGTGTGTGTGTGTGTGTGTGTGTGTGTGTGTGTGTGTGTGTGTGTGAATGTGTTTGTGAATGTGTGTGTGTGTGTGTGTGTGTGTGTGTGTCTTTGCTTGTGTGTGTGTGTCCTTGCATGATCATGTGTGTAACTGTATCTATATTTATTGTACTTTTTAAAACATTTTGCTATTTCACGATGATCTGCGGCCCTGTACCCGCAGTCATAAATTAGCGTCCCATGAATGCGAACACACACTTGGAGTGTGTCCATACATACACTCCGTATCATCCAGAACAGGGATTGTTTTAGTACGTCAGACTGGGAGCCAGCAGAGACGTTTTATCTGGTGCTGGATTTCATCTGACGCTGAGTTTTGGCAGACGCCGGTGTTTACCGTTTAGCATTTATTCACGGTGCGGCAGCATGAAACACACACACACACACGCACATACGCACACACACACACTCTCACACACATACACACACACACACATACACACATACACGCACACACACACACATGCGCGCACAGCAGTTGCTGCATGTCTTTTTGCATCCTTTCGCAATTGTGGAGAGAATTCCCTCCACTGGATACCATTCACGGACCACACACACTCACTTATTCACATACACACACATACACATACATACACACACACACACACACACACACACACACACACACTCACTTATTCACACACACACACACACACGCACACACACACACACGCACACACACACACACACACACACACTCTCGGGGACTCGAGGGACTATGATTCCTCATTCCTTTCACGGCATTATCCGCGGAGCCACTGGGGACCCCCGGCAGGCAGGGGAATCAGTCCATCATCCTGCAGCCGCCTTCCCCAAATTGGTTCATTTAAGCCCTGGCTGGTCCCGTCCCAGCCTGCCTGAGATAGCTCAGGCTGAGGCCATGCTGCTGACTGCTAGATTGATGGGCTGGTTCATGCAGGGTGGGGGTGCGGGGGTGGGGGGGAGTGGAGTAGAGGAGAGTGAGGGGGGCGGATAGGGTCCCTCCATCTCCTCCTGTTTCCATTGGCACAGAACACCGCGAATGCCGTAGAAGAATGTAACACTGCTATGCAAGTAGCAAACAGCCGTGTAATGAATCACCTTGGCTGGCTGTTTCTCCTTGTATGACTTCCTTTTCTCACTGCTGCTGCGGGCGGCAGGGTAGCTTGTTTTGATTGTTGTGACAGAAAATTACTGCTAATGAATATCTAGCAAATGAAGCTCAGAAATTGTGTCTGTAGTTTTCTTCCCAACTACTCATCCTTGTTTTACTTGTTGTGAAAGCTACTAATGAAAACATCCGGAAAATGACACTCGAAAATATTGTTCTCAATATTTTTTCCACATTTTTTTTCCACGTCTTCATTTTACTTGCTGTGAGAGAGTTTGTGTTTGTGTGTGTGGGGTCCATGTTACCTATAGGGCCCCTGGTTGACGGCAGAGCGGCGGAACTGAACAGGCCCTCACACTCTCACTTTCACTCTCACCCTCACTCTCACTCTCACTGTTACCCTCACCCTCACTCTCACCCACACTCTCACTCTCACTCTCACTCTCACTCTCTCACCCTCACACTCACCCTCACTCACTCTCTGTTTCACCCTCACTCTCACCTTCACTCTCACTCTCACTATCTCACCCTCACACTCACCCTCACCCACTCTCTGTTTCACCCTGACTCACTCTGTTTCACCCTCACTCTCACCCTCACCCTCACCCTCACCCTCACCCTCACTCTCACTCTCACTCTCACTGCTGGCTTGAAATAGCTGCTCAGCTTAGCTCTGCATACTACTCTGCTGTGCCCGGCTCTTCACTGAGCTGCACTGCCGGCTGTGAAGTGATGAGGTGGGATGGGGGCAGGGCAGGACTGGGCTGGGCTGTGTGTGTTTGCTTCTGTCTCCGGTGATGGTCTTCACTGAGGGTCTTCACCAACAGGAAATGCAACAAAATCACATCACACCAGTGAATGCTAAGGAAATCAGAGTTATGAATATGTGGAAAGTCTGAATATGGGGACAAATGAGGTAAATGTGTTCAGGTGAGGCGATAAAAAGGGTACAGCTACCATTACTCTATGGCACCATCCGCCAATCATTTCTTTTAGATATTTATGGCCGTTCTTACCTTAAAATGATTTAGACCTGGTGTCATTTCTGAAAGCCTGATAGAGAAAAGGAGGGAGGGGAGAAAGAGGAAAAGATCATCAGAAGATGCGAGAAAAAGAACAAAAGAACAAAACAGCTATTGGAAGCAAAAGGAAAAAAAAGAATAAGGCAGAAGTAAGACAGAGAAAAAGATGGGAAGAGAAAAAAAGATGGGAAGAGAGAAAAAGATGGGAAGAGAGAGGACGGAGAGACGGAGAAAGGGATGGAGATGTGGGGGAGGATAAGGACCGTCTCCAATGGTCGCAATTATTCTTATTTAATTAGCCCCTCTGCTCCCCTCAGCGCACACACACACACACACACACTGCCGAACACACACACACGCTGCCGAACACACACACACACGCACACACACATATACACACACACACACACACTGCCGAACACACACACACACACACACACACACACATGCTGCCGAACACACACGCACACACACACACACGCTGCTGAACACACACACACACACACACACACAAAGTCCAATATTTCCTCTTTACACACATACAGACTCTGTCTCTTGTGCACATACAAGCGCACGCACACACACACACACACACACACCCGCCCTCTCCCTCATCCATCTCTCTCCCTCTGTGTTAACCTCTGTCTCATCTCTCTCTGGCTGTGTCTCCAGCAGCAGCCTAAGCCCTCTCCTCCCTCCACTGCATAATTACCTAAGGGTAGACCATACGGACACAGGACAAGGCCGTCTGTGTGTGTGTGTGTGTGTGTGTGTGTGTGTGTGTGCGTGTGTGTCTGTGTGTGCGTGTGTGTGTGCGTGTGTGTGTGTGTGTGTGTGTGCGCTTATGTCTGTGTGAGTAAGTGTGTCTGCACGTGAGTGTTTGTATGTGTGTGTTTGTGCGGGTGTGTGAGTGCATTAGTGTTTTTTATGACCAAGAGGAGACTAAGTGTCTCTCTAAATATATGTCTGTGTCTGTGTCTGTGTGTGCATAGATACACAAATGGCTTTTGGAAAGTATGCATATTTCTGTTTGTTTAAAGAACATATGTATGCATGACAGTGAACACCTGTGCATGTGCATGTGTGTGCGAGTGTATGCATGTGTGAGAGTATGTGCACATGTCTATGTGTGTGTGTGTGAGAGAGTGTGAGTCTGACTGTGTGTTTGTGTGTGTGTCCTTCATCATATATTTGCGTGTGTAGCCGCCCTTCTGCAGGTCTGACTGATGGCCTAATGCCCTAATGTCTCTCCATTAGCATTGGTTATTACGAATGATTTATTTAAAACAACAGGGCCACGATGGCTCTTCAGAGGCCGCCCTCGGCACTGCACCTCGCCTCGCTCCGGAGCTTATTTTTGCAGACTCTCAGACATCGGCACAGTAATGGCTGAATTTACGTCTCTCTGCCAGAGAAAGTCATTACTGGCTCAGGCTCTCCCAACACCCACACAAACACACACACACACACAAGCGCACAAGCGCACACACATCAATACGCACACACTTACACACACAAAAGCACACACACACACACACATAAGCACACACACACACACACACACACACACACATACACACACACACAGTCACTTAGACACATACACACACACAAACACAGTCACTCACACACACATACACACACAAACACAGTCACTCACACACACACACACACACACACACACACACACACACACACACACACACACACACACACACACACACACACACACACACTTGCCTCCAGGGAGGAGCAGGGAGAATAGAGAGATGCTGCATTAGTGGCGCATCTGCAGACAAATTTACATTTCAGCCTTAAAAAAACGCTGAGGAGGAAACCAGCTCATTTGCTTTTATAGCTTCTCCTCAGGACCAGGCTCCCATAATGTCTCTGACATCGCAGTATATTACCATGCATAATGTCTCCGGAATCGATAGAATTATCATGCCATATGCATCTATTTTAGGATATAAACCGGTGTACCAGTCTGTCTGCAAATATCTACTACAAAATTGTAGTTGTCAGTGAGACTAATGTTATTCCTACACCAGACTGATGATTCAGGGGTTTTTATTCAGCAATACATTTCTGTGCAGTTTACAGACCGTCCATAATATGCATATTGTCTCTTTGTTAGATAAAAATGTTAATTTTAGAAGTTTATTCTCCTACTTGTGGTACATTGTTTTTTTTATATGATCTTTTTCTTTGATTAAAAATAGTATACAGTCAGAAGTATATCCTGTGTTGCTTCCACGACTGTTAGCTGCTACTCCTGCTTGCCCCGATCACCCATCCTGCGCAAGTGCAGATACAGAAGTATAAGCATAAAGGCATTAATCTGGTGTATGTGGATGCATAAAAAGCAGTGAATGCGAATTTTGGAGAAAAAAGTTGTTTTTTTCTCTCATGGTTCTGTGGAAATGACAGATGAAAAGTAGACGGTGGATGAGAATTGCAGGCACAAGATAATTAGCTTGTCCCTGGCACCACTTCATCACGTGAGTCACAAACGTCATTCCAAAACAGTGAACAACTGAGCTGCTCTATCACGGCCTCTTGGAAGTCCCTCTCATGCCTACAGATGGCTAGCTTTCCTCCTTAGGAGCACCTCTGAGAGGGCATACTTCATCAAAGAAAGCCCTTTATTGGACTGTTTTTAAAAGCGCAATTTGTTTTGGTAACATGATAGCGATTTGGGTGCCATGTTTAAACAGATTTTTTTCCTTAGAGTTTCATTGTTCCTGTCTGTCATGAGCAATAATAACATTTTCTTCATTCAACAAGCATCTCAGATTACATATAGCGTTTTAAAATCTTTGCACAAAAGTCCGTGAAATATGCGGCAGATTTTTTTTTCCTGGTATGTGTTAAGGATCACTAAGCTTTGCCTACAGCTAAAGTTTATTAACATTATTGTTTTATATAAAGGTTTTAGTAACATGATTCTAACTAACAGTCATAGGAAATGACCACTTCATGACATTTGTAGGTTCTTTCAGAGAATTACATGAATAAAACGGTACAAGTACAAAAAAATAATAGCTGCTTGAAGCAGAGGGATTTTACCAGTGCACTCATTCAGAAGAAACCCTGAAACTGTGGATATGAGTGTCATCTCTTTCTGAGCAGGGGCTAGAAAAGACTACAGGAAAGGATCTGTTGATGTTTATGAGATTTACATACTAATACATATAGTATGTTATTGTAAAAATGCTAATTTAGAGAGCAGTTCTGGATTACGAGCGCAGTGCCTTTAGAAAGCTGTGCCAATTAGCCAAACAGCCCTCTGAAAGACAAGGAAAGGGAAAGAGAGAAGTCTCGGACTGGTGGTTCTGCTTGCTCTAGTCTCTTCCCAGCTCAGGATCCCATCAGCAGCATCGGACAAACACAACATGTGCACTTCCTTAACTGGCATTGTTCATTGTTCATTTTCACATGCAGAGATAGAGAGAAAGAGAGACCGAGACAGAGAGAGAGTGTGTGTATGTGTGTGTGTGTGTGTGTATGTGTGTGTGTGTGTGTGTGTGTGTGTGTGTGTGTGTGTGTGTGTGTGTATGTGTGTGTGTGTGTATATGTGTCTGCGTGTCTGAGAGAGAGCGAGAGAGAGAGAGAGAGAGAGAGACTGACAGTAAGAGTGAGAAAGAGAGAGTATGTGAGAGATAGTGGAAGTGTGTGTGCATGTGAATGAGAAAGTGTGTGTGGGAGTATGTGTGGGAGTAACACTGACCCTTTGTGTGTGTGTGTGTGTGTGTGTATGTGTGTGTGCATGTGTGTGTGTGTGTGTGTGGGTGTAAGAGAGAGAGAGACTGACAGAGAGAGTAAGGGGGGGGGGGGAGGAAAGTCACAGAGAGATTGGCAGATGATGTGAGCCTGTGTAATTTTGTGCACCAGAGTTTGCGACAGGCAGACAGAGATTGACACAGGATGTGTCTGTGATGTGTGTGAGAGAGAGTTAATGCGACAGACAGACAGACAGACAGACAGACAGACAGACAGACAGACAGACAGACAGACAGACAGACAGACAGCTGGACCTAAAGAGAGCTAGAGAGAGAGAGACAGATAGAGGGGGGGAGAGCAGTGAGAAGAGTAACATAGTAACACATTGAGCACTGGGCTTTCACATGGTCCTTATTACCGTTCTTTTTCCATGCAACTTGAGCCCCGCTCACTTTCTCCCCTTCTCTCCTTCTCTCCTTCTCTCCTTCTCTCCTTCTCTCTTGCTCTGGAATGAGCACTATCTCGTGTGGTGCCTCCACCAGTGTAATCCTGCGGTCCTCATTCACAAACCTCTTTAGTGGCTGCAATAATACACCGTGTGTGTAAAACCAACACTCCAGCACAGGACTGCTGTGAGGCACACCTCCAGCTGTGGGCAGAGGGGGTCAAGGGTGAAGGTTTTTTGGACTGATTAAAGACTGTTTTAACGCAAAGGAGTTTTAAGGTGGCCATTTTGAGGCTGATTAAATTAAAAGCTCTCTGCAGAAAAAGGTCAGAACGATTTAGCCGCTACGTTGTATGAAAAAGGCATTCTTTCATCCTGCTCACTGGGCCAGCCTGAAGCGTTTGTCATTGGCCGCTGTAAGGAAAAAAAAAAGTCATCTCCACATCAAACGTGTTCCCCTAGGACGGTTACCCTTACTTAACCCTCAACCCTAAGCCTAAGCCTCCCTTTTACTATAAACCTGAACTTCAATCCTCTCCTCTCCTCTCCTTTACTCTTCTCTTCTCATCTATTCCCCCCCCGCTCTTTAATTTTCATCTCATCTCTTTCCCTTTTCTCTCTTTTAATCTCTTTTCTATTCCTGTCACGTCACCTCTGGCCTCCTGCTCTCCTTTCTTAAGTCCCCGGCCCTCAGCAGATCCAACATGGCGCCCAGTGATGGAGGGAAGAGCGTACACATTTCCTGTACTGCGGGTTTCTCATGATAATAGCATCTGCTCAATAATTAAAATGCTAATGTTCTCATCTTTCACCACCACCACCCCCCCCCCCCCCCCCTCCACGTCCCACCCCCCGACACCCTCTATTCTCTTTTTCGTTTATTCTGTTCTCCTCTCTTCCTACTCTCCATCCTCCCATGTCCTCATATCCCCCCTCTCCTCTGTTTTCTCGATTCCTCTCTTCTGCCTACGCTGCTCTGCTCTTTTCTTTTCTCCTGCACCTATTTTTCTCTCCTACCCCTCTTTTCACCCTTCTTCTTCTTCTCCTTCTTCTTCTTCTTCTTCTGTCTGTCTTTACTCCAAATTTTCTTTCTCTTTCCCCTCATCCCTCTACCCTTCTCTGCTCTTTTCTCCTCTTCTTGTCTCCTCTTGCTTTTCTTATTGCTCTTTTCCTGTGCTACCTTCTTTCTTTCTCCTCTCCCCACTGTTCTCACCGTTCTCTCCTCTCCTCTCCTCTCCTCTCCTCTTCTCTCCATTGAACTGCCTTTGTGTATGAAATGCGCTATACAAATACACTTGACTTGACTTCCCTCCTCTCTCTTTCTCTCTCTCTCTCTTTCTCTCTCTTCCTCTCTTTCTCTCTCTCTCTTTCTCTCTCTCTTGTGTAGTTTGCGGAGAGTGTGCCCAAGGGGTAGCCGGGGGTCAAAGGTGAGGCGGCGGGACAGCAGCATGGAGGGGGAGCAGGGCACTGCCACCTCCAGCTCCGTCACCACGACATCCAACAGCAACAACAACAACAACAACAACCACAACCACACCAACAGCAGCAGCAGTAGCAGCAGCAACAACAACAACAGCAGCAGCAGCAGCAACGGCAACAGTGCCACGGGCTCTTCCAGCACAAGTACCAGTACGATCACCACCACAGCCAACAGCAGTGCCAATGGAGGTGCCAACGGAGGGCCCAACAGCAGCTCCACCAGCAGCAGCAGCAGCAGCAGCGGTGGGACTGGCAGACAGACCCTCCCACAGATCTCTGTTTACAGTGGCATCCCCGACAGGCAGACGGTCCAGGTAAATGTGCGGATGGATGAGTGGCCCATTACACCACACACACCGAGCCACATTTCATAGGCCAGTGCAGTCTGCTGTGCCACACCTCTGTGCCACACCACACAACACTACACTACACCACCCCACACCATGCCACACCACACCACCCCACTCCACTCCACCTTACACCACACCACACCACACCACACCACTGCCAGACAGACAGACAGTTGACATCAGCCTCTCACCAGACACAAAGCTGACCAGACACCCACGCAGGCAGTCCAGGTAAACATGTGGCTGAATGGACCATTTGACTCAAACTGCACCACATGCCCAGACACTGCAGTGCACCATACCGCACCAAAGCCGCGCCCGGGAAATGCAGTTTGTTTGGCATTTTTACAGCAAACCAGATACCAAAATAGCAGGCTGGCGGAATGGTCTGAGCACACAAAGTGGCAGAACACATCGTTGCGCCAAAGTGCACAGGGCTACCAGGGCATTGCCATACCACACCAAAACAAACCAGGCTTCACCACACAAAGAGCAGAGAAGCAGTCTGTCTGACAAAGCAATCCATACTAGATGTAGGCCTGTCTCCAAATACCATCCAGGACAATCAGGAAAAAAAGTTACAGGGCAACTCTATGTGTGAGGTATGCAGGGTCTGCAGTGTGTCGCATTGTTTTGGTGCAGTATTGCACTGTTTGTCGCATTTGTTGCATGGCGTGAGTAGGTGCTGGGCGCTAATGTTAAACCGATAGCAAACAAAACCACCCTGCTGTCCGGTGATGAATGTGCCGTGTCAAACTAAAAGTCCCACTCTATTCAGGGTTTATTTGTGAGGGTGTTGTTTTCCTGCCAGATCTCTTAATGGGCATGACATTGATGCAATACTGCCACCCTCTGTCTCATTTCATTGCTATAATTTATACACTTTCAACAGCCCACTCGTTAGTGGGAGCATTAGATCTCATTTAGACTCGTGGCGGGACTCATTTAAATGCACGGAGGTGACACATCTCGGAGGTTACGCTGGCAGTTATTGATGACCGAGTGTCCTTGTTGCCATGGCAATTATGAGTGGTCATTAATCTCCTCAAACAAAACCACTTCACCCCTGACCTCAGCTTGGTGTCACTGGTCCTCTCAATATCGCTGCCATCACCACACACCTTACTGCAGCTGCACTTAGCTGTCTGGAGGGCAGGAAATCATAAATGCTTTGTTTTGTAGCTGCTGTTTCAACAAAGACATAGTTAAAAGTTATTTTCTTGTATAGGATGTATAGCAGACATGCCTTGTTAGTGTGCAGATTCGGAAACATTTTTTAGGCTGACAATATAATAATATAATGGGTTTAGTAGGACATTACTGCTGCAATAGTTGTTATGTTAAGTGTAAGAATTTCGTCATAGTGTAATGGCATTAATGAGATGGTAATCCGAGGGTGATGCAGGCACACAATCTGAGCTCACTGGTGTGTTTAGCAGTGTTGACAGACACAGACCTCCGTGTGTTCTAACACAGTTTAGCTCTGAATGGAGGTGTTGGCTGGTGTCTCCCCCCACTGAAGAGCAGGTCAACCTCACTTCACTTAAGCCCTATGGCCCGGGGTCAAGCCTTCTGTCTCGGTTGCCTGGCAACCATGAAGGGGGCTGTCAGTCTAACAGACATAATGGGAAAATGGGGAGGAGTTAAGTATAATAATGGCGCATCATTGGCTAAATGGGATGATGGAACCCCCAACAAGCATTACCTAGTGCTGATTTTCTGAGGGTTCGTTTTCTATACTTGGCCATACAAATACGTTTTTAGTTTGAATATCAGATATTATGGCAAGGAAAACAAGTCTGTGGAAGATTCCTAGATGATTTAAACCATTTCTTAAACTGCTGTCATTGATGTGGTGAACTGTCCTTTTTGGTGGGCCAGTTGAACTCTGGTATGTGAAGCTAGTTTTAATTAATTAATTATTAGATTATTTATTTTATTATTATTTTATTATTATTTAAAAACCTTGTTATTGGTCCCTTCTAATGGTAAGATGCTGCTTTCATGGCTTCACAAGAAGAAATAATGGCATCTGCTTTTGAGCCTTTTTAGACATTGCATGGAGCACCATATTACATCATGTCATATCACATTATTTCAGAGACAGTGTCTGTAGTAGGAGAAATGGGAGAAGAAATGTACTGGTGAATGTCTTAGCTGTCAAACTTTGTTCTTATGTCAATCATTTCAGTCTACAGGGCAGGTAAGGACAGCTAATAGTGTTTTGCAGTTCCTATTTTGACAGGCAGAGGGCGCATCAGCACCAGCTTTGTACAGTATAAGCACAAAGAAGGATGAGAGCCGTTTGCATGCTTGTGCTTCCATAAGTGTATGATATTCAGAATGGTTCTCAATGCTTTATTGTCAAGACAAAAAAGAAACCATGTCATTAGCAGAACTGTAATTATGCTTTTCTGGTTTCACTTGCGGACCACATATGTAGCTTCAAGCTGGAAGATATTGTGACTCTTGTCTTATAGTGTCTTCATCTTCTTGTCTTGGGACAGTATTTTCATCTGCCTTTCTCTCTCTTCTTCCCTTAATCTTTGCTCTCTTGTTCTGTTTTACATTATCTGTACATACTGTAGCTTGATTGTAGTTTTTTCTCATTATTGTATTTTTCTTTGGATAAAAGCATCTTGAAAATGTAGATGCAGTGCATTGTAATCTAAAAAAAGTTTTTTGCCCTCCACTCCTTCTCCTTTCATCTTCCCTCTTTCCTTGCTGTCTGCACTATTCTTCTTCCGGTCTCCCTCTTTTCTCTCTCTCTCTCTCTCTCTCTCTCTCTCTCTCTTTGTCGCTCTCTCTTTCCCTCCCTCTTCTGCTCTCTCATGCTCCCTCTGCTTTCTCTCTCTCTCTCTCTCTGTCTCTCTCTCTCTCTTTTTCTCTCTCTCTCCTTATATCTTCTGCTGTCTTCTCTCTCTCTTTCTTCCTCTCTACTGCTGTCCTTTTCTGATGTCTCTCTCTCTTTTTCCTTCTGTCTATCTTCCTCGCTCTCTCTCTCTCCCCCCCCCGTTCCCAGGTGATCCAGCAGGCTCTGCACAGGCAGCCCAGTACGGCGGCGCAGTACCTGCAGCAGATGTATGCGGCGCAGCAGCAGCACCTCATGCTGCAGACGGCAGCCCTGCAGCAACAGCACCTCAGCACCGCACAGCTGCAGAGCCTCGCCGCCGTGCAGCAGGTGGGCACAGGGATGCAACACACATACATGCATGCATGTACACACACACACACACGCGCACGCACGCACACGCATACCCATGCATGCACAGAGACACACGCATACACGCCCACACACACACGCCCACACACACAGGCACACGCACACACACACACACACACACACACACACACACACACACACACACACACACACATCCACACACACACACACACACACATCCACACACACTCACACACATGCACACACACATCCACACACACTCACACACATGCACACACACACACACACACACACACATGCGCACACACACACACACACACACACACACACAGACTCACATACTTCAAATCACCACAACAAAATCACCACAACAATCAAGATAGCAATCCAGCTCTACACACTTGCCACATCACCAAAACATGTCAACAACACATTAAGCAACACCAACCAAACAGGCAGATCAGCAAGTTATTGCTGTGCCGTGGGTGGGAACTAACCAATCCAGTGCCTCCAGCCAAATATGGATTTCTTTTGATGTTTTTCTTCCTTACAGCACTTAGACAGACTGACAATGCTTTACAGAGGTAACCAGAGCCCCTCCTGCACATTTTAGGTCGTATGATAGACTATAGAAATGTGCCTCCCTATGATAATGTTGGTCATTATCTTCTGTGAGCCCCCCTGTCACTGAAGGCCTCTTGTCCTTGCTCTAACCCTCCCCTACCTTTCATTGCTCCTGGGGCTTACAGTAAGCTCAGTGTGTACGTAGGTTTGAATGAACCTGCTCAAGGTCAGGTCCACATTCCTTAAGCTGGCAGCTGTGGATTTCGATATGTAGTGAAACCATATTGCAGATCTAGTGTGTGTGAAAAAGATACAAACAGGACCATACAGTTTGGGAATTCTCTGCAGCAAAGATTGAATCATTTTACTGTTGCTTTCCATAGGATTATAAACCTTTGAAATTTTCACACAGGGAAACATCTTTTTTTAGCTGAGGTCAGCTTATCTGGACACACACAGATGCACACAGGCACATGCACACTGACACAGACCAACAACCACAATTTTAATTTGTCTGTGTCCGCCCCCACCTTCCTGAGTGTTCCAGAGCTGAAGGACTGACTGATGGTTGAGGCTCATGGAGTTCCTGGTATCTAGCCCTTACAAACATGGCTGCCTATAAAGGTCACTTCAGAGATTAATTATTCTTTACTAATTTATTATTAAATTACACTGACTGATGGACTGACTGATGGATGGGGCCCATAGAGGGCCTGGTATCTAGCCCTTACAAACATGGCTGCCTTTACAGGTCACTTGGCCGTTGGCCATGGCCGTTTCTGAGGACCATGGCAGGCAGGAGGAGACCCATTCTACCTCTGCTGTTTATTAGGTCGCCATTCCCAAACTACAGTCTCTGCACTTTACTCCCCCCTCCCCATGCACAGTTTTAGACAATGGAGTGCATGCCCTACTCTACCCAGTATGTCTATGTATGGGACAATAAACCATCCTTGTACACTTGTATCCTTGTACCCATAGTATGCATTTCTAAAGATTAAGGAAGTGGATAGCTGTTGTAGAGCTTGAACTCTGTCTTGGTACAACTACACACAAGTGTACATGTGTGTAGGCTAAAGTACACACATACACACATACTGGATATACACCCCACTTCATGAAAGCATGCCCGCACTCTCTGTATGTCTGTTGTCCCCTTACACACAGTGTCATTACTGATTTCACCACAGATAGTGAACTGTGTGTTCACTGTCCTCTTTTCTGGTTTTGATGGTCATTTGCTGACAGTGAAGGAAAAGCAAGGCCTGAATAATCCTCTGAAGACATTAAAAATAACCTCCGCGGTGCTTTTTATAGAGAAAGAATACCTGCATCCCGATATGGGTCAGGTGCAAAGGTGTGGTAGATCCAGATTCCAGGAGAACGTTTCTGAGGGTCTAATAATAGCCATGTCTTATCTCTGTCAAGCAGAGGAGCAGGCACATATACGGCTGACAAAAGAGCTTTGCAGTATTCCTCCCATCTACTCTCCTTCCTCCATTTCTTTGCAAATCATCTTTCTCTCTCTTATATCCATCTTCAACCCTTTCCTCTGTCTGTCTGTCTGTCTGTCTGCATCTCACTCTGTTTCTGTCTGTCTCTGTCTTTGTCTCTGTCTCTGTCTTTCTCTCTCTCTCTCACTCTCTCTCTGTCTCTCTCACCATCAGTCTGTGCTAAGGAGGAAAGCAGGGTGGAGGTGGTCAGAAGTGTTTGGGCCAGACCTCTCATCGAGGGGTTGTTGGAGGTCTTCTTGTAAGCCTCCAGTTGAAAAGTGTACAGCCGATCTTCAGTGCAGGCTTGTTCATGGGGCTGTAGCTACAAACAGACACGTGGCACACCTGAATCCAGCAGTAGGGAAAACCTGCCTTTTTGTGTGAGGCAGAGTGAAACTGTTGTTCCCCTCTTGGAAGTTAGAGCGACTTTTTGATTGTCTTTGAGTGTGGGTACTGAAACATGGGGGCTTATTTTCTGATAAGTTCTTCATCAGTGGGCCTGTGGATAAGGTGAGGAGGAAGAATGAGGCATGCTTAAAAAACTTTTTACTTGGTGCTGGTTACTGTGACCCAGTTGAGGTTTTTAAGGTGATAGTGGCTGCATGCTTATTGTAGCTTGTAGCTATAGCCCCCATCAGCTAATTGATGATATTGATCAGTTTTGCGGCTGTGTGGGGGGTGGGTGGAGGAAGTGTTGTGCCGTGTCACTGCTAGACTTAAAATTCACAGACCAATGTGAGCTGTGTGGTTGAAGGTGTGGTATTGTGGAAATGTCTGACATTGATTTAATAAAGGAGTGTTAAACCTCTCTCTCTCTCTCTCTCTCAGGCCAGTATTGCTGCAGGGAGGCAGAGCACCTCATCCCCACAGACAGGATCCTCTCAGACCACGGTAGGGCCACAGCACATCTGATTGGATAACCAGAAAATTAACAAAATTAAAACACAATGTGCTCATATTTAAGGGTAGGCACATCTGACTTTGGTGTGGAACTGAGGATTTTTTTAAAGGCATAAATTACGTGCCGTGGCATAGAAATAGCACTGATATCTCTTGACTTTTATAAAAGCAGATTGTTTGTTTTGAACTATGACAATTTAGACTTTTTCCATCTCTCTCTCTTTTTCTTCTTCTTCTTCTCTCTCTTTCTCTCTCTCTCTCTGTCTCTCTCCCTCTCTCTCTCCCCCGCCTCTCTCTCAGATTAACCTGACCACCTCTCCTGCGGCTGCTCAGCTCATCAGTCGGGCTCAGAGTGTGAGTACGGCTCCGGCGGGGATATCCCAGCAGGCCGTGCTGCTAGGCAACCCCACAAGCCCCACCCTCACCGCCAGCCAGGCTCAGATGTACCTACGGGCCCAGATGGTAAGACACTCGCACTACATCCATGTTTACACACATGCGGAGATACACACATGCAGCCTTACAGTCAAGCACACATCCACTCTACTTGCACTCTCACAAGGAATCCGATGCATTGCTGAGACACTCACACAAACACTGTTTTATATAGACACACACAGCACACACACAGACACACACACACAAACACATGGACACACTCCAGAAATGCAAAATTGTTGTAATGTTGAAAAAAAAAGTAGATCATGAATCAGGTATGCAAATACGCTGTATTTACATTACATTGGCAAGACAAATGGTCTTCTCTATCTCTGATCTTCTCTATCACTGTTACACTTTACATACAAACACTGTCATACATACAAACACTTGAAGTTGAATGACTATTGTTAACCCAGACAAGTAGTAGCAGATTTTATCACTAATACACAAACACCCATCTTGCCCATGTCTTATCATACACATACACACACACACACACACACACACACACACACACACACACACACACACGGCCGTAAGCTATACATGTCAAAAATGTGTTTAGTCATGATATCTCTCCTCACTTTCCTTTCTGTCCTGTGTAATCACAGCCCAGCACTGATGCGTTCAGGCAAGGAGGCTATCAGTCTGCCTGAAACAGCAATATCTGTCATTCTGACACATGATCTGCAGATGCAATTATTATACACTTACACACACACACACTTCCAGCTGTGATATTTTCCTTTTGACTGGAACAACAGATTATTCTCACACAAGTAAAAAAAAGAAAAAAGAAAAACACAAAGTGGAAGTGCAGATCTATGCTGAAGTCTTGAAATGATCCATAAATATCCCACAGACAGGCAGAGCTGTCACTCTCAACTCTGCAATTTGGACGAGGCTATTATTTTCGAATTCTTTCAGCATGGTGTGTGCGTGTGTGTGCGTGTGTGTGTGTGTGTGTGTGTGTGTGTGTGTGTGTGTGTGTGACAGAGGTGTGTGTGTGTGTGTGTGTGTGTGTGTGTGTGTGTGTGTGTGTGTGTGACAGAGGTGTGTGTGTGTGTGTGTGACAGAGAGGTGTGTGTGCGTGTGCGTGCGTGTGTGCGTGTGTGTGGCATTATGGTGGTTACATTGTATTGGTGGTTACATCCAGCAAGCATCACTCATGATCATATGGCTGTGAGGACAGTAGTGTTTAGAGCTCGTTACAGCTGCTCACACACAACTATAATGAAACTGTCACCATCATCTATAATCAGCTTCGCTAGAACCATTCTGTTCCCAACACACCCCTTAGGTACCATATGCCATTAAGGAGTGTGTTGGGAATAGAATGTGTAAATAATATGGTACTGTAATGTAGGCAGGTATATGTTGTCTATCTATCTCATACATACTGTATATAAGAACCCTAAATTTATTAGGTTTATATGTAGTAAAACTGATTTACTATGCCTTTTATTTTATATATTGTATTAAGGTATTGTTGCTTTTAAATGTCTTTTGTATGTCTGTATAGATTACACTTTTCACTAATATATATATATATCACCCAATATATATAGATATATAGCATAGATATACTATCTCAGCATTTACAAATATCAGGAAATAAATGATAAATGTAACTATTAGTTTGCAAATTAACTAATAGCTAACTACTAAGCAACTATTGAAATAACAGTGTCTGAATGAGTAATAACATCTTTATAAAGCCATAATATCCAGATGTCCTCCTGAATCCTGTTATGACTTTCTAAAGTCTGCATCATTTCCATTGTGTGTATCAGTCCTTGAGAGTGACGCAGAGAGCCTGAGTCAGGTGCTTGTTGTTGATTGAGGCAGCCCTCCGTGTTGCTGTGTGATGTGATTTTCAGGCTCAGCAAAGTAACCTTGTGCAAGTAGCTAGGAGCCTAGGCCGTGCTGTTCCTTTGTCCCCCCAGCTCATCTTCACCCCCACGGCCACCGTGACCGCCCTGCAGACCGACGCAGCGGCACAGCCCGCATCCGCACAGGTGGGTGGGCCCGACCCCCAGTCTCCCTTGAGATCCCAATTCTCTTTCTATTCTATTCTATTCTATTCTATTCTATTCTATTCTGTTCTGTTCTATTCTATTCTATTCTATTCTATTCTATTCTATTCTATATACAGGAGTTGTGTGTTAATGTGTGTGTGTGTGCGCATACTTGCGCAAATGTGTGTGTGTCTGCATGTGGATTAAAAAGGATTAGGTTAAAACTTTGCCTGCCCTAAAACATTACACACATTGACAACCTCAAGAGCATGACGGTCTCAAAGACTGCAGTATGCACCAGTGCTACCATTGCATCACTATACACCTAACTCCTGTCCTTGTAGTAACATATAATTCTACTGCTCTTATCTAATTCATTCCCTAATTTTAGAACAGATAACCCTGATTTGCCTAATATGAAGTCATACTGAGATCCATCTTTCTCTCTTTCCTACAGGTGCAGAACCTGGCCATCCGTAGCCAACAGGGGGCAGCACCATCCTCCTCCTCCTCCTCCTCTTCCTCTTCCGCCACTTCATCTTCTACTTCCTCTTCCTCCACTTCCTCCTCCTCTTCCTCCTCCTCCTCTTCGTCCTCGTCCACCCTGACCCAAACGCAGGCGCTCCAAGCTCTGAGCCTTAAGCAGACTCCCATCTCCATCCAGCCGGCCGCCCTCCTCAAGACCCCCACCCCCAGCATCAAGCCCGCCCCCGCCGAGGCCAACCACCAATCGGAGGGCGCGAAGAAGAGCGAGGGCGTCGTGGCAACGGAGGCGCGGGCGGTGAACATGAGCCGGAGCGTGGGGACTGTGGGAGGACACCCCCTCATCGCCCCCGGTAAGAGCATCTGCTTCTGCATACACAGAGGGAGTAAGGACACACACAACCAGCACACACTGGTTGCGTATACAGTATGCATGCATATACAAACATGCACACATGCATCCTCACAGTCAAACACAGATCCATACTTGCACTCTCACAAGGATTTTAATGCGGAGACACCCTTACACAAACACACTTGTAAGTAAACACAACCACACGCACCCACACACAGGCACACACACATGCATTGCATTCACATACACACACATCTACATTTAGACATGTATGCATACAGAAATATACACACACAGACACACACACACATTTTCCAGAAACCATAATGCGTTGTACAGGTATGTGTACAGTGTGTTTACATTTCATGTGAAACTGTCACTGTGAGAGAACTGTGGTGACATGAAGCAGTGAAGCAGTGTTTAGCAGCGATTAGCATCAGCCAACCCTTTGTTCTCTCCAAGGCCACCCACTCTGGAATCTACCTAATTTACCCACGCCTGCATACACACCATCACCAGCCCCACGTGACCTATCCTGGGTGTGTTGACTAGCGTGAACGGTACTACGCTCGCCTCAACGGTTTCACTGGTTGCTTAGTGACAATCCTCAGGGCATGTTAGCACTCCCCTGGCATTATGGGTAGTTAACCCCAGAGTGCCCATCCCCACCCATCTCAGCCCTCAGGCCTCCCAGCTCTCTCTCTCTGTCACACATACAGATGCTCCAGCACACGGAACAGCAAGGCACAAATCTGAGGCCGCATAAATACCTTACTAAGAATAAGCATTTGTAAGAATTCTAACCATTTAAATGATCTGTTTGGTTGTTTTTGCGCAGTAGTGGTCATAATGTTGTACTTCACTGAAACAGACAAATGTGTACAATTTATATGTCACTTTTTTCACAGCTCAGAGGTGGTTTCATGTCAGAGCTTGGCAGAACAATGGCTTACTTAGCAGCTCTTTATTTTCATGCTGTCACTTATAATCACATACGGTATTTGAGTCTGTGGCCATGGTGGCCTCAAATTAAAAGACTAGTCAAAACAGTAATGTGTAAAAGCACAACCCAGACAATTAAACAGCAATGTTTTGCCATGTTTTTGCAACAGACATCCATGTTTTCGGCGGCATGACGAAAAAAATAATTTGGATACCAGCTTGCATCTGGGCCGAATCAGGGCCACATCTGTGCCAATGCCTGCTGCTATCTGCTAATGTAACAGATGCCTGCTAGCACAGCTCAGCGTAGAACATTAGTAAACCTCCCTCCCTCCCGACACCTTAAAAAGACATGCTACTGACTGAGCCAGGAGCCCAGCTTTTAGCTCACTTGGTTGCGCATCTGTCTCCCATACTGGAGTTGCTTTGAGGTTGCGGGTTCGAGACTGGGTCTGGACTGTGCAGGAAGACCTCCGTTACACTAAGCTTGACTAGACAACATAAGGGTCCCATGACAGAGTGACAGAGGACAGGTCTGGGCTTGAAGACTTTGCCTTGAGGGCTTATGATTAACATAACCCTTTCCACACACAGATGCACACACACCGACTGACTTTTAAACACACACACTCAGACACACACACACAAACATTGACTCCCTTACAGTCGCACACACACACACACACACACACACACACACACACACACTTGAACAGCCTGGCTCTTTCTTCTTCTGCTTTTCTCATGTGAAGCATAGATTTCTGCTGTTATTGTGTGTGAATGCATCAACAGATGGGTGAGCGTGGCACTGTCAATGGATATGGAGCATATTGCCCGTTGGCTAGTTGGATTAACACTGTTTACAAGTGTTTGGAGTTTGTGAGAGACA
>CM059267.1:24427319-24442319 GCA_030347295.1 Setipinna tenuifilis | reverse complement strand
CCTCACGTCTACTAACAGAAACTGAGTTGGATGCGTTCCATTTGCCAAACTCGAATTGACAATTGACAAAGAACACAAAGAACGGTGTATTTCACGAATGACGCGACCGTATCAGTACGTAGTATCGACTAGAACAACACTGATTATGTGCAAGGCTGATGACAACACCATCGTGACAAACGTATAAATGGAAAATTTCGCACTCAACGTGCATTTCACTCAACGTGCTTGAACTGCGCAGCCATCTTGAATTGTTAACTTGGTGTCCTCTACGACTGCAAACGTCCGAGAGCCAGGGGAGCGCATGGTGTTACGTCCAGCTTTTGAACGCGTACAACTACCTGGAAACCGAGCTCCAACTGTAAATGAAAGGCACTATGACTAACTACAGAAAGGCCGGAGGGGGGGGCTGACAGAGACTACTCTATATAGGTCCCAGAGTGACTAAAAGGCAGTGGGTCAGATTTTTGTCAGCTGTGTGTTTTGGTGATTCAGCATATGAAATGTTATGAATGCAGTGTTTTTGTGCCGCGCCGCTCTACTGTTAGTTCTATTTATGGTAAAATAACTGGAACATGTAGCCAGAACATCCGCTGGTTTGAATCAGTGACTCTGTTTGAGGCTGAAGCAGATGTACAGTAGAATAGTTGTACGTGGCTGGACTATTATAAAAATAACTCCTTGCTGGACTTACAGTAAAACTGCCACAAGAGGATTAGAAGCTGGATGCAGGATGCGGTTAACTGTAGGATTAGTGTGTGTGTGTTTGCTCATTTAGTATAATTCACTTCAATGTATGTGTGAGTGTGTGTGTGTGTGTGTGTGTGTGAGAGAGAGAGAGAGAGAGAGAGAGAGAGAGAGGGAGAGAGAGAGAGAGAGAATGTGTATGTGTGTGTGGTGTGTGTGTGTGTGTGTGTGTGTGTGGTGTGTGTGTGTGTGTGTGTGTGTGTGTGTGTGTGTGTGTGTGTGTGTCGCCATGGTGGCAGGGTTGCGATGCTGGGATGGAATCTGGAAACTCAGGGAAATTCCAGGGCCGGGCCAAGGCTTTGGATCCTCTGGGGGAATATCTATCGACTCCCTTTCCTTCACACACACACACACACACACACACACACACACACACACACACACACACACACACACACACATACATTCACAGATACTAACAAGGGAACATAACACAGAAGAAATGATGTAGATAGTGAAAGAGACAGATGGAGAGATAGACAGAAAGAGATAAACAGATAGAGAGAAGGAGGAGACGGGGAGAGATACAGAGAAAGAGAGAAAGGGGGAGAGAGAGAGAAGGAGAGAGAGAGAGGGGGAGAGAGGAAATTGAGTCATGGATTTACATTCCCATGTTGTTAAGGAGGACCTGACGGCTAGAAAAACAACTTTAAAGACGTCTCTGTTTCAGCTCATCATTACAGCATTGAGAGCACCATAGGAGAGGCCTGCACCATAGGGAACAGTAGGGATGTCCTGCTGCTGTGTATATCGTCTCCTGCTCAGACATCACACTTCACAGACATGAGACACTCACAGACACACGTCTGCCATTTCTGCAAGGCCACGTAAAACACCCAGAGGATGGAGGATATGGGTGTGGGTGGGTGGCTGTCTGCTGTTGATCTACCCCTCCACCCACCTACCCTAAAGGGGTGAGATCCTGAATCTGCACGTGCAAAACGACAACACCCACAATGACGAGAAGAGAAAAATAGAATCCCAAAAAAGAGACAGAAAGAGAGAGAGAGAGACAGAAAGAGAGAGAGAGAAAGAGTTTCCAGGCTGTGGCTCTGTGGTGCTTAATGACATTGGAGTGTGCTGTAAGAAAAAACGTCACATATTTCCACCGCAGCCCAGAACCCTGCCTCATTCCGAACGGCACGACTCACGTTCCACACAGGAAGAGCGAAGAATACACTCGGGTGGCGCTCGGGGAGAAAGAGTACAGACTTCTGGCACACACTCACAGAAATTGTTTTTGTGTGTTTGTGTGTGTGTGTGTGTGTGTGTGTGTGTGCATGTCTGTGTGTGTGCGCGTCTGTGTGTTTGTGTGTGAGTCTAAGTGTGTTTCTGTGTGTGTGTGTGTGTGTGTGTGTGTGTGTGTGTGTGTGTGTGTGTGTGTGTGTGTGTATGACGCAACTGTGTGTGTGTGTGAGAAAAGGCATACGTGATTGCAATTGCATGTGTGAAGGAGTCAGTGTGTTTGCACAATGTCTTTACATTCTCACTCTGTTCAGTGCAGATAGGATTTAGGCTAGCAGTTTTCTGTGAGGGGACAAATGTCAAAGCATTCATGTGAAGCTGCACTTTCATAAAAGCATTCAGCTGGCTTCATGGCTCAGTGATTGAATATAAGGAAGTCAAGACTTATCTGTAATGTTATGTGTTCGCCCACCTTTAAGGCCTCACGCCCCAAATCAAAGCCTTTCAGCGACATATGTAGATATCCCTCTACTGCACGGTGTTGCCATAGGGAAGGAATTTTTCCTAGTTTTTCTAATAGGTAGTGCCATTAAACCCATATATTACTACTTTTTTCTAAAAAGAGGAAGGTTAACATTTGTAATAGAAGAAATAGAGTAGGTCACATGAGCAGGAAATACCTCTAAGACTTCCTTTGCTCTCTGTGTGATGGTTGTCACCTGAGGGGTTTCAAAATTAGCGTACTATTCAGTGTTGTGGCAAAGGTCCTGCAAGAAAAACAAGTTTAGATATAATGATTTTTTGTAAAATAGTAAAACCTAATCGTTGCCATGTGATAGACAACCTTCAGAAAATATAATCCATTAACAGGTATTTCTTTTAGCCATTCACTGCATCAGCTGATTCTAACAGGCATAACTCTTAAGCCAGGTAGAAGGATTAATTGGCAAATCACCTGTAAACTGTTCAGGTAGAACTCAGTGGTTTGAAATATGTAGTGTGGGACTGTAGCCTCTGAATTCAAGGTTGCCCATCACTGGGTAATGGTAGATAAAGGTACTAGTAAAGCATAATTTACACCTCACTTTTCAACTATGTTTTCTTCCTTTAGGAGATTAACTTTTTTATTGGAGAGGGAGAGAGAAACGGGTGAGATTTGCTCTTTGCTCAAAATGGCTACTAGGAGTATTCCAAGAAGTCAAAGTCAGAACCATAATCAAAGGAAACAACTAGAAGTTTTAGGTTTTGTTAGTGTGTGTGTGTGTGTGTGTGTGTGTGTGTCTTATGTTGGTGTTTGTTCATTTTAGGTTGGATTTTAGTGTCATACAACGACTGATTTTACTAAATGGGAAAAAAGAATAGTTGTATTTATGTAATGTGTATCAGTGCCAGCATTTGCATATAAATGTAGTTAGGATTTGTAAGGGAAAAGATTAGTTTTTAATGAAAAATTTGATTTTACATAACTTTCCTTGACTGCGCATTGCTGCCATATGGCAACAATTTACCAACTCTCCCCCTTCTGATTTATTTATTTATTTTTAATTAACATTTTTCATTATCTTAACCATTTCAACATTAAAAAACATTCAAATATTGTTTCAATTGTACATAGAATAGTTAATGCAGTAGAGGGATATACGTCGCCCCTAAAAGTGTAACGGCATGACAACCAACAGTGGACCAGATGTTTCCTTTCTCACCCTGTTTTGAGCTAAGCTTCACATGTTTTGTGTTAGCGCAGGCCTGGACAAGTCCATTAACGTTTACGGTAAAAAGCCTATACAGTATGGGGGGCAGGGGATGAAATGAGTGTGCGTATTTGTGTGTGTGTGTGTGTGTGTGTGTGTATGTGTGTGTGTGTATGTATATGTGTGTGTGTGTGTGTGTGTGTGTGTGTGTGTGTGTGTATATACGTATGTGTGTATGTGTGTTTGGGGGGTGTCTGGATTGCTGAGTCATGCAAGACAGTGCTTCTCTATATGGCGCCAGACATCATAGTCACTGTTCACTCCCAGCATCCAGGAGTCTGGTGGAAACTTGTCCACCGCTTTTATGCGTGTCTCAGTTATGCTTGGAGATCACCACAGGAGTCTCACAACGGATCCCAGCCCCCTTTTGTGCATTCATTACAAGTTGTACTAGTGACCCTCTCTAAAAATGGTCTAAATCTAATATTTAAAGTAAGATATGAATTATTAGTATACTATTATTATACTATTATTATCATGTTATGAATATTCTATTTGAATAGTATTAGTATCATAGTATCATAGTATGAATATTTGTTTTTTTTTTTTCATGGTGTCTGGGCCACCGTTCTGTATCACCTCCCCCCAATCAAAACTAAGCCTTGGCCTTTGGTTTGTGTTGTCTAACAGGCACCTAAGCATCCCCTTCCGAGTCCAAGGAACAACAACAATCCCATGTTCCTGTTTAATAATCCTATGTTCCTGTTTTGATTCCGATTGAACTAGCTTAATTGCTTGGATTAGGCCTGCCCCGATGTTTGTGTTGTTAGTATTCTATATGTGTGTGGGAGAGATGGGGTTGATGTATAGCTGTGTTGACAGACGAGTGAGTGGCAGGTGTTATCTTTACATCTGTGGGGGTTTAACGGTACACTGAGCTGCCTGTTGTGTTAGTCAGCTGGCTTGACGTCTGTCATCATCATCATCATCATCACCATCATCATCATCATCGTCATCATCATCATCATCATCGTGTGAGCGGGCTAGTGAGTGATGGGCGGAGAGAGGAGCTAACAGTCAAAACAGAGGCCTCCTGCTTCATGTGGAGTCGTCAGCTTTACAAAACAACTCTGAAGGACTAATGGCTTTCCACAGTGGCTACTAGAGTTTAAATATGTTCTCTGTTTATTAAAGTTATGGAAGCACTTATGGAAACAAATTGGCAAATATGTAGATTTCTCCTTCTTGATCTGGAATAGACCAACGTTGTTTGGAGTCGTTTAAGTTCAGGCAACAGAAGTACATTCCATTTACTAGAATTACAAATGCTAATTTGTGTGTCTGTGTGTATGTATTCCTGGCTTCAGTGTTATGCCACAAGTACCACACTATTAAAATTACAGATGTGTGTGTGTGTGTGTGTGTGTGTGTGTGTGTGTGTGTGTGTGTGTGTGTGTGTGTGTAAAATTACAGATGTCTGTGTTAATGTGTGCCTGTCTGTTTGCACAGCACGAATATTTGCTCTTGTTTAATTGCCAACCGCCTTAGTTTAGTTATCTCTGGCCGCCATTGTTCTTTTATCAAAACATGAATAAGTGAATACAAATACTGTTGTTCATTTTGTAAAACAACATTAGTTTTTATTTAGGGTACCATTGCATCTTCTATATCATTTATATACTGTATGAATATAAATATTTTATTACTGTTATAATTATTAATCATGCTGTTAATAACAACAACAACAATACTAATAATAATACATTTATTTAGTGCACCACTGTATGGACTATACCTTCATCTTACTCTTGCTCACTGCCTTTGTCTTCCTGTTCCTGTCTCTGTAGCCTACGCCCACATCCAGCCCCACTCTCTGGTCAAGCAGCAGCCGCAGCAGTTTGTCATCCAGCAGCAGGCTGCCCCAGCCCCACAGAGGACCGGCACTGTGTCCGCTACCACCACCGGGGCCACGGCCACACAGCTGCTGCAAACGGCCTCCATCCAGCCCCACCTCCACGCCCAGTCCCTCACCATCCAGCCTGCCGGACTCACCTCCCACACCACCTCCACTGCTCCGCCGGGTCCGGTCCCTGTGCTGCCCAAACCCGCCCCCTCCCAGCAGACCCAGAACCAGACTCCGAACCAGCACCACCATCATCCCCACCACCACCACCCGCACCCCCACCCCCACCCCCACCCCCACCATCACCACCCTCCGGCCCCTACGCAGCAGGCCACCATCTTCCACTCCACCGTCAGCCCCCACGCCCTCAGCCACCACCACCACCACCACCACCAGAGCCACGCGCACATCCACGCCCACACTCACGCCCACGCCCACGCCGCCCTCAGCCAGGCCAAGGCCCAGCCTGTCCAGCTCACCGCCATCAACCTGCAGATCCACCCTACTCCCAACCAGGTACAGCCCCCCTGGGTATCTTATGGCAAGTTGAGACAATGTGTGAAGTCAATTTATTTAACATGTACACAGGAGGCACTGTAAGGGTATATGGTGTGCTAATGTTAAAAGTCAACTCTGTACGCATGGAGGTTCTAATTAGTGTAGCACGTGTGTCCTTAGCCATTGGGTCATGGACCAAGAAAGGACCAACTATGTAAAATTATTTTATCAATTGTTATTTTTTTTATCTTCTGAGTATTTTATTTTGAAAAATGACCACTTCTGTCCATGTCTCACTCCTGCATTTGACCGAGTTGCGGGTTTTCCATTCATTATTTATAGAAATATTTAAAATCTGAGTCCCTGATGTCTGTGAGTAGCCTAAAAAACAGTCATACAGATTTCTTTACTGAGTGGGAGAACCAGTTAGACAAAGTGTGTGTATGAGAGACAATGATGGTGAGACAGAGAGAGCAAGAAAGGTAGTGAGAGAGAGTGATGGGGTGAGCATCGGTCTTGTGAAATATTTTTGCAACTGTAACAAGACAACCTCTGTGCCTCTTGGCTACTTTGTTAACAAACAGTAATGGCACCTTCATTAAGCTCAAAGGAAAAAAGTAGCCTAGGCTAATAATATTTAATCATATTTGCATGCTTGTGGTTTACACAACATTCCTATTTCCACTGAGCTTGGTAGTTAGGGTTAACCATAGACAGCTGATGTATGTTAAACATTTTATTTCTTCTTTCAGTTATTTAAAGTAGCTTATCTCCCTTAACAATGGAATTCTCTTTTCTGGTTGGCTGATGAAGTGGGAATTAACTTTGTAACCTTGTATAACTGCCCACCTTTGAAGTCGATCACAAAAAGTTGGATCACCGTTCGATATCAAAGCGCTTATGAATGGTAACCATGACAACTCTTGTAGCTAAATTAACAGTTAAATGCTCTACTTTTTTTCAATCAGCCATTTATTTCAGTAGTTTATGCATATTAAATTAGATCATAAGTACAAACGGAAGACAAAAGGGTAACGGCCTTCGAGGCAACCAGTTCCCTGGAAATAATGACTTGGCGGAGCGTTATTTCCACGGAACTGGTCTTCTCGTTGGCCATTATCCCATACAAGTCACACAGAACTTTGATATTGTGGTCAGAAATATTATGCATACCAACTGCAATACTCAACAAGCCTAACTTGCCATCTCTTCTTGTGTAACTCTCTTCTTGTGTATTTCTGTTGAACACCATGATCTTGGCGTTTGTGACTGGAGCCGCAAGCTGATTCAAGCCCTGTTGATACAGTGTGGATCAATGCTCATTAGCTAATCCTCCTGCCTAATTTGACTCCTCTGGAGCAGCTCCCAACCTCAGTGAACACAGGGACTGTGGCAGGGCCCGAGTCGGGCCGAATTAGTGATGCCCCAAGCTAACCCAAGTGAATCACTCCGGAAAGTTCTCTTTCTAAGACCACAGCGCGCACACACACAGCAAAAATATGCCTGGCAACCTCAAGCTAACTGGCCTGTGCATTAACATTAATCTGGGTTTTAAAATGTGTTGATTTAAGCAAGTCTATTTATACAACCGTGAGCTTGTTTGTGATCAAGAGCTCCATGGATGCAAATGACTTGGAAACACATTGATTGGTATTTTTCTATTTCCCGTTACAGTAAGGCGTTACGTCTACCGTAATTTGCAAGTCTGTTGTTTTCCATTGACAAAGCCAGGACAGTGCCAGACAAAGCCAGAAGTTTTGTAAGAAGAAGAATGTACTAAACAGATATCTAGAGATCCAAGGGGGCCATTGAATTTGACCAAAAAAATGAGATTACAATTATGGACTAACATTTTAAGATTGATTTATTAAGCAGATCTAATAACTCAACTATAGAGCAAAAAGTGACAATGGCCAAGGGAAATAAGAATTCATCCATGGCTCACAAGTAAAATGTTTACTTTTATATATACATTGATTGCCATAAAAGTGGACTATTGGGCAATACCATCTGGTAGATATTACGTTGAAATGCAAACGGTTGCTTGCTATGATGCTTGAGGTTTCTTCATTTTTTATGACGTTACTAAAATTGCACCAGCTGTTTTAACAGTTTCCTGTATTTATTTTTGTTGCCAATGAAACACTGTAAAAATATATCATTTGACCTCAGTCGAGTGAACATGCAACATTTTCACACTTGACTCACTTCCTCTGCTCTCACAGATTTACATACACACATACACACACACACACACACACAAACACAGGAAACAAAGACAAAAAGCACAAACACAGCACACAAATGTATGTAAAGGTGTTTTTTATCACTGACATGCATACACAATACACACATACACCCACAAATGTATATACAGGTGTTTTCTATCACTGGCTTGCACAGTGACACACACACACACACACACACACACACACACACACATGCACACACACACACACACTAGGACGTCCCCCGATGGTCTGAATAACAATGTGCAACTGGTCTCCTGTGTTGCCTCACACACACAGGCGTCCCGGCTGGCCCCAGAGTGCAAGGATAAGCCCACGTCCCTGGTGGTGCGAGAGAGCTGCCCCCCCCACAGCTCCCAGCAGCCCACCTCCGCCTCCCCCCAGGGGGCCAAGCCTGCCGAGCAGCCCAAGACCGACACCCCTACCCCCACCCCCGCCACCGCCACTGCACAGCAGACACAAGGTAAGACACAACACCCACTGGGGGCAATTACAGGTGGCTTTCCACTTGGGTTGGTCTTAAGGGCTGTCTCTTTTACTGTCTCTGGCTTACTTACGAGTGTTTCAAATGGTATGTATTTATGGTGTGTGTGTGAGGGCGTGCATGTGTATGTGTGTGTGACTGTCTGTATCTGTGTGTACTGTATGTGTGTTTGTGCGTGTGTGTGCATGCATGTGCGTTTGTGTGTGTGTGTGTGTGTGTGTGTGTGTGTGTGTGTGTGTGTGTGTGCGTGCATGGTGGGCATATATTTGTATGCCGTTCAGTTTCAAAGTAAGCAATTAACAGATCTCAAACTCTGACAGTATCCTGTTCTTTTCAGCACAATGACCATGCAGGCTATTAGTTGTATTTGCTTTACCTACATACACTTATCTGAGTTTGCAGGAATGGTAACGTCTTTGGGTGGGACCTCTGTTTTATCACACTTGAGATACTACTGTTAAAATGATGACACATTGGCTAACTTTTTGAGCAATGTTTCCTGGGTAATGTTACTAACAGATACTTTATCACTGATATTGAGCAACACCATTTTATCAGAAGCTCTTGGATCAGCAGCAGACAACTTTTCGCAATCATCCAATCTAAAAAAATTGTGTCAATCATGTTGTTGCCCCAGCAACATTACTTAAAAAAGTAATGTGCCAGTGAAGTCATTGTCACCCTTTTATTGTGTATAGGATGAAGGCCTTCATGCATGCAGACCCCGGGAAAAGTCCTCACTTCGGAATGGCATGTTAAGTAAATAGAAAAGGAAGTGTTTTGGAAACACTTGAATGGATGTCTGACAAACTACCAAGCCTTAGGCTATCCTGAGGCTTTTATATACAGAAAGAGCACAGTAATGATACTCAGTCGAGCAATAGAGTTTGGTAATGGATTCTGAGGTTTTCAGTGGCTCTAAAGAAGAGATGGATAAGACTATTATATTCATGGCGTAGCGAACCCAGACGGCGTGTAAATATTTATAAAATAAGTCTTGGTTATGAATGAATGCACTATCAATTAGGGAGTTACTTTGCATCACAAAAGAGGGTGATGAGAACATCTAAAAACACTGCTGGAGGGCATTCGATACTTGAGTGCACTTTTCAACTGTTTAAATCCTGAATTTAGTGATGCAGACACATGATAGTACAGTCACCAAGGTCGGCATCACATTAAAAGCCACAAACGTTAAAATAATGTTTTTTTGTGATTTGTATTTCGTAGATCCAGCTTTGCATATTCTCTTCCTAAATTACTGAATGACAATAATGTTTTGTTCAAAAACATTAAAGCAATACTAAGTAGTTTTCGTCTTCATTCACTCTACAGGTTGGAGGCGGAACCATAGAGAACTACAGAGAGACAGTCCGCTCCTCCAAAAGTACTTAGTGCGGTTATAGCGAATTTAGACATGCATTTCACCCTGTTACAAGTTCATGAACCACTAAAGCGATGGTGGAAACAGTATTTGAAGGTTGAAAAGACTACTTAGTGTTGCTTTAAAACGGACCCTTTGGTCTGTAATGCATTATTTAGTGTGTTCTAAGATAGTGTTGTAAAAGAGAATTGAGGGTACATGTTGCCACCATGTGCTTTCAATGTGACTGTGGAGCAATCAGGTTACAGTACCCAGTGTGTCACAGCTGTTGGACTGCAGCTATCCACACTGTAAATCTGAGACATACAGCTATAACAGCTGTACACAAACACTCTGTAAGCACCTGTGTTTTTTTATGGTGTGTTTAACCATCAACCATGAGAAGTCACAAAGGATTCTTTTATAAGGGCTTCTATAGGTGTGGCGCATAGCTGCTATTCTCTCTGTTGACGTTTAATGTAAAAAAACAAAAAACAAAAAAACTTGCGCTTGATGTCTAAAAAAACCAAGGACCCCAAGACATGTTGCTAGACCTGATTCCTTGGCCAGACCTCAACGGTATAGGTCCCGAAATAGCTATAAAATCAGAACAGCCTGTCATGACACAGATTTACTGTTGCCCACACTGAATCACTGCTACAACCTGATGACAGTCAGTGGAAAGTGGAGTATTTTAAAGATTTTCCTGTTGTCATAGGTTACTTAATAACAGCGTTATAATGATATATTATTCAGTGACGATTGTAAGCGCACTCGACTCGAGTGAGTCAGACTGGGGCGAGGTTAGACATTTTAGTCGTTGAAGGTAATTCAGCTGGCGCTTCTAGTAGGCTAGAAACGTGCTGTTGTGGGTCGTCGTTGAGCGTGAGAACTGCAGATTATCCTACAACCAGGCTTTTCTGTCATCGCTTTTCCGGGGATGTGGGAGTTTGAGGGGGCGGCGTGTGCTACTCGAGTGTTTTATTCTCTTGTTGCACACATCAGGAAATCTGCCCGCCTCCAGTCTTTTAGGAATGAGGTAGAGTAGGCGAGCGCCTCAATGCCACAGCCGAGGCATCGCAGGCAGGCAGCGCTGTCGGACTTTACATAGGCTTCATTCAGTCACTCAAATAAGCAACTGTTCTAATTAAATTAAGAAGATTCGTTCTGAATAGGTGAGCCTCCTTTCCCATTAATATTATGTTGCAAATCCGAAGAAAGGAATAGGGTAAATGCATTCGTAATTTTGACTAAGTAGTCTAAAGTAGTCTTCGTGCCTGTTTTGCCTCTGGTAACTATTTTTAGGCAAAAGTGATACTCTACATATTAGCTACAGGCGCTCCTGCCATTGCGCCTGTACATAGTCTAGCAGCGCAAAACAGCTACTTTTAAAGTAAATTGTGTAATGTTTTCTAGCAATGTCTAGTAGGCTAGGAGCAGGGAGATGTGTTTCATTGACAGCGCATCTACAGTTGGAAGCTGGTGCGCTCTCTCCTTTATAACTGGGACTAGGCTACAATAAATTCGACAAAGAGCACCGATTACTGTAGATTTGCTAAATTAGTTTAATTCCCTGATACACGAGCGATTAAAAAAAAAAAGTGTATGTAACGTTCACTTTCGCCGCAACATTCCATTCATTACCAGCGGTGTATTAGCGATGTGTAGGTTTGGTTATCCACAATGTCTTTTGTCGTGTCACCAGCAGGAAGCCCAGAGCGGGTGAACACCTCGCCAGCGACGCCCCCACCAACCATGACTTCAGGAAACGACTGCGAAGCCCCCGCCGTGGTTGGCAGCACCGCTCAGAATGGGGAGAACAAGCCCCCTCAAGCCATCGTTAAGCCCCAGGTCCTGACGCACATTATAGAGGGCTTCGTCATTCAGGAAGGAGCCGAGCCGTTCCCTGTAAGTACTTCTCTCCCATTTTTTTGCCTCGGAATTAAATAAAAACAATAACCATACTGACAAAAAACTTTTTGGTAGAAGAGAACCTGAGTTTATGTCATTTTAGGGCAGGCTACCCCCTTGTGGGTAATATGGGAAGTGAAAACTTGTAATACATACAGTGCAACTACTGCTTTACTGAACTGAATGTAGTAGAACCAGGGATGCTGTATTGTGGTCTGTCTTATCACCATTATTAACTGCCCTGATTATGTAACCAGTTAGCAAGGTAGCACAATCTGGCAATCAGTACTAAAAGCAAGGCAGATAAATGATGAATCTAGGGGAAAATGGGCATAAAAACACAATCACAAAATCAATTTTTTTGTGTGGCAACCCAGCTTTTTCAAAAACAACCCTGTGAATGAACAAGAATAGCCTGAAGTTAGAAACATTTTAAAATAGAATTTACTAAAATCAAAAATTAAACTTATAAAAAATTACTTATTCTCCGGTTTCTGCATTTTGTGGCCATGTCTGTTTTTGTGATGGAGTCCTCAAATGTGATATTTGGTGGAACCAGGGTAATAGACTCTTCATGGTGAAGTTTTCTTAAGATCTTCTGCAATGCTCATATAATGTTTATTCCTGTCAAATATGTGACATGTACCTGCCATTTAACCCCTTTTGTTCTCTCTGTTAGATGGCGAGACCGCCCATTCAGAACGACAGCCCAAAGAAACCCGACCAGCAGCTCCCATCCGACCCTGAGAAGTCCCCCGTCCACAACCTTACCAACAACACTGACTCAGAAGCAGAGGATACAAGCCAACAGGGTGAGAGAGAGACACACATTGCCCATCACTATACACCATTGTGGTCCATGACATAATAACCTGGCCTCTCCTTAGACTGATTAGTGTGTACAGTGTGCAATGCATATCCAGTATACTCAGTAATGATACATGACAAACCTCAGCATGTGTTTTCTTTTAAACAGCTGATAGGACATGTTAAATATCATTAACAACTGATCCAGAGTCAGCCTCTGGGTTTGTAGATGTGGTTGTGTCTGATACATGTGTTCTTGCTATTTGTTTGTTTATTTGTTTATTAAACATAGTATGTAAGCTGTAAATAACATAAAACATTGCATAGGAACCATGAAAGAATGAGGACATGGTTGATTAAAACACCGTTATTTGTCACAGATATGAAGGATCAGGATGATGAGCCCAAGCTGACCTGTGAGTTCTGTGGCTGGGTGGACTTCGCCTACAAGTTCAAAGGCACCAAACGCTTCTGCTCCATGGTCTGTGCCAAAAGGTATGTCTGATAAAAAACATGGCATGACAGCTAAACAATATAGCTTATTAGAATAGAATAGAATAAAATTCCTTTTATTGTCACTACACACATGTACAATGTACGCTATACACATGCACAATGAGATCGAAAGCAACTCCTTTAGACATGTATGGAGAATATTGTATTCGTTTTGGACATGCCCCTGCACGTACATTATAATGTGGAGCTGAATCACTGCAACACTGCCCACAACATAGAATGAAGAATTTGCCCTCTTAGCATCTTCCACATATTTAAAGTTACCAAAAAATGTGCGGATATTGATGGCCATTTTTATACCACGGATGAATCTGGAGATTCAGTCAGCATGGTGGTTGGAGAATCAGAAACAAGGGTTTATTTTACATTGATGCATCAATGGAGAGACACAAGTTTCACAGGGAAGATTCACCCCTATCTCTGAATTAGTCAGAGATGTTCAAACAGTAAATACTCTTAGGTGAACAGAGGGTGTAACCTTTAGACACATCCTAAATTAATATACATTACAGAACTGTATGTGACAGAAGGCTATGTTAATTAGAGGAATGTTACAGTTCCTGAGACGGCCAAATGGATGGGACAAACAATCAAGCTCACAATACACAATATCTCACCTCTTAGGGCAGAGACACACATATTGCCAGTACCTAGGAAACTGTCTTACAAAGCTCTGAGAGTTATAAGAATACAAAATAACTTAGGAATACAAAATAATAATAAAGAAATGTGTCAACATTTTTAACAATATGTATAACATCTGTATTATTATTCAGTCCTTCAATATCAGGGGTACTGTTTATTTTGTTTTGAAATTTGAAAAAATGTCCGGTGATGCTAATGCATATTTAATTAGCAGTAATTGTACTCTTTACACCCCGTATGCTTTGAAAGTGTCATTGATATGTGTAGCATCAGTAGCATGCTATGAAAAGAGTGGCTTACCGAGGACAAAACACTTCACAGATGAGCCACCTGTACCAAGGGAACACCTGTGGGTGGGTGGGGGGTTGTAACCATGGCAACGACTCATTGTATTTTTTGTTTTTTTTTACAGGTATAATGTGGGGTGCACCAAGCGGATTGGTCTCTTCCACCCGGACCGTACCAAAACAACCAGTCGCTGGAGACGCAGGGCTCACAGAGGACGCCCCAGTTCAGATGCCAAGAAGCAGGTGAGACCACACGTGTTTATGTTTGTGTGTGTGGGCACTGTGTGTGTGTGCGCTTGTGTGTGCGTCTGTGTGTTTGTGTGTGTGTGTGTGTGTGCACGTGTTTGTGTGTGTGTGTTTTTCTGTGTGCGTGTTTGAGTGTGTTTGTGTGCGTGTTTGTGTGTGTGGGGTTGTGTGTGCGTTTGAGTGTGTTTGTCTGTGCATGTGTGTTCATGTTCATATGTCATTTCATAGACTTCCCCACTAATGGCTGTCTGTTTGCCCTCTCTTTCAGAAACTCTCCACCCCTCAGCAGACACAGAGCGGCTCCATCTCTTCCCCCATGCCTTCCCAGCCCAGCCAGGGGGAGTCCAGCCCCTGCTCCGACATGTCCAGCTTTGAGGAGCCCCCCTCGCCCCTGTCTGTGGCCAGCTCGGGGCCCCCGGGCCCCCAGAACGAGCAGAGCGCCGACCAGGAGGACGTGCGGGGGGGCCG
>CM059267.1:24389819-24422319 GCA_030347295.1 Setipinna tenuifilis | reverse complement strand
TGATGAATATTTTCTTGTGTGGGATCTCAATAAAGCAACTGGTGGTAAAACCATATAATTGGTCCAACTTTTGTGTGCGTAATGTAGTAACCCTGCACCATATGTATTGTGTCACAGCAAGAAAGCTGTTTGAAAAGGCCTTGGTGGTGGAGCTTGAAGGAGGCCGGGGGATTTCAATAATTAGATCCTGACATCTGTTTGGGTGAAACGGGACTTGTGGACAGTCGCTCTGGCACGCTGAGAGACAGCAGAGGAATGATAGTTCCGTTTTGACAGGTCACCGGGCTCTTGGAGGCTGTGTCTATCTAACGGGCCAATGAGTTGATTTATTTCCATGTAAAAATGTGTGTAGTGTAATTTTGTTGCATGCTTTGAAAATCTGACCAGACAAACAAAGACAACGACTTTACAGTCTGGGGCACTTTTCAGAGAAGCCGAAAGCTAAACGGTGTGTTAATACTTCGATTACTAATAGTCAGGAGTTAAATTGAGGCTGAGCCTGGGGCATGAACTCACGCTGCATCATAGGACACATTACAAGCAACGAACCTTTCTTCATGCTGTTACGTTCTGGGTAATTGAACAATATATTTTTAACAAACTGTTTTGTGTTCGTGTTCATGATAGCAAGACCTTCACCATCAACGCTCTGATTAAAACACTCCAGTCAAAGAGTCACTACTATACTACACTGATTTTCCTTTCCTCAGTAGAGCCATTTTCTTCTCAACTAGCACAGGTTTCCTTTCTGCTGTCCTTTCACTTACAAGGCTCATGTTCCTGAAAAATCCAATTTCTTTAGATAAAATTAAGCTATCTGCAACATGTTAAAGTGCACCAGAATGCAGGAAGTGGCATCTAATTCAATAAAGGTTTCCTAGGGGGTGGCCCCCAGACCTCCCAAAGCCCTGACAAACACACACACACACCTTTCAGGACCCTTCATTGAACCACAAGTGCTGGAGCAGTGTGTTTGCTTATATGTGTGTATTACATAGCATTGTTTTCCACACTATACCCATTTATGGTAAACACATTGAATATCACTGTGACTTTCATTAGCTTTGGTTAAAAAGCATGGAACAAACTAGCCTAAATCATAACCTGCACAAAGTATAACACTAAGTAGTATAACCTAGTCGTTGGATCCCGACCAACATCTTGCCCATTCAACACAGTCTAGAACCGGCCCTGATTCTGACTTCTGAAAATTTGCAGTATAGCGGGCTATCTGAGTGAGTCCACAATGCAAAAATACAGTATATGTAGGAAAAGCATAGCGTGTGATAGTGTGTTTGTGTATGTATGTATGTGTGTATGTGTCACTCAGACCTCAGACGATAGCCCCCCTACATAGCAAATCACAATTTAACCCCTACTGATTGGATATCGTTGGCGTTTTGGATATCATCAGTGTTTAAAACAAAAATCCCATTAAAAGCTTGATGATGATGGTGGGGGGCACTGTTACTGAATGGTACCAATTCTTGTCCATTTGCACTTAAACTTGTTAGTGGTTAAATGTCACCTAGTTCTGTTCACACAACACACAATTCTTACAACTATGAGTAGCCTAGTTGTCAGGTCCACTGATCTGATCTGGCCTAGACCCATTCCAGTGCAAAAGTATATGTGGGAAATATGACCCTTCTAACGACCGGCTGTGAAATTAGCGGGACTTCATAACGAGCGTTGGGGGCGGAGCAGAGCTGTAATTAACGCTGCTCGCATGGTCAAACCACAAACCACCAATGTGGCAACAACAAAAATGGCTGTGTGAATGTAGTTGTGCTTGTGAGTGCATGATCGTCTGGCAGATCATCACGCTGTTTGTAACTTCACTGATTTCCTCTTGCCAGCTTCTGCCCTTCGAGACCCCATTCCACTCTCTGACCCTCTGAGTATCTCTCATCTCATCTCAGATATCCAAAAGGTCTCATGGAATGCGTTTTGTTGTTGATTGGGTCTTTGGTGTGTTTTCTCATGCCAAAGTCAATATGGCCCTCAACCTCATGAGACTCTGTCAGCTGGGAGGGCCAGCAGTACAGTAGCCGGAAAACGCAGCAGTAGTCTCAGAAGTAATTATGCAATGCGCAGTGCGCGGTCCTCGGCAGTTCCCGACGAAGTGGAAAGTTTGGCCAGCGAAGTGAAGTGACTCGACGGTGCAGCGCGGCGGAGACTGGCTGACGCTGGAAATCCACTGGCTCGGGCAAGTTCACCACGCTGCACGTTGTTCAATTCAGTTTCAGTGGAGTCCGGCGAGTCGTTATTGATGCTCTCGCAAACCATCTTGGGAAGGCGGTGCGCCCGTTTGGATAGCTCTGCCGCGTCTAGAAATTGGGCTTTTCTCAACTTTATGCAGATTAATCTGGTGAACGCATCACTGTTCTTTAATGCAAGTGGAGCACATAGGGATATCTCATGACACCTGCAGTTATTATAATAGTGAACCTCTCTTGTGACAAGTACTTTTTTGACAGTAATCAGTACTGTGGATATATATCGCCTACAGAAAACAATGTAGGACATGCTTGTGGTGTCTGGGTTCCAAAGATTATATTATTCATCCCTCTCCACAAGCACAACAACCTTAGGGCAAGGCTTGGGGAAAAGGTGGCAGAAATCACCAGTGTCTGATGGGTTTTATGTGTGTGTGCAAAAAACATCTGCAGAGTTTGGTAATGGCACAGTCATCTGTTATTATGGTTACTAAGCTTACTAGATCGATATCTGCAGGTAGACAGATAGACACCTTCCCTGTAGCTTTTGAATAGACGGCCAAGCCTATACACTTGGAAAATGCACCCACGTTCAATACAGGGAGACGGCACATCATCTTGACACGCCTGCTGGAGCACCTCGATCTGCACCATCAGTTATTTGAGGCTAGAAGTTGAAGAGGGCCATGTGGACCTAATCCCTCCTGCCGCAGACTTAATGCACCAACATCAACTCCTCCTGGCAGGGTCAGCTAACTAGACGTGGCAGGCCTTATCGGAGCTGTCGAGAAGGAGGAGGGAGAGAGACTGAGGAAGCAGTAAGCAGTAGGCTACTCCACTGTGAGACAGATTCACACATTCGAGTTCTCCGTCTGTATGGTCCAGGTAAACAGACTCAGTGCGAAAGCAACCTAGTTACCACAGAGAGTCTAGATGTCCAAAACCCTAAACATCTTGGTCTACATATGCCTGCCACTATCGGTTTTATTTATCAAACCATAGCAGCTGGCCTGGGCTGGTATATACACCAGTAAGACAATAGATAAGAGGATGTGGGTTGACAGTGAATTTGAGTCCCACCAGTCTAAAGCCCTTTTAACTGCATGTGTGTCCATATTTGGGTCTGTTTGATTTAAGTGATGCTTTCTCCTCTTTGAACTCGATATGAATCTGAGTTCCCTTTCCCATGGGTCCGTGCGTGAGAGTTAAACAAACTGAAGTGATTCCTGTAACTGGAAACACCAGCCGTCATGTGTTGCTTGGTTGGTGTGGTGGCATGAAGTGCATGCCACAAGCCTGTCAAGAGAGTCAAAGCATCACTTAGAAATGAGTGCGTGCCCAACAAAGTGACCACAACTTATTTCAAACATAGTTGGTTCGACAAAAATGTCTTTTTATCCTAATAATAATTGAAAGGAGAATTTCATGTTCTGGCTTGCCTTTGATATTAAATCTTTTGACTGTTCTACTGACACAACATTATGGTATGACTGTATTTGCCTGTGATGGGGTGCGTATTTCAGTGTACATAGACATAACACATCTTGTGTATATTAGACCGACATTGACAGGCGATGAATTTTAAAAATGGTATAGCTCAGAGCATGATAAATCATTCTCAGATTTACTGTAAGGCGGTACGAACATGCGTTAGGGCTTTTTAAGGATAACCCCTTTTTATCCACCCCCCCTCCCCCTCCCCCACCCCCTCCAAGGGACACTCTTCCTTTTTAATGGACTCAATCCCTTCGTCATAGCCGTAAGACACAACGGCATCTCAATCTGCTTTCCATGTGTTGTGGTGTAGGCAAGAGGAAGACATCTAAGGGAGAAAGAGAGAGTAATTTATGAGGCTGTAAAAAAGGGAAAGCCCAAAAGTCATTTGTTATGTATGAGGACTAGATAGGGGCTGTCTGGTAATGGGCAGCCTTAAAGATGAGGTGCTTTGCTGAAGTTATTGTAGGCTATTTGACCAGTGCTCTTTCCTTCAGGAAATATTATCAGTGCATTTTATCAGTAGATCATTTTGACTGTTCTTTTTTTTTACCAAAACCTGGTGCCAGATTTTGGTTTTATCTTGAAGTATTTTTGGACTTTCCCTTTCTCATATTGGTTTCATATGTTTGTAGTCCTAGTTATCTTGCTCTGATACTTGACTGAAAGTGTTTCCTTCATATTTGATTAAGACCTTAAGCTCCATGGTGTTTCAACCCATTTGGGTAATGTTGCTATTACCATGCTCTGCCAACCAACAGGAGCTACAAGCACTCCTAATGAAAACCTGACTACAACACATTTTCTATACACTAGAAACATTACGCTTTTCACCTTACCATGTTTTAAGATGTGACAGTCTATTTAAACGTTAGCTCTTGCTTCTGTCCTTATAGGTTCACAATGAGTTTCTTTCATTGATTTCTTGGCTTTGATCGATTCATTGATACAACGCTCATGTTTTGAGTGGAAGGCCGATATGAATACAAGCAAATGGTTAAATCTGTGTGTGTGTATGTGTGTGTGTGTGTGTGTGTGTGCGCGCATGGTCTTTGTCACCAGGAGTCCAGGATGAACATGGAGAACCTGAGCAAGGCTGAGCTGCTGATGCTCTTCAGCGTCCTGGAGGGCGAGCTGGAAGCACGAGACCTGGTCATCGAAGCCCTCCGAGTGAGTCTCCGTGGAAATATGTCACATGACCTAGTTTGTGGTGTGTGTGTGTGTGTGTGTGTGTGTGTGTGTGTGTGTGTACTGAGCTGTGTCTTAAAATAGCCATGGCGGGCAAGCCTATTAGCCTACTCAACAGGCCCAGCTTGCCTACATCTCACAGCCACACACAGTGACTCAGGCTCAGGCATGACACACATGTGACTTTTTGCCTTTGCTATATAGAAAATACAGCAAAACTGATAAATTGCCTAAGTGTGTAGTATACAGTGTGGTGTCCTAAAACTTTTTAAAGGTGTAAAATGACCTTTGAGTATGTAAAAACATGATAACGATTTGCTGTGTTTGCTGAGGAGCAAAACTATGCTGGCCTGTTGCATTCCAAAATGTATTATTTTTATTGTTTTTGTCAAAAAGGCTCACCATGCTAGTGACTAGGGCACGGAGGTAGCTTGAAGACATCAATATTTTTGAACCGTTTAATAAGCTCAAAGTAGCTCCACACTTCCTTAGTAGTATAACAAGAACCCTGACATTTAAAATGAGAGGAACTCGTTATCATGTATCAAGTCCTAGAAGTACACTAAAAAGTACAGTACAGTTCACTCACTCACACTCACTGCAATTCAGTAATTCAGTAAAACAATGGACATTGGTTCAGAGACAGCCCAACCACCAAAGGCAATCACAGAGAACATCTCTCTTATTACAGACAGACTTTTTGAGCTGGACTCAGCCTAAAGGGAGTGTGGGGGGGTGGGGAGCATCTGGTTGGGGATTGCCTCAAGTGTTATGATACAGCACCATTACCCAGGAGTCCTGTGGGTGTCCCGTGGCGGCTGTGCCCCTCTGCAGGTGCACTGAGGCTCTGGGGCACATGGGTATTAGCCTGGATGTGGGCAGCGGCAGGGTGGAGTCGAGTCGATTCGGGGGTTTTTTCCCGAGCTCAGCGCGGTACAGCGCCGTACCCAGGGGAGAAATTAGCGCCGTACCACGCGATGGGAAGCAGATGTGTATCTGCCAAATACCTCGCGGCGGGAGCTCGGCCCAGATCCGGGCCACCTCCGCACCAGGGGCAGCCATTGTCTGAGATGCATGTCTCACTGGTGTTAACATCCTGTTATGTAAGAACATCATGGGCTGGAGGCTCGTTTGGTTGCAAGGCTACAAAGATAAGTGAGCGGGGCTGCAGCCTGGAGGAGATGCCTGCCTGCTGGTTGAAGTTAAGCATCTTGGGGTTGTTTGTTATAAGCAGGAGCATATTTGTGTGGTTAGCATGAGCCACAAACAAGCGGCTTCAGGGAAACCAGCGCATGTTTCTGCTGTGAGACACCTTGGTTTACAGGAACTGCCACATTCACCTCTCACTCTCTCTCTCTCTCTCTCTCTGACTATCCCAAAAGACCTAAACATTTTCATCATCATCATCATAATCATCATCATCCCCAGATTGTTTGAGGCTCTTGCTTATTTTCGCAGGCGGAATGCGATCCCTTCGGTGACTCTTTCCCCCTCTCCTCTTTTTTTCTGTGGAGCAGCAGTGAAGTAGCCCCTCATACATTCCAGAGCGGAGTCTGGCGTTCTTCCCACACTCCTGGCGGAAACCGGCCTTCCAGCCTTCCAGCCTTCCAGCGCGCTGATCTACAGCAGCCACAGCCTGCCAGCAGTCATTGGGGGGGGGGTGCTTGAGAGAGGGGGAGAGAGAGACTAAGAGACAGAGAAAGATTGAGAGAGGGAAAGGGATGGGGAGAGAGAGACAGAAAGATTGAGAGAGGGGGCAGATGTAGAGCAAATGAAATAAACTGCAGGACTAGCTGTTGCTACAGGGATGTGTGTGTGTGTGTGTGTGTGTGTGTGTGTAAGTGTGGCTGTTTATGTGTTGGAGAGTGTGTCTTCTTTGCTTGTGTGAGCGTCTGTGTGTGGTATGTGTGAGTGTTTGTTTGTGAGTGTGTGTTTTAAAGGGTGAGCCTTCCAGTTCATTTTTAAGGCTGTCTGGCCCTCTTCATTCACAGCAAAAATAGACTTTTGAGCAAAGACACGGCACTGCAGCCAAACCTGTTACTCTGGCCCTGCCTTCAGCTCGGTCCTTGAGTTGTTAGTAAAGCCATCTCATAAAGCGACTGACAAGAATGGTTTCGTCTGTCTAGGACGAGGAAGATGTGTTCAAACAAACATGAGGTGAACATTGTGTTTTTTAAGCCCAGCCCTTCCCACCCACCCAAGTAGAACTGAAACCTGCATGCTTGCATGACAGTATCACGCTTGATTGTTTCTCATGGAAACGAGTGACCTGCTTTTTAAGAGTTCCTACTTTTGCAAGCTGATGGACAGGATAACAGCATTTTGGCTGTCTGAGTCCTGCAGTTAAACAAAGCCACTTGGGGCCTGGGAGCATGTTGCTGCATGCAGGTCCGCCGTTCACAAAGAGAGTTTTAACAAGCTAGAGGTACAGCGAACACAGAACAACCTTTCAGTGAAGCAGTAATGTTATAGGGAGGAGAGGAGAATGTCAAACAGTAGATCCTCTGCTTATTCTTTGGAAAACTGTCCCACTTTCAGTGCTCTCTTTCTCTCTCTCTCTCTCTCTCTCTCTCTCTCTCTCTCCCTCTCTCCCTCTATCTCTCTCTCTTTCTCTCTCTCCCTCTCTCCCTCTCTCCACACAGTTTAGCTGAGCAGCTGGGCTCTGGGATGAGGGCTCGAACACGCGAGCTATTTTCCCAGAGTCCGATTTCATTTCATTTTCCCTTTTTTTTCCCCGGCCAAGTTCTGTGAATTTGACACTGGTGTCACATCAGCATGAAGAGATCATTGTCAGCTCTTACACCCCCTACCACCCACCCCCACCCACCGCCCCCACCCACACACACACTCCACAGCCTTGGCTGTTGTTGCCCCTTCGTGCAGCTGAGCACATGGAGTTAAGCTCTCTGTTCATCTGCTGTGCTGATGCTATCTCGGCGTGTCATGTTTGTGAAGGCACAGGATGCACATGGAAAGACCTCAGCTTGGGATGAGAGGAAGGGAGAAGACCTAGTTTAGAATGAGAGAGATGCAGGCCCCCTGCCTAAAGACGCATACGTACTGTACATGGATGGGCAGTGGGGTACTGCTATGGTTACTCAATCATAAAGTGTGAGTTTGACAGAACAGAACCAGCTGGGCTGGACCTGGTGGAGGTGTAGGACACATCCGCACCAGAATAAGCCCAGAGGGCATGTGGAATATCATGTTGCTTAAGAGGGAGAGAGAAAGAGAGACGTGGCCACAAGTGGAGACGATGTCCAGGTTGGTCCCAGCCAATTTAGAGAGGATTCTCTGCTGTGGGTCGTCATGGCCTGCAGGCTGTTTTGCAAAGAGGCCCTCCCCGTCGAGTGGGTGTCCGTGAGAACCCTTCGCTTTGAAGCGCCAGGCTGCATAAGTGCGCACTGTTTGTGGTTTCTGGGTGGCAATTCCTTTTCGATGACACAAAAAAACCTCTCGTCACTCATGTTCTCTCCTCCCGGCAAATATGAGCTCATCAAAGACAGTCACCCGGCGCTGTCTGAAATAGACCTGGCCGACGCTGACCGGATCAGGGCCAGCTCTGGGCCAGACCACACCCGGAAGCAGCTGCTGTCGCTGACTGACAGACTTGACTCAGCTTGTGTCAGCTTACGTCAGAAGCAGAGGCGTCTGATCAGCAACTACAATGAGGCATTGTACAGTCACTGTGTCATGTTGTGTGTACGTGAGTTTACAATGAGGCTTATTGCATGCTGGAAGTATTTGTTGTTGTTATGAAGGGAGCTAGACGGTTGACTTCATCATTGCTTTGACTTGTAGTTGCCAAAACACTGGTAGCTTCAGTTAGTCACTCAGTAGGTCTGTTTTTTTTTTTTTTTTTTTTTTTTTTGCTGGTGTCTGAAACTCAGACCTTGAAGTGCTGAGCTGGTGGGGGAAGTTGGGATCTGCAAACTAAGAATGGACAGGCGGGGAGGAAGTGATGCTTAGGTTTGGCTTTGAATAGCACCAAAATGGGAAATTGAATCATCTGTCAATGGCAACTCGGCACGTACACAATCTTCATGGCAACAGAAGTCTCAAATAGAATACAGAAACACATCTGAGAAACAGGTTGAAGAGGTCACCAGAGGTGATGGCATTGAAAAAAAAATAGTACTTGTGACTATTTGATTTTCCTCAACCTTTATTTTGGAGTTACAGCTATTGTCCAAATGTAAAACAACCAAATCATTGCTTTTCCACCAATTTAAATGTTTAGAGAACACACAAGTCAGTCATCGTATTGTTTGTTTGGGTTTGTTTGCTAAGTCGCATTGTCCAGTTGGTCTGTTAGTATAGCATACCAGGCTCACTTTTCCTTTTTCAATGAATCTTAATTCAGTAGTTTTGTTTAGACACAGGATGTCATGATTATCTAATAATCTAATCTGTGACACGAATGTGGAATGTGTTGTGGTTATATGGGTGTTAAGCATCATTTGCCACCCAGCTTCCTACTGTACCTATCTGTGCAGACATTTCTCCTCCCTGCAAGCTCCTCCAGGCTTGGAAAGATAGGCCCATCATGGTGCCATGATGACTGATAAGTCCTCAACTCAGGCAGCCTCCCATATCAGTGCCTTATCTTTCACTGCAAAGCTAATCTCCCCCGAAAAACACTTGTAGTCCAGCTGGTCGCCTTAGATAGAGTAGCTCACCTAGCGACAGTACTTTAGGAGATTAGTCGTCCACTCCACTTCAGACTGACCGGAGTTCCAACTAGCCACAACAGGATTAGAGACCAAACAATGATTGCCATCAGAGTGCTGTCAGTAGATCAGAAGATGTCAGAGAGAGTCGCCATGAGCCTCTTAAACTGATGGAGACCAGACGTCCAGATCAGCAGAGTCAGAGACTAAGGCGATGGGGGGTTCTGGGGAATGTGGAGAGCCTTTGTGACAAAAAAAGGATTGGTTGTCAATTAATGTGTGTTATACAACAGTTAGGTCTGGTTTAACTATTTATAAATGTCTTATTGGACGAGACGCATTCTACATGTCACTAGGAGTGGAGATATCCCCCACATACCATGGGTGACTATTTACAGCTAGTAATCACTCCGCCAAAGATACAATCTAACCGTTAAAACTTTACACCAACATTCCATCCACCTAGTTCATAAACAAGAGAGAGAGAAAAGGGGAAAAAATGAAATAGAGTGAATTTATAAACTATGGCAGACACCCAAGACCATGCAGACCAGCAGCTGTGCATTAGGCATAGTTCGGACTGTGAACAATGACAACAACCATATCTCAGTGGCTGCACAAGGGAATGTCCAGATCAACGTGTATAAATAGACACTTGTTGCATAGCAACCACAGACGCCATTAACTTTAACTGGAACTATTTCATGGAACGGAAACTGGAGCAAACGGAAATACAATGAAATAAAACTTTAAAAAATGAATTAAAAAATTGTGTCTATAAACTAATTGTGTTGGCTATGGAACTGTTGTATAAAAGCAATATAGCACAAGTGAAGTGGGGTTGGTAGCGCATATAACCACGGCTATATTTGATGACTAAATGAGAAATGTAGAATCATACAATTCATAAATACATGGTTCCAAACAGTAAAATGTGTTTGTGCCTATAACTTACTGATTGGTAATGGTGCACTAAATGAAATGCCTGAGAAAAACCAGGAATGACGTGAAAAGAATTTAAAAAGTATTTAGTGCAATGCATTTTTTTACTAGGCTACTTCCTTTTACTGTTCAGTCGACATACTGTTACTAGAGTCTAGAACACTGCAGTTATGCATAGCATAACAAACATGCATAGCCAAGCTGTCAGACTAGCTCGATTGCCACATCAGCTTCTGTTTTAGTGTAGCATGTGATGGGAGTCACCAACAGTCAGTTAAACATGTCAAGATTTTATGGTTCTCCTAGTGTTCCATTACATTTCCTTGCACAAGCCAAACACAACCCTTATGCTGACATGTAGTGAAGACCTTCAGCTGCTACTCAGAGGGTGAAATGATTAACCATGGTTGACCATTCAGCAAACCCACTGCTAAATGTTGTTCTTCTGTCATCGTTGTTTTAACTGTGGTTATGACATATCTGTCTGTTTGAAACATAAGAAGACATAACAAGTAGCCTAATGCATCAGTTGCTTTCACATCGTTTCACTTTCACAAGCATCTGAAAGCTCTGCATTGGCTTTTGTTCCCTCCACGGTGGCTTCAAACAATTGCTACTGCTTGTTAGATTAAGCTTTTACCAAAACCCGTAGAAAGTAGACCAATAACGTCTTTTAGGTTGATAAAAATCCTCAAGCATTCTTCTTGTTCTGGCTTTAAATCCTTAGTTTGGAAGCCTGAGTTCAGTGTCATCTTTTTCAGCCTTCTATCTGTTTGCATGGCCTGTCCACATTCAGAGATGGAGCAAACTGAAACTCATGTTCATGCTCCCTGATGCAGTTGCTGGAGGTAAATGAAATTGAGTGGAGGCAGTAGTCGGCCCTAGCCTGGCTACATAGAAAGGGCCATTACTAAAAGAGACATTCCCAGCATCTATCTAGATATGTTATGAATGGTTTTAGCCACGACTAATGAGTTATACACAGTGGTCGTAAACGAAAAAATAACACCACATTTTTGTTTTGGTCACTGCTCTCGCATGGCTTATCTTTCCCACACCGTTGTGCTCTTTCCAGCAAGCGTAAATGCGGACAACCCCCCCTCACTCTCCACCCCCACCCCATTCCCCGCCACTTCACTCTGGAGTCTCTAGAGTAATCAGACCTCATCGGGTTTCTGCTTGAAGTCAAAGATATTCGCTCTAGCACAGAGGAATGTTCTAGCGTTTCCAAACACACATTCCCTCTAAGTCCAACGCTCTGCTGTTGACCTGGGGGGAACTCAGAAGCCTCAAGTCATGTGTCATGGACCGCACAGGCCAGTGGTTTCAGAGTGACGAGCTGATTTGGTAGCGTTTTTCTTTGATTTATATTCCCGTGGAAAGGAAGGGAATCCCAGGGATGCCACTGTTAATTTAAGAGATGATTTTCCTGTTGAAAAAAAAACAGGCATTGCAACTCCAGCAGTTAGCAGCTGTCTCAGGTCTCTCTTCAGTTAGTTTGTTCAGGTTTTGTCTCATCTCAGTCCCTTTTCTCCAGATACAACCTGTCATGTGAAAACATCAGGTCCTAGACCTTTTGGAGGGTTCTACAGATGATGTGCTGGTATAGGACTAAGATTAGATCTGTTCTGGAGACGGCAGCCCTACTGGCTCCATCTTTGATTTTTCAGCTCTTGACTGTCTGACTCAGTTTCCTCTCTTCAGCCTTTCAGCTGCCGTTGCCGTGGAGCAGCTTTGGCTCCAATCTCAGCAGAGATCTGTTTTGTTCTTGTGGCTGAAATAATTTAGTGAGAAGGACAGTGAGGTCATGGGTTCAGTACCCAGGGGGCACATATGCTGAGCACAATGTCTGTCTGTCTGTGCTAAACATAGATGTCAGTGTCGAGATGGTGGATGTACCCCAGAGCAGGGGCAGAGCCATTAAAGGCAGGGACGAGGCACAGAGGCACCAAGTTGATAGTAACCCCTCAGAGCGCCTTAGGCTGAAGTGGCCACATTGGTACTAAAGCGGAATTTATTTGAGAGTGTGTCCAGTCTGGGGTAGAGCACCCTGTTGCACACTGGTTTTGCACACTGTTTTTAGCAAACACATTATGAAAGCAAATTAATGATGAAGCCAAAAAAGGCACACACCATACATAAGTTGTGTTTTTTGCTAACAAAATTGTTTGTATATGTATATAAGTATAACTTTTGTATTTGTTATAAGTATTCAAAAGTATTACAACAAAATGTGAAAGTGAAATGTGTTTACAGAATAATGTGTTAACGTAGCTGATGAAATAACCTTTTTTGGCACCTTGTATTTATAACCACAGTGGAATAGCTGGAAATGCCTCAGATGAGAGAGAATGTGGGGGAAGTGGCAAGGAAACACCACTTTGTTTACAATTTGAATGTCTGCAGGCCTCTAATTTCCCTTGCTAAATAACCTACAAAGTCTCGTGTCACCTAATACACCTAACCCTGGGGGAGGACTGGAATCTCCTACAAAATGCACATGCTAGTAGTTTGTCATCAGCGCTTGCCTCTCCAGTGTGTTTGACTGCAGTCATTTGCCCCAATATTGGGTAGCAGGAGACAGATGAGCGCAAACTTTCAGTTTGGTGAAATCGTCTGTGTCCATTGACCGCTGTTACCTTGGTGTGGGTCCCTGCTTCATGTAGTATACTACACTATGTTCTGTCTTAATGTAGAGCTCCTGGGTCTTATATCAGTCACCCGAGACACAGAACACTTGGATGAGGATCAAATCCAAGCACCGACTTAAGGTTTGATGCCCCAGACCCAGCTCTTTACCGGGTCAGGGATGGATCCGTTCTCCGCTACATTTAGCTTGAGTGCGAGCTTAGTCAGATGGAAATTCCTGATTCTTCCCACATGAAACAGATGCATTACATATTAGCCTTGCACATTGTTGTTCTTTTCATGTTTTATGGAAATGTCATGCTGTTGATGGAAAGTTATGGGCTGGTTATGGAATATATCCGGAAATCCTGATAAAGTACAGCCCATTTCTAATTCTTTACAAGCATGTCCAAGAATTTAGGGAAGTTAATATGATTTTCTGGCAAAAACAGAAATGCCAGATTTTATCCGCCAGGAGGAATAAGCTGTGCATTTTATTCCCTCGCAGCCAACTTAATCATCAGCAACGGCTCAACGGACATGTAGAACTGAAGAAAGGTTATGTCCCAAATTAAGGCCAAAGGAGTGGGGTTACTCTGTCTCTCTACCTTTCTCTATCTCTCTGTTTCTCTTTCTATTTCTTTATCTTTCTTTTCACTCTCTCTTTTCCTATTCCTCTCCCTCCCCTCTTTGTGTCTCTTCCTCCTTCTCTGTCTCTCTCTCTCTCTCTGTCTTTCTCCCTGTCTCCTGTGTCTCCCTCCCTCCCTCTCTCTGTCTTTCTTCCTCTCCGGTGTCTTTTAGAAAGGCAATCATGAGTGGAATGCAATAGCGGGCAGGCAGCTGGCCTCATCCTCGCTCTCCCACTTCCACACAAGAGCACTCATCAGCAGATGCATGGAGTAGGAGGAGGAAGAAGAGGAGGAGGAAGGAGAGGAGAGGAGAGGAGTGGAGGGGGGTGGGGGTGAAGGTAAGGGTGGGGGTGGGGGTAGCCTAGCCAGGCAAACAGACTGCCTTTGTGCCTGGCCTGTTGCATTGGTCCAGTATGCTCTCTCTCTCTCTCTTTCTCTCTCTCTCTCTCTCTCTCTCTGTCCCTCTCTCTCTCGTGCGCGCTCTGTTTGTCAGTTTGAGATTAACCGTCACTAAGGTTAACACTTTGCCCCCCTCGTGAGTGCATCCTGAGGTTGGGGCCACAGCTCACACACTCTCAGCAGAGGAGGCGATTGTGCAGCACCAGATGGGCCCTATGGGGAACCATTTCTATCCTCCATTGCCAAGAACTAACAACACTTCTTCAGCTCAAAAGTAGTCTTCAGTGCCAAAAAGCCGAAAAGACTGTGAGGGGTTTTGTTTGGATCATCAGAATGCCTTTAACTTAGCGTACACTGAAGACTCAACCGCATGGCAAATTAACACAGGACATTTGACACTAAATGAAATTATGAACTGAAAAAAAGCACAGTTATCTACTTTTGTCTCATCTTGTCTTTGTTGTTGCTTTTTTGAGCTTTCATTACGCGAGTCTGCAGTTGGGATGTGACGCTGGGTGAGGCCAAGGAAGGTTCCGGCTCCCCTGTCAGGGGAGTGCAGGGGTCACGGTTGTTTCTGGGGGTGGGGGCCCTCCTGACCGGGTCCGAAGGCAGGATGTGGGGGTGTTAATAGCAAACAGATTGCTGCCAGTGCGTGTCAAGGCTGCTCTTCTCTCTGCGCTGTGTGCTCTTGTCTGCGGAGGAAGCATCCATCACAACACTGTGGCAAACACACACACAGTCATACACACAGGGACACACACACACACACACAGACACACACACACACACACAGTCATACACACAAACACACACACACATACACATACACATACACACACACACACACACACACACACACACACACACATTTTACACACACAAACACACACAGACACAATCATACACACACACACACACACACACCCTCTCGCATACATACAATAAAGCTGTTGCCAGTCTCTGCAGTGGAGTCCCTGGGATGTGTTCAGCATAGCAAAGCCTGTCAGAGCTGAAGCAGAGGTCAAGGCCTATGTGAACAACACACACACACACACACACACACACACACACACACACACACACACACACACATACACACATACACACACACACACACACACACGACTTTTGTAATCCCCATGTTCCTTCTATACAGGAACTGCTGAGTAGTATCCATTATAACAAGGCTAGTCAGAGCCTCAGGGCTGAGTGGAGTGCAATAAGGAGAGCAGAGGGCTTGACCTCATATGCCAGCACTAGCATATCCTCATACATACATAATACATCATTTACACATCTCACAAAACACACACACAACCACAAATCTGCCAAAGCATATGCACACACACACACACACACACACGAATACATAGATACATCTAGGCATGCATTTTAGAGCTTTTACTGAGTATACTGCTTATACTTTAGAGCTTATACTGTATGGAACACTGTTGTGCTCAAACACACACATACAGACACACATTTAATGTACACACACACAGACACGACCAATCACATGCACGTGCACACACACACACTTGCACACACGCACACAGAACAAACAAAAAGACATGACCCGTCACATGCACGTGCACCCACACACACAACACACACAAAAAGATATGAACCATGCATGTGCGCCCACACACACACATACACAAATCCATATGCAGTTCCCCTGAGCTTTGTGCTGCATGTGTGTGCACTGTGCAGAGGCGTCCATCAAACAGAGGTCAGCTGAGGCTGCAGCTCAGGGTGTTAGTGTGGGGCGGATGGGTGGGGTGGGAGGCCCTTATATAACCACACTGGCAGCAGGGCCGGCCACAGGTTTATCAGACGTCTCTGTCTGTCGGAGCTCTTGGGGGGGTGGGGTCAAGCCCTCTCGCAAGCTCTCTTGGCTTTGAAACCAAGCTGAGCCACTGAGACACCCCGCAGGCAAACTCTCTGTTTCTCTGATCGAACGTGTGCTCCATCAGATACGGTCAATGTATTAGCCCCCGTTTGATGGAGTGGAAACCAAAGCAAAAAGAGCTCTGCTGGCAAGATCAGATCGAGCTGCTGACGCTAGTGGGACTCTCGAGACAGAAACCATAAAGTAAGACAGACTCGGTATCCAGACATGAGGAATGCTATTGAACCTTGTTTGATTCACTAAAGCGTGGCCTTCCAATGGGCTGCCGCTGCTGCTGCTGCTGCTGCTAGCTCTGGAGGAACAGGAATGCCGAGCCCATCAGCTGCCTGCCGCTGTCCTCCTCCTCCTCTGTGTTTAGACTTAAGAGGGAACTCAGACAAACATACACCCACATAAACATTCACTCTCTCTCTCTCTCTCTCTCTCGCTCTCTGACACGCAAGCACACACACACACACACACACACACACACACACACACACACACATGGACTTTCTCTCTCTGACACACACACGCACACACACACACACACACACACACACACACACACACATACACACACACATAAACACATGGACTTTCTCTCTGACACACACACACACACACACAGACTTTCTCATGCATATATACAAACACACATACACATAAACACACATTTGGAAAAATGCTTTATGTTTCTTTTGGCACTGGCACCCCATGCTGCTGAGTCCAACTTCCTGTTTAGGGGGCAACACGGGAGGCATTTCTGTGTGGCGGCGGGGAGAGGGAGAGGGAGAGGGAGAAGGAGAGGGAGAGAGAGAGAGGAAAGAGGGGGAACAGCACACAGCCCACACCTGAGTCTCCCCAGGCAGGGATAAGGGGACATTGCGAAGTTATTAAACAGAGTGAGTCACTCTCCGCCGGCCTGTCCATGTGTGTTTTCCCAGACCAAAGCTCGAGTCTAGCCAGGCCACTCACAGCTTGTTAGCTACACGTGTCCAAGATAACCCTCTGAGCTCCAGTTGTGTTCTAGTTGTCTTGGTTCTCAGCTGTTTCTTTGTTTCTCTTCTCCAGCGTTGCTTTTTTATGGCCTAACATTTCTATTTTTCTCCTTCTCTTCTGTTCCTTATCTTGACACATTTAATGTATACAGGACATAAACCTGAATCTATCCATCTATCTATCTATCTATCTATCTATCTATCTATCTATCTATCTATCTATCTATCTACCTACCCTCCTCTCTCTCCCTTCTCTCTGTGTCTCTTCCTCCCTCTCTGTCTGTCTATCTATCTATCTATCTATCTATCTATCTATCTACCTACCCTCCTCTCTCTCCCTTCTCTCTGTGTCTATTCCTCCCTCTGCCTGTCTATCTATCTATCTATCTATCTATCTATCTATCTGTCTGTCTGTCTGTCTGTCTGTCTGTCTGTCTGTCTGCCTGTCTGTCTGCCTGCCTGCCTGCCTGCCTATCAGGCCTTGCCTTAGTTCACTAGTGTTCTCCTCTGCCGTGACACGCATATTGTGTACAGAGGGCTTGACTGCTGAAGGACTGCCTGCTCCTCCTCCTGTCCCGTCCCGTCCCGTCCTGAGTGCTGCTATCTAGGCCGGGGCCATAAGCCACAGGGGGTGCTGATGGGGTCCCACTCTGCTGCCATTCCTTCCCTCCTCTCCTGCTCCTACCATCTGTTTCTATTATTTCCTCCTTTGTTACTTTGCCTTCTCTCTCTCTCTCCCACTCACTGTCTGTCTGTCTGTCTGTCTTTCATTCCTCTCTCTCTCCCTCTGTCTCTCTCTCTCTGCCTCTCACGCTCTAACTCTTTAACTCCTCTCTGTCTTCTGCCTTTGTTGTTTGTTTTGATGCACACTTAAAGACAAACTCTCAAAGGCTTTATTTGTTCTTCCTTTGTTGACTATCCAACATTTCATGACAAAGACGGAGTCAAACTTAATGGCAAGCTGTCTGTTTTAAAGGCTACTTCCAGCCTTTACTTAAAGCCTCTGTGTATGCTTGTTCATAATAGAGTGATTGAGTTGGGAATTTTGATGAATGCTGCTGTTTCGAGAATTTTAGGTCGTTGCTGTAGTCACTGACTGCCTACACACAGAGTGGTTGTCAAAGTGCATTGCGAACAATCTTTCCAAAATTGCCTTAAACTTTAGCTTTCAAAGACAGAAAACTCACCAAGTTGTCAGTGGTATTTGTTGCAACAGCACAAAGAGCACAAAAATAGCAAATTGTGGTTTTCCTCAGATTCTACCATCTGCTTGTAGTAACCCTTCTCTGCCTCTGCCTCTTCCTCTTCTCTTCTCTTCTCTTCTCTTGTCTTCTCTTCTCTTGTCTTCTCTTGTCTTGTCTTCTCTTCTCTTCTCTTCTCTGTCTCTTCCTCTCCTCTCCTCTCCTCTCCTCTCCTCTCCTCTCCTCTCCTCTCTCCTCTCCTCTCCTCTCCTCTCCTCTTCTCTTCTCAGGCCCAGCACAGGAACTCCTATGTGCGTGAGCGCTACGGGAAGTTCAACCTGAGCGACCCCTTCCTGGCCCTGCAGAGGGACGGGGAGGCCATGCGGGGCCCCAGGGCGGCGGGCCCCTCGGTGGGGGGGGAGCCGGCGGTGCACCCCGACCCCCTGACCGTGCTGAAGCTGGTGGTGGGCCACTGCCGCCGGATGCAGGAGAAGATGCTGGCCCAGCTGGCCGCCGCAGAGAGCAGACACCGCAGGGTGAGGGGCTGCTACACACATCACATCACATTACATTGCATTTGGCAGACGCTTTTATCCAAAGCGACTTACAAAAAGGAGGACATAAGCTGGCAGAGGTGTAAAGGAACAAAGAGTAAGCAGACTACCTTTATACATACAGGGAGGTGCATGTGCCTGAATAAGTTTCCCGGAGCAGGGACACTACAGACAAACAGACACACACAGACATACAGACACGCACACTCACTTGCTTAATCACTGTCTCACTCACTTACTTACTTAATCACACTCTCGCTCGCTCACTTACTAAATCACTTTCTCTCTCACTTACTTCCTTAATCACTCTCTCTCTCTCCCTCTTACTTACAGGACTTAATCACTCTCTCTGGCTTACTTACTTACTCACTTATTCACTGTCTCACCTACTCTCTCTCTCTCTCTCTCTCTCTCTCACGGGCTTACTCATTCCATCACTCTCTGTCTCACTCACTCACCTCTTCATGCACTCACTCACTCACAGACACTCACTCACTCTCTCTCCCTCTTTATCTCTCTCACTCACTTATTCACTCAGTTACCCACTCACTTTCTCTCTGCTGTTTTCTTTTCAGTCACCCATTTACACATCCTCAAAAATGCAGTTTTATAAATAAGGCTTATTATAATTATTATTCACACACACTTACTAGGGTAATGCGTTCCCACTCTGCTGGAGTTCCCTCAACCCACAATCACTGGGTTATTTTAATAAAGTGTGATAATTACTATGCACTGTCAAGGATTTTTGGAATGATACTAAAATATTTCTGTGTATCTGTCATTCCATAAACAACTAACGGTATAATTTACAACCGTCTGATTTTCACTGTTTGTGTTCATTGTCTGGGTCTGTGTGCCACCCATTTAGCGTAATCCCATTAACAGGGATTAAGGGTACACTACAGAGGTACACAAGGGTACACTTACCGACTCCTTTGCTAGAGGCTTTTGTGCAACACACTGTTGTGGTGTCTTCCATACTGGTACACAGTCCTGTGCTGTCACTATTGTCATGACAGCACAGCCATGTATTTAGTGTCACACAGTGGGGTACACAGTCCTGTGCTGCCGCTGACCTCCTGATTGTCCTGCCCATGTGTCCATGTGTCCATGTGTCCGTGTAGTTTAGTATCCCACAGCGGGGTACATCCTGGGTGATAAACACAAACACAGGGCCTAAAGCCCCTTGCTCACCCTCTGCTGCCCCTATCAGCTGTCAGGGGCCTTGGCCAGGCCAGCGTGTGCCAGTGTTTCCCTCCTGCCCCTGCCCCTGCTTGTCCACATGCCCCCCCCCCCTGCCCCTGTGTGCCCTCATACCCCAGACTACACCAGAGACAGGCGCCCTCATGCTGGGTCATTTTTACGAGCTGCTTTCATCCATAGTGATTTATCAGGGCTGTCTGTTAAATGACTGGACGCTGTGTTTAGACTCTCACACACACAGAGACTGCTGTAATACAAGTTTATGAGCGATTGCTGGAGGGGGGGGGGGGTGTTGTTGTTATTCAAAATGGGAGTAATGGAGCGATTTCAACTGAAGAATGAGGGGTATGTTCTCTTGGAGTGGTTTAGTGAAGTCATGGAGGATAAAAAGGTGTGGATGAATCACCAGAGCATAGTGGTGGTTTGTTTGTTTTTTGCTCCGTTAAAAACCCACAGGGTTGTGGCAGTAACTCATTCTCATGGCCTCTCCGTCCTGCCATAACTTTTTGCTTGTGGGGGGGTTGCGACCGCTTGAGGTTTTGTTGTAGTGACTGGATGCTAAATGAGTCACACTGAGCTGTGATCGCTGATCTAGGAGGAGTGCCATAACTGTCTCACACCGGAACGGCCTGCCACTTCCCTGCGTCACTCTAAAGATCCACTATCATTATCACCAAACCCTCACGCTAAATCCCAATCAAGACGTACACTCACACAGACTCTTTTGATTGGTCACTCTACAACTGTAGCCTGATTCAAGGACGAGACTCTTTCACAGGATCTGATTAAGCATTGTGACGTAGCAGACAAGCTAATCTGTCTGACCCCAGGAGGTCTGAGCTGTCTGTGTGTGTGGAGATGAGATGTGACGCCTCTCTGTCGCCCCCGTGTGGTCATGGCAGGTCATTGCAGACCTGGAGGAGGAGAAGCGGCGGCACGCGGAGGATACGGCCGAGGGAGACGACGTCACGTGCATCCTGGAGAAGGAGCGAGAGCGTCTCCAGCAGCAGGTAACACACACATACACACACACGCAGGCACACACACAAAGACACAGACACAGACACACACACACACACACACACACACACACACACACACATCTACAGCAGCAGGTAACACACTCACACACCCACACACACAGGCACACACACACAGACACAGGCACGCACGCACACACACACACACACACACACAGGCACGCACACAGACACACACACAGGCACACACACATAGACACACGTCTCCAGCAGCAGGTAACACACTCACACAAACACTCACACCCACACACGCGGGCACGCACACACACACACACACTCACTAGCTTACTCACACGCGCACACACACACACACACACACACACACACACACACACACACACTGCCAGAAGTAGCAGAAGTAGTCATCCTGGCCAACATCAACAGCTCTGTCTGTGCAGGTGCTGGTGACTGGGCCAGATGACATTTTGGCTCAAAGTGCCGCTTAAGCTGTAAATACTGACTCACAGTCTCCCAGTAGCACACCACAGCTGACCCCGCTCAAGCATTCATGTCGGGGTCACCAACTTTTTACTCTGTCTGTATGAAAAAAAAACCGATGGATTCTTTGCGGTAAAGGGGGAAAAAAAAGCTATAAAGTGAATTCAGTTAGAAATAAATTTGAAATAAGAGAAAATAGAGGATTGGTATTTATTGGTTACTTGACCCAACTCTTGAACCGTCCAGGAGCAAATGAGAGGCTATGATTCAAAGCAGTAATAAATGACTGACGCATAGCCTTAGTCTGGCCACTTACTGAAAGTTCTGTGTGTGGGGGAGTATGTGTGTGTGTGTGTGTGTGTGTGTTGCTGAGTTAATATATATAGTTTTTAAGTTTGCAAGTGCATTATATAGTATAAAACAATTGGATATGAATTTGTGCTCGTAGGTATAAGTTTTACAGGTTGTTTTTCATTATGTGTTTAAGCGTGTGTGTGTCCACATGTGTAAAGATGAGTCACCGGATTCCTCCTAAAATTGCCGTCATCAACTGTTGGTGTTGTCTTTCGTATCAAAACCCCAAACAATTAGTGTTCACCTTACCCCTCTTTCGGGTGTTTGTTATGGTTTGTTAAAGTGTGCAGGCTGCCCCTCGCTGTGTTTGGCTTGATTTGTTAGAAGTAGCTTCCTAAAGAGACCAGTATTTTTACAGAGTAGTTATAGCGCACCAGAGAAGCAGAAGAGGATATGTGGTGGTAACACTTTCTTTGAAGCGTCTTTGAACTCTATAAACACATTCATAAAAGGTTATAAAGCCCTCATAACGCTTAATTATGGTTGAAATTAGTATTCATGACTATTTATACATACTAATGCTGCACTTGTAATGCCATTCCTGGTAAAATAAAGGATAAATGTGTGGTAATTGGTGTGTGGATGTGTGTGTTCATATATGTATGTGTGTTCACTGGTGTGTGGATGTGTGTGTTCATACATATACTGTATGCGTGTTCATTGGTGTGTCAAGGTATGTGTTGATATATGTATGTGTGTTCATTGGTGTGTGGATGTGTGTGTTCATATATGTATGTGTGTTCATTGGTGTGTGGAGGTATGTGTTTTCATATATGTATATGTGTTCATTGGTGTGTGTGTGTGTGCTCTCCCCCCCCCCCCCCCCCCCGGGCAGCTGGAGTTTGAGCGTGGGCAGTCTCGCCGTCTGGAGCGGGAGCACCGGCGTCTGCAGGAGCAGCTGGACGAGGAGCGCGGGCAGCACAAGCAGCTGGCCTCGGCCCTGGCGCGGGAGTGCCAGCGCGCCTCCTCGCGCCTCCAGGAGGAGGGCCAGCGGGCGGCCGAGGCCTCGCGCCGCCTGGACAGGGAGCGGCTGGCCGCCCAGAGCCTGCGCACCCAGCTGGAGGCGGAGAAGAGGCGCGGCCTGCAGACGGAGGCCCGCGCCGAGGAGCAGCTGGCTGAGGTGGACACGGAGAGGGAGCAGCTGCGGGCGCGTCTCCGCAGGGAGGAGGCCCAGGGCCGGGCGCTGCAGCAGGAGCTGGAGAGGCTGAAGGGGGAGCTGGAGAGGGCACTGCAGGGAGGAGGAGGTGGTAGCGGAGGAGGTGGTAGTGGAGGAGGTGGAGGAGAGAGTGCGGCGAGGGAGGTGCAGGAACGGAGGAGGCCGCTGGAGAGGAGCTCTGTGACCACACAGATGGACTTAGAATGGGAGGAGGAGGAGGAGGCAGAGGAGGAGGCCCCCAAGATGAACGGCCACCTCCCTGCACAGAGGGAGCAGCAGGAGGAGGGAGGGAAAGACAACGGTGTGCAGGACAACGGCCACCCGGAGAACCGCTCTGGTCCTCCTCCCCCACACGCTGTCCAGAACCACATCCACATCCAGCAGCAGCAGCACCAGGGCCAGTCTTCGCTGACCGCCTCCCCCTGCTCGTCCCCCATGCTGGCTAAACGGGCAGGCCAAGCAGCAGGGCCCCAGTCTTCACCCCCAGGCTCCAGCGCTAGTGCCGCTGCTACGACCAGCGTGTCCAGCAATACCGGCAACTCCGTCACCCTGCAGTCGTCCTACCAGGCCGGCATCCACCAGCGCTTCCACGCCGCCCGCCACAAGTTCCAGGGCCACCCCGACCCGGAGCCCCAGACGCAGACGCAGCCCAGCAGCAGCAGTGGTGGCAGAGGAGGGGAAGGGGGTTCGCCCAGCTCCCCCCGGGCTCTGTCCCCCTGCAGCACCCCGTCCCCGGAGGCCAGCCCGGCCCGCCAGATGGCCCGCAGCACCGTCACCCAGGTCCTGTCCCGCTTCACCGTGCAGCAGCAGCAGCCGGGTTCGGCCAAACCCACTGCCGCCACGACCGCGCCGGCTCCCAACAGCTCCCCGTTCGGCACGGACTACCGCAACATGGCGCCCAGCTCGCCCTCCCTCTCGGCCTCCTCGCGGGGCAGCACCACCCCCAGCGGTGCCCTCTCCCCCGGCATCCGCTCGCCCGTCATCCCCAGGGCCGACCGGGGCATCCCGCCCCCCATCCCCCCCAAGAAGCCGGGCCTGGCCCAAGCCCCGCCATCCCCGGCCACCGTGGCCCGGTCCAACCACAGCAACCACTTCAGCGAGCCGCTCTCGCCCACCAGCTGCGGCCTCACCAGCGGGCAGGAGGGGGTGAAGGAGCTGGACATGGTGGTGTCCTCCAGCGGCTGACGCAGGGCCCTAGTGCCCACCATGTTTCACTCCTTATGTGCAGTGGACATGTGTGGGAATGCTCATGTCAATGTACAGCCTACCAGAACACTGTCGTCCAGTCCTGTACTAGTTAGTCCAGTATGAGTGTTATAGGACTTAGAGTGATCCTGAAACAATTCTTGACTAGTGTTACGTTTTGTATGAACCGTTTCCCTATGCTGCATTTGGATGTGTCTCTAGTTACGTTTATGTGGGTTTATGACTAGCTTTATTAACTTTATACTGAATCAGGATCAAATCAAGCGCAAGTGCCTCTAACATCGTAGTTATGGATTATGCTGTATTGCTGATATATTTTATATATATATATATATATATATCCAAACAATTTGTGCTTATAGGCATCAGGCTTTTTGTGTCTTACCTTCAAAGGTATGCAGTCAATAGGTACAGTATTTGCAATTGTATGGTTGTAGGGCCAAAAGTATTTTTTTACGAGTAGAGAATTCCAAAGCCAGACATTCAAAGGCACTTGACAGTTTCATTCCAACATGTGTGAGATATGTATCTATATTCACGTTTTATTTTATTATTTGACCAAATATTTTTACTTGTATGCAGTAGATTTTACATGTACTCATTGACTATTTTATAACCAGAAATCAAATGGCTCTAGTGAATACACTGTAATGTATATTTTCATGAAATGCATGTTAAACTATGTTTTTTTTTTCACAGCAGATTTTGTAAATGTATAAATATTGAAAAATTGAAATGATACCAGGATGGCGCACAAGGAAACATCCAGTTCAAGAGTTAAGAATACATGTTTTATAGCCTGTAATTAGACAAAACACTTTTACAGTACAACATTTACAGTACTTTAACACATATACCTTCATACTAAACTTGTTTGTGTTGCTTGTATACTATGAGCTTTCACAATAGTGTATACTTGTTGTGGGGAAAATATTGTTATATATGTATAATAATCATGTCCCTCCATCACAGCCACCATGATCAAGTGCATTTTAGAGTCAAAAAACGCTGTTCGGTCAGTTTAAGTGTAATATGTCGGCATAGGTACAGTGTATAGGTGTTTCCGGCCATTCTCAATGATTACACTCACAACAGATGAGCGCTGTGTTGTACTTGCTTTGTGATAATCGGTCTTTGTGATGCTCGGTCTTGATTCATCTCTGATTGACTGACAGAAGAGAAAAGATTGAACAAATATGGCTGACTGTAATAATGTTATGAATAGAATGGACAATGTAAACTTTCACATGAATTTCAAAACCGTGTCTTGTTTTATTTAATCATTTAAGAAGTCCTGCAGTACTGCTAACCTTCCCCTGCCACACCCTATTATAGTACTTTCAAGAAATTCAAAGTCCAAAATAATATACAGGATCAACATGAATTGAAAGTTAAAATCAGCTAGTACACTGTCAGACAAGGACAACCAAACAAACTACTTTAATTATACAGCTGATGAAGGTCCCATTGAGTTTGAATTTCTCTGCTTCACATTGTGGTCCTGCATCACTTATTTCAGGAGAATGAAGAATGACTTAACATTTTCCTCCAAAACACAATGTTTACCTGCAGGTTTCAAGTATGTTTTTTTATTCTTCCAAACCAGTTGTTGGGTTTCCTGTAAGTGTGTGCTTTGTCCACCAGGAGGCATTGTTATTACACTAAATGTAGGGACAAGACACACCTACTGAGGGGTTCCACTTGTTGGGGACATAGCAGCAAAGAGAAGTAGGCTTATGCATTCTCATATTGATGTGGTTCAGATAACAATAAATTGTTGTCTAAAGATATTAGGTAAACAGTCAGAAATCAGCTGCACCCACAACAAGTGGTAGTCATACTGGAGTTGTGTGCATGACTGGGTGTGCATAGGAGAGAGCATTAATATAATGCAAATGAGAGAGTACTGGAATGCTGAAACAACACAACATAAGTTTCTGGTAAACTCTGTTGTTGGCATTTCTCTGTGTGATTTCCTGGAGTTCTTGTAAAGTGCTGTTAGGACTTAAGGTCAGAGATCTTCTGAGCAAGAGTGGTGAAGTATGCATTTTAAAGTCTGGCACTTTGACAGTGTGATCACTCCTGGGAACTTGGTTGTGGCCTTAATTCTATTATCTACACTATGTCAGGGTGTATCCATTCGGCAGCCCAAACCATGTAGCCATGAAAAATGTATTATGAGAAAGTTTTTCGTTTTGCTTTTCAGTTTCCCCCCTCTCACCTTTTGGCCAACCACACTGTGTACTCGCACTTCATCAATCCATGTGAGTATGGTTGTATTCTAAGCCCCCCTAAGGCTAACTCAGTTGAAAATGAGTTTTGTGTCCCCCGCACGCAGCATTTCCTTCGATGCTGCAACCCCGAGAAATGGGTTAGGTACCAAGTATTTTTTAATATAGCTGGAAAACTGCTTTGCCAGAATTTATGGCCATTGGCACAGACTCATAACAACAACCGTAGTTTATGGAGTGGCGCCACCTAGTGATGGTTTGAGGCAAAAATCCAGAGCTTTACTTAAACCTGATTTAACAACATTTCACACTGCATCCCTACCACATGCTTTGGCTTTACACAAACGTTGGTGAAATTCTGGTCATATTACTGCCCTACGAAGCTATAACTACAAACTTTTGTTAAAACTGAATTTAGACTGGAAATTAACTTTATAACACCTCCTCTGTCTTTGTCTAAATCTCTTGCTTCTTCCTATTACTGTAAGAAAATCCATAAAAGCATAACCACTTTTATACCTACAACATGTTTGACTGAGCAATATTACAACTTTAACGGTGTGTTTTCCAGTTTAATTGTTCGTGTAGTTACTGCACTTTGCCTTTGTAGGGCGGATTAGGTGCTGCAAATGGCATATTTTAACAGCTATAGCTAAAATTTTATATTGTTATACAGTAAACGGCTTCATTCAGTCTCATGACATTCTATTTGGCTTGCTCAATGAAATGGGCAGTTACAGTAGACAAATAGTGTGTGCCTGTGTGAATGGTCAAACTTTTAATGAAAAGTTGTGGGTTCCTTCATATTGGTAGGAACTATTTACCCTATTTAAAACAAATCTGCTATGTTACTTCAACACATTATTGTGTATCTGTTATTCCTCAAGTTTGGTAAATCTAAAAAAATGACTTTATCCTTAATCCCTATGTAACATTTAAGAAATTCAACTTGTCATCTTTTATGTTCTAGCAGTTAGAACACCCATTTTTTGCAAGTTAGGTGCAGTTGCATATCTGCTTGACACCAATTATATTTAGAAATAGTGGTAACACTTTCTATTAAGCTTGCATTTATAAGACCATATAAACACATTTATAAAGGGTTATAATGCCTTCATAAAGCTAAATAATAGTTTAAATTACTATTCAAACCTATTTATACATATAATACTCATGACTGCACTTGTAAGGCAGGAAAAGCTTTATAACAAAGAAAGCACTGTGCCCTTTGAAGTGGGAATAGGGCTTATAACGTAGCATTATAATTAATTAAGAGTACAGTCATGAGTATGTATAAATAGTGATGAATACTTTACATGCTTTATGAGTACATTACAACCCTGTGTGTGTGGGTGTGTATGTGTGTGTTGGGGGGGGTTGTCTTTCTCGGTTGCCAAAACAAGTCACCTGAACGCAAAGGAAGTTAAACAAATATTCACTAGGCTTATTATACAGTTTCTTACATTTTCACTCTGAATACAACACAGTTATGTGTTGTCACCAGAGAAACGACTAACATCTTGTTATTTCATTTAAATCTTTTTAATGTCCTGATTTTACGAGATGATCATGCGTAGGCTAGACTGCATAGGCTACTTTATAGTTCGGTATGGTCGGTGTTACACAGTGTTGGCAATTCCACCAGTCCAAACAAACACATAGCCAGCCAGTTCCGTTTTAATTTCACCTCAGGGACAGGTCCTCACCATGAACCAGTAGCCTAGATGCGGTGAAATTTCTTACTGTGGTTGCTGACTGAGCATTTTCTTTTCCCCGGGCTGACATTCTTCACATTCACACAAAAGCCGGTCGCAGTCCGTCACCATGGCACGCGGGAGGCGATGATTTGTCGGTCGGTGTCCTCCTCTGAGGCAGTGGGTCACCTCATCAACATTCCTGTGAAGTGAGCGGTGGACGGGGACAGGTTGCGCAGGCCAACGGGGACGCATGCCTGCCCATCAGTTGAGCCGTCCATAAACCCCCGGGGCCTGGCAACGGGAGGCTGGCAGCTGGCGTTGGCGCCCAACTTCGTTGGAAAGAATGAGGAAGGGCACTGCGCATCGCTGGCCATTATTATTGAGCAACATTATTGAACAGGACGTGGAATTTTGAGAAAAAATAGCGAGGAGTGATTTGGATGCAAAATCCCATGTGTGTGAGGCTTCGTGGAATTCTGTTAAAAATTACTGGAAAATTACAACGTAAAAAAAAACACTTGCAGGCATTTGAAAGATTTTGCTGAGGCTCGTGTGGTTTTCTAGACTAACAAATACGTGTTTTCCACTCTTTGTTGTTTTAACATATTACCCACTAATTGCTAATGCAGAAACTTGGCAACTATGGTTCAATCTTCCACGGTTCACTGCTTTCCCAAAGGATGACAAGAATTCCTCGTTTGTATGTTTGTGCTTCATTCTTTTATGATTAGGCCTAAGGCCTAAAATGACCTGACACATGAGAAGCACATAACCTTATATTACCTTAGCCAAATATGACCATAGGATAGCTCTAAGCGAATTTTGTGTGTATCCCACAAAGTCAGACTATACCCCCCAGAATGTGCTTTAGAGAGCTTAGTCCTGCCTGTAATCATGGCCTAGACATGTAAAAGTATTGAATGAGGTGAACTGGACTGGCTACAGACAAAGCCAACACTCTTAAATACAGCGTACAGGTAGGGAAACAGGTATGAAGATGTCACTCACTAACCAACATTCATAAACAGGCTGACCATTGACAAAAACTGGATTGGACTTTTGATGCAGATGATGTGTAGTTGAACTTCTGTTCAGGGGGTCCAAACTAGGGTGACCAGAGTTCTGATATGAAAACTGTGGACATTTATCTGAAAACCATAACAAAAACCCAGTTTAGTATGGAACTAGGCTACCATGCAAATTATTGCAGTCTCTGTCATTAAAATAAGTTATATTGTTGCAAAAACTGGAAACAAAGTGAGCTTTTTTGCGTGTTTTTTTGGGGGCGTCTAGTCACCTTAGTCCGAATGTTTGGTCTTGGGACTGAAATTAGCTGACGACATGTGCTAGCTAGCCTAGAATAGGAACTCAGTGTCAGCTCTGTTCTGTCCACAGCCACGGGCATTCTGGAGCAAGGTCCTCTCTCTCCTCCTGCCTCGCCTCACCTCGCCCTGCCCTGTCGTGTCGTGTCTGCCTCGTCCCCATCCTTGTCCCCGTTCCAGTCCCCCCACATCACTGCAGTCACCTGTTTTGGGAATTAACTGGTCTGCACGCTCAGGCCTCCAGGCAAAACAATTTGTTATAGAGTTGTCACTGTAAAATCCACAGCCTGTTCCGCAGACAAAGAAAGATCAGGTCACATACGTGAGAGGGATCTGCGCTTACATAATGCACTCCGTGCGCTTCAGTGTGTGTGTGTGTGTGTCTGCGGCAAGTGTGTGTGTTTGTGTTTGTACGGTGGCCTTGTCTGCGCCTAGCTACATACTTTATGTATGTGTACATGTATGGTGGGCTTGTCGGCTTGTCTCGCCTCTCCAGAGTATATATACAGTGCATACGCGTTCCCCAGTGACTGCAGATGGAAAACTACAAAGTCCATCCGTGGTCTTCATAGACGACGGCGCACGGGGGAAAGTAAAGCAAACATGTCTTATAAAGCGGCCTGCCAGGAGTTGTCACTGTAATACCACACAACACCATGGAGCAGCCCGACTTTTGTTACGGTGGTGGGCATTTTTAGCAGCTGGGGCTGCTATTTTTAGCCAAGTGTGCTATTTTGACCTTTTCCTGCAGGCTGTGACTAATATGTGAGGATTTGCCCTCGTTACCGTCAGTCCCCAATGCGGTCGGCCATTTTTCATTGTCCACTGCTCAAGATGCTAAACCCCCTCAGGAGCAGGACCGACAGGTTGACACAGGAGATGACCCATGGGGTCAGGCTCAGTTTGTTTGTTTGTTTGTCCATAACACCCTGTCTGACATCACAGGTGACACAACCCCATACTTGTACTTCCACCAAATCACACATACACACACAGATGTGTGCATGCACCATGCTCTCTCTCTCTCTCTCTCTCTCTGTCTCTCTCTCTCTCTCTCTCTCTCTCTCACACACACACACACACACACACACACACACACACACACACACACACACACACACACACACACTCACACACACACACACACACACACAGATACATATATGACATTGATCAATGCATCCCTCCATGACATTGTTGCCAAAAACACTGTGATTAAGCCAAGTTCTTGGCTCAGTTGTGACTTCAGTTAGAATAAATGGGTAAGACTAATGAGCTATTAGAAATTGGCCTTCTTCTTGACCCAGAATTATCAATCCATACACTGCCACCTCAGAATACAGTTTACACATCTAAAAATCATTTTCATAATTTTAAAAAGAGTCCTGAGTTTCATATATCATATTTTCTGAATAGTCATTTGCTTTTTATTTGCATTAGAACTTTCAGGCTCAAGAATAATGTTTGCAGTTTGCCAGGCAATTGTGAAAGACACAGACAATATATAGACAGGGAAAATATTTCCAGAATAGCTTCACCAATAGTCGTCTAAAGGCCAAGCCTGTTGTTGATCTCAGCACATTCATATGTCAGATACTGCTGCAACAGATGTATATCATGCCACCTAAGGATAGCAGAGACAGTGAGCAGGTCTGAGATATGGGCATCATCAACTCTCTGACTGGAGACATGTAGTACTCAAATAAGAGAAAAGAAGAAGTAGATGACTTTTCGACAGACAGACAGAATGGCAGATAGATAGATAGATAGATAGATAGATAGATAGATAGATAGATAGATAGATAGATAGATAGATAGATAGATAGATAGATAGATAGATAGATAGATAGATAGATAGCTAGACAGACAGATAGACAGACAGACTTAGGTAGCAACAACTGCCATAAACATTTAACTGCTTAAGAGGATACAGCTTCTTCAAGTCCCACTTTTGATTTTTACAGAACTTGTAAATGACGCATTTGGAATACAGTACCACTCCATTCCCCAGCTTCTGTGAAACCCTTCCTCACTCACCTTCACACACACACACACACACACACACACACACACACACACACACACACAGACACTTTCTTCACAACAGTGTCTGCTCACAGAAGAACGAGACACCCTGAACCCCCCATGAGCTCGCTGTATATTTTTGTAGTTTAATGACATGTTAAAAACATGATCGTGTGATTTATTGTGTCTGTCTTTAGCTGTCCGGGGCATGCGCAAGAGACTGCTTTCATCTCATCACGTCAATGAAATGCACCGCGCGTGAGGGGAATTCTACTGGTAGATTAGGAATATCAAAGAGAGCTGCAGGCATAATGTCCAGCGAATCATTTCATCCATTAACATGCCTGAGTTTATTTGGCTCATGGAGGTTAGTGGAACATTGCTGCAGAGCTCAGCGAGAGCCAGATAATCATACCACTTATTTCGCAATTTCAGCAACATATGTTACAAGCAGTGCGCTTATGTGTAGCCTACGCCGGCAATGTCACCTCCCAAAATAATAACGAACGGTTGCCATATTCACACTGTATGTATTCATCGGGCTAAACATAGGATTGTGTAATCGTGTTGCGGAACGTGGATACCTTTTGTGGTCAAAGCGACATCTGCTAATAATAAAATTTAATTGCAGGAGCGTTTTGCCCAGGACGCTTTGTTATCGGCTTTTGGGGTTCACAGGTAACACCACAAACGACAGTTTCAAACTTCTTCAATCAAAGCCAACATGTGACCTAGAGTCAGTAGAATCTGCCGGCGCATCCTCATTCCAAACTGCAAAGCGGTGCAGCGCACACAACTCTTCCCATTCAGCCAGGGGCTTCACAGATGCTGCCTTTATCCAATGAGAGGACAGAAACTGGGCGATATTAATTTAATCTCCCCTCCTCCCTTCTACCCTGTCGGTGGTTTATTCTAATAAACCGCATTTCAGCCTACACCAGTCTTAAAAGGGATACCAGGTCTATAAAATATATTGAGGAGAGGGGCGCCATCAAGGAATGGAATTTGGATTCAGACGCGCAAGAAAGA
>CM059267.1:24354819-24384819 GCA_030347295.1 Setipinna tenuifilis | reverse complement strand
TTGCGAGGAAGTCATTTTGGCAGAGCACACTATTGCACTCACTTTACCAACTAAAGTGACAGTATTTACTTAAACAGTTTTTAAAATTAGCCAACGTCAGTGGGCCTTGAAAGATGACAGATCGTAGTTACTGGGCAACAATAACATTGCATATATGCTTTAGCAACCCCCGTCTCTCGTCTCGTTACACGCGGTCTAGACATGCTATGCTTTAATGTCCCACCCAGGCAGTCGTGAGGCAGCGTTTGTGTACGCCATCTCTTCCGCCGGGGTGGTCTACGCCATTACGCGGGCCTGCAGCCAGGGGGAGCTAAAGATATGCAGCTGCGACTCGCACAAGAGGGGGCGCGATAGCGACGACCAGGGCGACTTCGACTGGGGCGGCTGCAGCGACAACATCAACTACGGCATCAAGTTCGCCAAGGCCTTCGTGGACGCCAGGGAGAGGATGGTCAAGGATGCTCGGGCACTGATGAACCTCCATAACAACCGCTGTGGACGAATGGTGAGTTAAGGCTAAAGACTGAGGTCACATGATGAGATTCAAAGCATTTCATTGGTGGTGGTGGGGAGTCATGTGGACAAAGAAGCTACCAATCGGTTGGCCCGAGCTGCTAGGAGATGTCAGAGTCTCAGTTGATTGGGTCATGGGATAAGTGTCATGCAAGTACTCTTGTTCAGGTGCTTGCATGCTGCCCCGGCAATGCCCAACAAACTCCAGCATTCTAACAATGGCAGTTGTTGACTACATTCTTTCTCATGTTCAGAAAACCAACTCCAAGCTCTACACTGCCCAGAGAGTGATTGACTTTTTTGTGAAACTCAAACAATGCCTTCTCAAACAACAGATTGACCCAACTGCTAGTGTCTGCTGGAGTTTGTTGCCATTTGCTGGGTCAGTGTACATATCCCTCTAGGGTGTGCAGTCAGGAACTCCCTTCAGAAGACATTTCCTTTCTTAGTCACTATGCTTCTTAGTGTCAGTCTCAGTTAGAAGTAATGTTATGAGTCAGTATAAAGCTCATTAAATGGAGGCTGTGTGTGTGTGTGTGTGTGTTCCAGGCTGTGAAACGCTTCATGAAGATGGAGTGTAAGTGCCATGGGGTGAGCGGGTCTTGTGCCCTTAGGACGTGTTGGGAGGCCATGTCTGACTTCCGGCGTACCGGAGACTACCTGAGGAAGAAGTACAACACAGCCGTGGAGGTCACCATGAACCAGGACGGGACTGGCTTTACGGTGGCAGACAAGGACTTCAAGGGAAACCCCAAGAATGACTTGGTGTATGTGGAGCATTCGCCAGATTACTGTCTGCTGGACAGGGCAGCAGGTACGTCAATGGCAAAATTGTAAACCACCCCAAAAAATAGCTATATATATATAGGTTTTTATGCTTTCTGTATTTTTGATATTTCAAGTCATGATTTTGCTTTTGTTGGATAACAAAAGCACTGTGATTTTAACTAGAGTTGCAACAATTAAACAATTAGTTGTCAGCTAATAGATCAATTGGCCACCACTTTTATGACTGATTTACGTAACTTTTGAAGGAAAAAAAGTTAAAGTGATAGTTAAGATAGGACGCAGCCTAGTGAGTGGTGTGTTTTCTTGCCATGAAGCAGCAAAGTTATGTCAAATCTGCTACAAGATGGTGGGACTGATAAAAAACATTGACTGTAGCTACTTATTTATGTTAGCTATGTCTGTACAGTGTAGGCCACAGTGTAGGTTTCAAGTGGTGCTTCCCCCTCAGCACTTTCAGATATTTGCATTAAAGGTTTTCAGAATTATGAAGTTAGCCATTGCTTTCCAGCAAATGAACCTAAAATTACTGCCAGAGTTCTAAACAGGTGGCAATATTTGTGTAGTGAATCTTTTGATTTTGAACTGAAAACACAGTAAAGACAATCCTGATTTTTTTTAGCTTAAAATGACTAAATTCATTGCTGAGACAAACACATAAACCCATCAAAAAAATACCAAGTCCTGGGAATGAATCCCAAGGTATGACTCCATCTATCATCCTGGTAGAACTGGCACTTTAGATGATGTGCGCTGTGCTCACCCTGTGTGTTGCAGGTTCGCTGGGCACGGCCGGACGGGTGTGCAACAAGTCCTCCCGCGGGATGGACGGCTGCGAGGTCATGTGCTGTGGCCGGGGCTACGACACCACGCGGATGAAGAGCGTGACCAAGTGCGAGTGCAAGTTCAAGTGGTGCTGTGCCGTGGAGTGCAAGGACTGCGAGGACATCGTGGACGTCCACACCTGCAAGCCCCACAAGCGGCCCGACTGGCTGGACCTCACCTGAGCGCCACCGCCCCACCTCCGCAACGCCTCAGTCCCCCCTTCTCTTTCTCTCTCAGGACTTTTATTTGTGTTTTCAAAAGTGGGACAATGCATTCTGGGATATGTAGTCTATACCTCTAATCCTCCAGACTCCGACTTGGCACCTCTTGGCACGGCTTTGGCACAACATTTTTTTTCTGACTGCCCCTAATTAAGCACTGAAAGAAAAGCAGCATCAAAAAGAAGAAGAATCTGTGGGCTCGTTTAGATAAAAGAGAGTGCTTTTAAAGAGTTGTGTAGGTAGGTGTTATGGCATGCAGGATTGGTCTGAGCAGGTATTTTGATTTAAAAAGGGTGAGGACTCATCAGCGGAACTCAAAGGGTTTTTGTTTTTGGAAGTGTGTACTTTGATCTCAGACAAGGACGTGGTTTTTCTGCTTGCAGACTGCTGAAGACACTTTTGCAGTGGACACTGAGGTGTGGCCATGCGCAATACTAATGTTTGGTGATATAACTCATATTTGTGAGGCCACTTGATCTCAGATCAGAATATACCTGTGGCCTCTGCCTAAACATTACCTTCAGAATGGACAGTAAGTTACTTGAAAAAGTGACAAATTTTGAATGGCACATCTTTAAGACACAAGAACTTAAGCCTATTGTGAATGTCATAAAGTCATGTGTGTTTTCATTTTAGCCAACAAAGGACTCAAGAACCAACAGCAAATATTAACCCAACACATGCATTGGAGATAGATGGAAATTGGAGATACTACTGGTTAGCATGGCCATGTTCAGAAAACAAAGATTAAATGTTGTGCATTCAGAGTACAAACAAACATGAGAAAGTATTATATCACCAACACAGATGTGTAAAATTATTATGTCTCCGGTTAATTCTTCTGTAAATAGTTTCTGTGCTCCGAATATAGCTAACAATTGTTCTGACTTTACCGTTATACGTCATGTAACTGTATTATGATGATGGTAAGACCACTGCATATCTAAAGCACTTGACTCACTATCTCAGCATCACAATATGAAGAGCACTGTTATAATTTTTACCCCCTTCTTACAAGTCATAACTCCTTGATTGAATCTTTGAAAATAACGATCAAATGTTATTAATGATTAAAATCGTTTGTCACTGGATTGAAAGGTATGACATATGATATATGTATAAACGTTTATATATATTTTTTTGTCTGTGAACAAAAGAGCTTTATATGAACAGGTGGGTTAAGATTCATTTGTTGTGGGGTGGCGGGCGGGTGGCTAACACTTTTATAATTTGACACCTAAGGTGACCTAAATGACGGATAACTACGAGCTGGATAACTGCCAGGACAATGCCACATCAGTTTCACAGTCATCTGACATCTGATAAGAATAATTTAGATGACAGTTTGGCATTGTACACAGAAATACAAATCATGTGGTAGGATCCTTCAAATGCTCCCCAATGACACAGCTTGAAGATATATAGGCTGTTCTTGTGAAATCACAACAGCAAACAAACCCCCTCAGATGACATAACTGTCCTCTGAGGCTGTTTTTAGGGTCATGCCGTTGTGGAGAAATTGTCACCCAAGCAGCATGTTATCTCTGAACGTTTTTGCACACAAAGACTGAGGGGGGTAAAAATAACTAGATGGCCATGACTGGCATTCTCCTCCATTCATTTCGAAACGCAACGGACAGCATGATGTCACAAAATGGCTGCCCTAAAGTCCTAAAATAGCATCTGAGGCAAAGATGGATAGCGCGTGGCTAGAAAGGTCGGACGATCACATCGGCCTAGATGGGAATGGAGATGACTGCAATGGCCTCGATCATCAATCATGGCATGCCACCACATCTTCAAACTGCTTACTGTAACAGGTGCAGAACAAAATGGCAGGTCAATGTTATGAAATGATGTCAACTGTCTTTTAGAAGTTATGTTGGCCTGCCTTTACTTTTTCAAGAGTACTTATGAATACATTTACCAAATATTACCACTTTATTACAAATATTACACACTAATAGAAATGTTCTAAAGACCCAGGTGTTTTGATGGTAATGTATAAGTATACACAGAAAAAGTTTAGTTTTAACAAGACATGCCATACTGTGAGAGTTTTTAGAGTCTATTCTGGCCAAATTTCAACTCTGAAGTAACATGTCTGGCTCTTACGCCTGAAGAACATCTCTAAAAAAACAGTGGAACTTGGACTAGGAGAGAATGTATTGTTGCTTAATTCTGTTCTCAAGTGCACATCGAATAAGGAAATTTTTCCGACTCTTAAAATATGACGTAACTGCTTATTCTGCTCACTCTTGTGAAAACCATTGGAGCCAAACTTAAGCATAAGTCTTTTTTTCCTGACACTTTGGTTTCACACCTCTCGAAGCCAAAGGTCTGTGTTAGGAAGATGTGGATGAGAAAAAAAGGAAAACTCAGAGAAGTGTATGTTTACTTGTGAGAGCTGTCAAATGGCTCCCCAGGCAGCATCTGTCTAGTGTTGAAAATTATGGGGTCCCTCAGAAATAGTTCTGCCAGCTCCATTCGTTTTTCCATTTCCTTCACAGAGACCCCATTAACAAAGATAAGGATTTATGGATGAACTGCGAGGACTTCATGGAGCTCTTAGCGCAAGTGTTCTGAGCCAAGCAACCACGGCACTTACTCCTTGTTAGCGAGATATAGGGTGTTCTTGCATGATCGGACTCGACAGACGGAGAATGGCGGGCCAGTTCTCATTTCTGTGGGTGGTCCCGTCCGGTGACTTTAATGAAGTTGGATTTATTTCCGCTCAGGACCAGCCACCTCTTGCTGCTGGAGGTCGTGACCAGACAAACAAAGTTTATTTTAGAAGGTCCAAAGTTGTAATTACACTCTCACACAATGGATCATGAATTTTTTACATGATACACAGGGTACATATACACATACACAATCGTCCAGCACCACATAGTACCCAGACCTAAAATAGAGGAGCCAGACTGCTGTTAGAGGGGGGAAAAAAAACAAAACAAAACAAAACAAATATTCATTCTACTGTTCCTGGGAGACTGACAGACTGGAAGTTGTATGCAATATATCGCCTCAGTAAATCAAACAATCCTCCTGCCAGGCACTCACAACAGTTATCACAAGACTCAAGTTATCCTCCAATTCTACAAACATCCAGCACTATCAGGCGATCATTCAATTCCTTTCACTGAGAGGGAGACACAGAAGGAAGAAAGCATGAGAGAAAGAAAGAAAGACAGAAAAAGAAAGAAAGAGAAGAGAAGAAAAGAAAAGAGAAGAGAAGAGAAGAGAAAGACAGAGAAAGTAAGAGCACAGCTTCCCTTACCTGTGTCTTAGCGTGAGAGAGCACAGGGGTGAAGGGTCATTGGTGCTCATCCTGATGGGGTCACAGGGAGCGGGGGGCAGGTTTATAGATTTACAGCGCGGTTTAGTGCGGCGTACGTGACCTCTTGGGGACGTGGTATGGAGGTCCTCCCCGGAGGGTCTGGGCCTGTGATGCACCACCAGGCCCTCTGTCAGGGCTGAGATATCCAGGCTGCCGGCTGGGATTAACACATAAAAACCCTTATCTAGTGAATCAGCTGTCAAGAATGCAACTCACGCCGCATGGCCCCCGGGGCCTGTGTGAGGGTAGGGTGTGCGATGGGTCTGGAAGCCAGGAGGATAGCGTCACACTGAGGGGAAACCTAATCATTATCCTCATGGGAAACACACACAAGATTCCCTCACAAAACGTCAAACAGCACCCTGTTACCTGGAAGCAGGCTGCGTGTGCGCTGTAAGGATTACTGTTCAGCTCTACACAGCACAGAGTGTACTGGGGCCAGAGTGAGGTGTTGGCGTGGTGGTTTAGCACTGAGGTGATGGTGAAGTAGGGTATTCACATCTAGTATCATCTATTGGCTCAGTAAAAACACAGAAATGTAAAAAAAGTGTTAGAAACAGAGATTGTAGATTGGAAAGGGAAACTTCAGCAGCTTATCTATCCATCTGGCTGTCTGTCGTAAAATTCCCAACAATTTAGCTTGGATTTGTTTTTTTGGCTACTGACAGTACCTTTAATGATTTGAATGTAGATTTAAATGTGCCAGAAGTTTCCATTGAAAGTCAAGCAATTTTAGATAATATAAGGTAAAGAAAGGTGTAACACTTTTTGGTAAAAAAATATATATGTATATCAAACCAAAATGACATTTCTGTGAAATGCCTGCTTAGTTAGCTAAGCTAAACAAGTTAATATGTTAGCAACCCCCAGAGATCTAGCACCCTGCCACTTGTTGGGTCAGTCCTGTTGTTTAACGGGGGGGTTGTGTTCCCAGGAACTGTGACAGACTGAAGGTCGGCCACATTCACGGCTTCTTGTCTGCAGCCTCCAGAGGCATGAAGATGTTTGTAAACAAGAGATGCAATACAATTTGTTCCTTGTGAGATCTCGCACGTAGAGCAGTGAAGTGTTGTGCAGTGTGGGTCAACTTTCACCACCCACTTAAATGTGGAAAGCCTCATTGTACTTTGTCACGGTTTGTGAATGAAACTATACAAGCACGAAGCCGTTAAACACGAACGCTCTGCATGGCTCTGAAGTGATGGTGGACTTACAAAACAAAAATGGGGTTTTGGACATCCTTAGACGAGTCTTTTAAAGTTCAAGATGAAATATCTCCTGTCGTAAAAATCATCTTCCTGTCTGTCCATCATCTTTAAAGGATACATAACCAGAAACACTTTATGCATGCAAACCCCTCATGCAGATACAATTCTCTCTTGAACAGCTACATTTTTATGAACTGTATAAAGCATTTTAACATGAGTGGAAATGTTTGACATACACGTGGCAGCATAAGATGCAGCACTACACAAACCTTCTTGCAACACAACCATACAACTAAGCATGGCAATGCATTTTGTGTAATTACATACTTTTTAGAATTAGGTACGTTTCATTTACATACAACCATGAATAGTGTGATATAATATTAGTACATAGTTTGACTGTGCTATAACACTGTGATTTTTTGTTAACCTCTATTAAATGGTACACAGTACACTCAGGGGTAGGGTGTGATGTGGGTGTACTACCTGGATTTTAGACAGGCTGGCTACCCCTTGATCTTGGCTTTCTTGTTTGGGTACAGAAGCACAACGGGAGTCGCTGCAGTTAGGGACATAAAATTTGCAAGATCATTCCCTGTCAGGCAACCACTGATTTGTGTGATCCCCGGGATGGAGATGGGGGGCTGGTGGGGGTACTCAGAGTGCGTCCAGGGGGGGGTCAACACGAGTTCAGAGAGCCTGAGGAATAGCCGTCCCTGTGGGCCTCTTCTTGGATGCAGAAGCGTAAATACAGCAGTGCAACAACCCCCGGCTCCACACCAGAGGAACAAAAGGGGGCTACGTTAGTGCATCGCTGCAGACACCATCACTCTCACACCCCCACCCCCACCCTCCCTCCACCCCCTCTCTACAGCACATTTAGAGATCAAATAAACACACGCACTAGGAGTATACCTTATACACAGGCAACACTTGCCTTTTATATGCAAAGGCAGTGGGAGAGTGGAACTGGCAGAGGCAGAAATAACATTACTTGTCTTGTGAACGTGTGCGTATATACTGTAGGTTTGGGGTTTCCTACTGACTGGGAATGTCGTAGTTATTAAGGTGGTGGTTGTGCAGGGGCTATGGGTGAGAAATATATCATCACAAAATCAATTACTGTAGTCCTGGTAATATGTGTTAAAAATAAATTAGCACAGCTTTTCCAGTGTACAGTGTTGGTTATGATTTTTTTTTTTTACTTGTGCTCCAGCCTGCAATCCACTGGAAAGAAGAAAGACTTGGTAAGATATTTTGTCCTCAACATTTCTTGTCTGTAGGTACCTTTTAATGAAATGATCATGGCAAACTTCTGCTGCTTTTAAAGCACCACTTTATTGTCAGCTGGTTCAGCAAACAATATAATTACGATGATTTCCAATGTTAAGACATTTTCTCTTTGAGTTGAGAAGTTGAGATGGGACCTCCGTTCCATTTTGAAAATGTTTTAATGCTACGTTGACAATAATTTGACTTCTGTCCTCAGTTTGAAAAAGCTTCCATCATAGCGCCAGTTTAAGGCTTGTAGAAATGTTTGAAATAAATAACTGACCAATAGGGTAATGCGGAAATAAATAAAACCGACCAATCAGGGCCAGGAATGGAAGGCACATTTCTAAAGGGATTTTTTTGTAGATTTCAAGCACAAATGTTTCTGTACATTCTTTCCTAACTGACACACGTGTCTGAGTAAGACGTTCAACTAAGTCAAGTGAAGACCTCCTCCTGGACCAAGCTGGGGCCTCTAAGGTGAGAGGAGCTGTTCCTGAAGGCAGCACATGTAGGACTGTAATGCAGGACTCTGATCTGACACCAACCCAGCATGGGCTGCATGGACAGGCCCTTTCTGTAATTGGGGGGTATTGGGTAACTCCAGTCACATCCCACGTCAAAATTTCTGCTGCTGACTGCCATGGCCTCACTGGGGCTCAAGGATCACTCGCTGTGTCGAGTGGTCAGCTGAGCTGCAGGGCAACTGGCAGCTTCCAGCATCACCCCTCACTAGCACTGCGGTTCTCTGACCATAATTCTGGTCAAGTGTAGGAACATTTCAATCGATGGAGACCAGCACACAGTGATGCATCCATCATGGCCATCCGGGCCGGAGGAGATGGGGTGGATTGCATTTCTGGTGCAACAGGATGCAAATTCATTCCTCGCTATGATGCCATGATGTGGGCCTGCAGCTTTCTGAGCTGTAGTCACTGAGGGGAAGGTTGCAAAGGTGCTGTAGTGCCGAGGCATCAATCCAGGCCAACCTCTGGTAGCAGGTCGGAGGGGTTGTGTACACAGCAGCCCCACACCAACAGTAAATCAGGAGAGGACCTCACGGACGAGCGTGTTAGGCAGGGCTTGGCCGGGGCCTTTGAACGTGTCTTGTGTCTCCAGAAGGCATGAAAGGATGTGTGTGTGTGTGTGTGAAAGAGTGAGTGAGTAAGTGAGTGAGTAAGTGAGTGAGTGTGTGCGTGTTTGTGTACGTGTGAGTAGACTCTGGAAGGATGATGTCTGCAGCTGTGGGTTCAGTACCAGCGGGCCCTCATTCATTCTCCCACACAGCCGATCCGGCCCCGATCCGTAACCCGGACCTGAGCCGGATCCGCCCCAGATACCTCGCCCAGACACCATCCTGCTTGCCTCGAACAGGCACGCCATTGCACTGGAATGCGGCCGAGAGGGAACAGGCCCGCAGGTTTATGGCGAGGGGGCTTAAGACCATACGTGTGCACGTGGGCATTGGACGTGAGCTTGGACAGGAGAGCACAGAGCAGAGGGGGCTGGTGATTCCCAGACCACAGCTGAACCATGAGGAGAGAGGATATGTGTGTGTGTGTGTGTGTGTGTGTGTGTGTGAGAGGGGAAAGGGGGGATTTGGGAAGCAGATCAGATATGAGAGGGCCTGGGTCAGGCCCTGATAAGACAGCATATCAGCTGCAGGGTCTGTTGTTGGATGGGGTGTGGTTACCTTCACATCAGAAGTGCATAGGGTTGCCATAGGGTTGCCTTGTGGACGCAGAAATCTGCCGGGATGTGACTGATGTTGTGCTTTTGGCATTCTAATGCTTTTTAAATGTAAAAACAGGGTAGTTTGAGAATGCATGGTGGCAAACTATTTGTGGCTCATAGATCAATTCTGTAACCATATTCTCTCTCTGATAAGCTCCTCACACAAAGAAAAAGACAGGTTTTCTTTATGTTCCTGAGGTGGCAACTAGGCCAGCCCAGCGTCACAGTAAACAGAGGACAGAAGTCAAAATGTTGTGTATGTTTGTATGTGAATATGTGTGTGTGTGTGTGTGTGTGTGTGTGTACACATGTGTGGAAGGAGGCTTGGCCCTTTTCAGCAGGTCTTATGTTGTCCAGTGTGTGTACTGTATTCCTGTATGGCGTGTTTGGGTGGAGTGGGAATGCGTGTGTGTGTGTGTTCCTATGGGAGTGTGTATGCATGAGTCTGTATGTGGAGAGTTTGGAGCTTCAGATCCGCGTCAGCATGAAGCCCTCGATCTTGTCTGCGAAGAACCCGAGGGGTGCGAAGAGGGTGCTGAAGAACTGCAGAGGAGACAAAAAGAGGAGAAAGACAAAAATGAGCTCATCAATACAACTCAGCAGAACTCTTGGCACAGCAGATTCCACAAGATAGGCCTTGAACTTTAGTGTTAACCTGCATCGCTTGAGCAGTCTAAACAATGGGCTTTCCATATGAAGCAGCACCACAAAGTACTTCACAAATGCCTGCACATACACACACACTATACCAAAATGGCTTTATCCGCCTTTATATGGCTATTTCTTTCTGTTTTTCTCTCTGTCTCTCTCTCTGTCTGTCTGTCTTTCTGTCTCTCTCTGTCACTCTCACTCTCACTCTCACTCTCTCACACACACACATCAGATGAAAGTGTGTAAGTGGCAGGTGCACAGAACAAGACCGTTGAGGTGTCCCAAGTGTCATGTACAGTGATGTAGATGACACTAGCAGATACAAGCCCACACACAGACACACAACCACAAGACAAAGCAAAGCAAAGCAAAGCCAGGGCTAAAACAGAAAGAATGTTTCCTAAAGCCACTTCTGGTGTCCGCGCTTGCTGTTCTTGTGAACGCTCCGAGCTTGCATCACCAGCACTCTAGGAGGGTCAAGCGCTGAGAGGTTCCTTTCCAAAACAAACAGCGGTTAGCGAGGCGAGGGTGGAGGGGTGGAGGCGTGGGGGTGGCGGTTTGTTCGTGGAGGGTGGTGGGTGTTGTTGCGGTGGTGGTGGTGGTGGCGGTGGTGCTGCTGGGGGTTTGGCGGTGGGCGAAAAGGGTTTTGGCCGCTCCCCAGCTCCAGCCACTTCAATTTGGCGCGCTTAACCACGCGTCTGAAAAATGTTTAAACTCCCATCGTTCAAACGCAAACCATAAACAAAACTTTAATGTGTTTATGAAGCAATACGTTTCAGTGGCCCGAGCAGATGTTTATGACAGGACGCAGAAAAGACGAGACGGGCGGAAAGCTCAACTGGACTACACGAGGTGGGGAAAAAAAGAAGAGAGAAAAGAGATTTAAAAAAAAAAAAAAAACGAAAACGATACACGCATTAAAAAGGTTAAGATGAGGAACAGCGGGGTAGTGGGCCAGAGGTTGGGTGCGAGGGAAAGTGTCGTCCATTTGCACACGGCGCACAGATACGGGGTGCAGATAGCGGAGCAGAGTAAATAGGAGGGGCCCTATCCGCCTGACGGATGGTGGCGATGGAGAGATAAAGAGACGGCCGCTCTAGCTAGCGCTGCCGTGTCCTCGCTTCACTCGCTCCGGCTCCGCGTGGCGACACCCACGTCCAAACAAGGCCCTGGACCACGAGAGGGGGGGGGGGGGGGGGGGGGGGGGGAGGACAGGGCTGGGGTGGGGTGGGGTGGAGAGGAGAGGGACCACCTGTTGAAAAAGGGGAAAGGGGGAGAAGAGGACAGAGAGAGAGCAGTGACACAGGAGAGTAAAGGAGAGGACTCAGATGAGGGAAGAAAAGGGGCAAAAAAGAGAGAGAAGACAACAGGGGAAGAGCGAAGAGAAAAGAAGAGCACATCAGAAGAGCGAGGGGAGAGAAAAAAGGAGAGGAGAGAACAGGAGGAGGAGGAGATAGATAGACAAAGAATAACGAAGAGGACAGTAAAATAAAGGTAGAGAAAAGGAAGCAGCAGATGGAGAGTGGTGTGAAGAGACGATGGGAGAGGGGAAAAGAATGGGGCATGCAAAGTGAGAGGCAGAAAAAGATGAGTGGAGAGAAATCACAGAGGACAGTGAAGAGGAGAGGAGTGCAGAAAGGAAAGGAGTAGTGTTGTGAGGGGAAAAAATGACGAAAGAAAAAAAAACAAAAAACAAAAAGACAGAACTGGAGAGAAGACTGCACCAACGGAAGACAAAGCCAGAGAAACAACAGGCCAACAGTGTAAGTACAGACTTGGCCCAAATGTTATGTCTATGGACAGAAATGCACTTCATAAACATAAAATGGCCCACAAAATTCCTACAGTCTACAGTCAGTGGTGATATGAAAAAGATGTTGGCCCAGTCCAACTGTTACCTCTTCAACCCTCAACAAGCATCGATTCTTTGTCCGTTTTAATCCCACCAACAGGCCCAAATAAAACACAAAATATTACTGTTTCAGATGGCACAGGATTAACAGGTGGGTCTTCATCTTCACACCCTTACACTAGGAGCCCTGCATATTAAAACAACAGGACCACAAGCCACACGATACCAAACTATAACACACCAAAGAAGAGCCTCGACTAACCCCTACGGTTAGGAGAAAAATGAAAACGTTTGTTTTGGGGGGAGGAGTGCCAGACCACTGCAGCTTTTTGGAGTGGCTCTGGCCTACTTGTGGGTGTTGTTGATATGACAATATCGGGGATTATACAAATATAATATTACACGCACGTCCTCTCCTGTTGTTATTGAGAGAAGCCTGATATGTGGAGAGTGCCACTAAAACTTTTATTGGTGGGATAACTCAACTGCGGTTCTCTGCGTCCGTGTGATTTCAAATGTTCCAAAAACCACAGAGACAACCGAAACATCTCGCAGAGTCCTGCTGCGCTTAAAGTCCCATCTCTGGACCTCTGTGGGTGGTGTGTGTGTGTGTGCGTGGTGTGTGTGTGTGTGTGTGTGTGTGTGTGTGTGTGTGTGTGTGTGTGTGTGTGTGAAGACAAAGAGAGAGAAAGAGAGAGGAAAAACTGAGTGTGTGTCAAAATAAAGTGGGTTCATGTGTCAAAGATAGATAACTGATAAAGGCTGAGAATGCATTTCTGTGTTCTTGCGTGTATGTGTGTGTGTCAAAAACAGAGAAAGATAGAGAGAGAGTGTGAGAGAGAGCGAGAGAAAGTGTGAGACAGAGAGAGAGTGTGAGAGACAGAGAAGGAAGAGCAGTACTGTGCATAGATGTAGAGGGAAGGCACTTAAAGGGAGCTGGTGTAGTCTGGGACTCAGTGTGTGTGTGTGTGTGTGTGTGTGTGTGTGTGTGTGTGTGTGTATGTGTGTGTGAGAGAGAGAGGGAGAGAATGTGTGTTTGTGTGTAAGAGAGAGAATACTTGTGTGTGTAAGAGAATGTGTGTGTCAGGAGAGATGTACAGAGTTAGGGAAACAGACAAAAGGACAGGCAGTGTGTAGTGTGTGTGTGTGTGAGAGTGAGAGTATGTATGTGTGTGTGTGTGTGTGTGTGTGTGTGTATGTGTGTGTGTGTGTGTGTGTGTGTGTGTGTGTGTGTGTGTGTGTGTGTGTATGAAGACCTGGGGTTCACAGGGTTTACACACACAGACACAGGCAGTGGTGCAGGGCTCTGCTTTAGCTCAGGGTCCCACTGGAGCCCAACTAACAGACACATTACACACACCACTCACCTACACACACACACACACACCACTCACCTACACACACACACACACACGCGCACGCACGCACGCACACACACACACACACACACACACACACACACACACACACACGCATGCACGTACACACACACACGTACACGCCATATACACACAAGCATATGCATGCACACATCACCTAAAAAAATTATATATTATTATAGGTACAAATGATTACTATTTGATTTTGTGATGTCATGCCACCTCGCAAACTCTTTCTCTTCCTCCACTTCACACACACAGACACAGACACACAGACACACAAACACACAGACACACACACACAGATACATACAGACACACAAAGACACAGACAGAGACACAGACAGAGACACAGACACACACACAGACAGACACACAGACAGACACAGACACAGAGACACACACACACACGCTTCACAAACACTTTGTCCAAGTCTTTCCGTGTAGTTTCCATCCCTCCTTGCCCTACAGCCAGCCACCCCTGCGGTCCTGTCACAGACCTGCCGTCCAAACAGCGGCCACTGCGCTGGGCCTGCATCCCCCTTTACGACGCCGCCAGGACCCTTGTAAAAGACACAGCTAATAAACGCTGCAGTGGTAAACACACACACACACACACACACACACACACACTCACACACTCACACACTCACACACTCACACACTTAGCCTGGTCAAGACGAAAGACAGATCTGTAAGGGGCTCCGTCAATGGCCGTTCATAACTCCCTCGCAACCATTAGCACTGACCTCTGATGCTAGGCTAATCCCTTGGCTCAAGCCCTGAGATGCAATGAAACTCACCTCTGCTTTATATCATTTATATTACACCAACAATTAACACAGACGCGCAGCCTCGGGCTCCACAGAGCAGGCCTACAGAGGAGGCTGAGCAGCTGATTGGTACTCTGTATATAAATGACTTAATTCATAGCTAGTAATAACTGGTCTTCTGATCTGACTGCATGCTGTTATGGGATGTATTTAATGTCAAGGTAAGGAGAGCAGTGAAGTGGTGAGGATTGGGGCTTAATGTTGAGTGTAGGCCAGCAGTGTGTAGGCCAGCAGTGGCTTTTTATAGAGTAAAAGTGCTGCCATGTATTCCTTTTTGCCTGTGCAGCTGTGTGTGTGTATATGTGTGTGTGTGTGTGTGTGTGTGTGTGAGAGAGAGAGAGAGAGAGCAGGCACATGTGTGTATGTATGTGTGAGTATACATGAGTGTGAATGTGTGTAGATCTCAATGAATGTGGTTCTTAGTAGTGTGTATGTGCACTATACTGTATCTGTCTTGTCTCTACGGTGTTTTAACAGTTGTCTTGTCACCAATTGTTCCCAGTGAAACATTGTTTTGTCTCACCATGTACTGTGTATATGGCTGAAATGACAATAAAAACCCAGGCTACTTGACTTGACTTAACCCAGGTCATCTCAGTGATCAACTGATCTCTCTGTGGCTGATTAGTTGAGCCGATCACAATCAGCTGGCTCGGTGAATGATGAAAACAAATATGTGACAGAGCTTTTCCACTCTGTAGCTGGGATGTCCACGTCAGATCTACAGTTCAGTTTGATGACTATGCATCCTCCTCACTAGATGACTATTCTACAGTGATGTATTGCAGTGTTTCTCACAGTTTTTTTAGATCTATTTGAGATCTATTTTAGATCCTTATTTGAGGCTACCAGGGCTATGTAAATGCACAAATTGGTGCAGCTCCACAGCCCTAACTAGGGAATGGCACGAAGATGATAAACACGTCGTTCAAACATACTGTGCATAGCATAAGACACTTAAGAAACATGAAAAAAATAATCTATTTAACACAACTGCTCACAGACCACATGGGATACATGGTGCTGAGAGAGGTGTGTAAACAGGACGTCTGTCTGTGTCTGTCTGTCTGTCTGTCAGATGGAGGTAGCTGCCCACTGCTCCCCACCAGCCTGCGGGGCCGATAAAGCCCTTTTTCACTGAGTCAGGACAGAGAGGGGTGCCAGCATCCTGACACGGTGCCAGTGCCAACGGGCACACCAGAGAGAGAGAGAGAGAGAGACAGAGAGAGACAGAGAGAGACAGAGACAGAGAGAGAGAGAGAAACAGAGGGAAAAAGAGGGAAAGAGAGAGAGGGAGAGGGAAAGAGAGAAGGAGTGAGACAGGGAGAGGGTGATGGAGAGAGAGGCTCTGAGACAGAGGGAGGAGGAGAAAGAGAGACAGTGAGAGAGAGGGAGAGAGAGAGAGAGAGAGAGAGAGAGAGAGAGAGAATGAAGGAGATGGAAAGAGACAGAGGGACGGAGAGAGAGATGGAGAGAGACAGGAAGAAAGAGAGAGAGCTGGAGAGAGACAGGGAGAGAGAGAGGGAGAGAGAGAGATGGACACAGAGGGAGAGAGAGAGTGAGAGAGAAAGGCGGATGGAGAGAGACAGAGGGGGGGGGTGAAAGAGAGATGGAGAGAGACAGAGGGAGAAAGAGAGGGACATGGAGAGAGAGAGGGAATGAGAGAGAGAGAGAGAGAGAGAGACAGAGACAGACTCACTGCCCTGATGCTCAGCACGTTCAGCTTCATAATGCCAGCAGGTTTCCATGGCTCCACACCAGTGGCCAGCGCCAACAACTACAAACAACGTCTAAGCTCTGACTTGTGAGATTGCCACAGCCTTTGCTTCTCTCTATTTTTTAATTTTTCTCAGCTCCTCTCTCTCCCTGCTTTATTTTTCTTATGCTTTCTATCTTAGTCTTCTTTCCCCTCTACCAGCTTATTCTGTCATTCTTTTTCTTAGATTACCCCCATCTTCCCTCTGACTTTTTCAACCCCTCTCCTCACCTTCCTTTTCTCTTTCATTCTGCACTGTTCTTTTTGCATTTCTTCTCTCTCCCCCCATCTCCAGCTTCCTCATTTCCTTAACCTCATTCTCCCTATGTTACTGTGTGTGCATGTGTCTGCGAGTGTGCAAGTGTGCGACTGTGTGTGTGTGTGTGCATGCATGTGTATGTGTGTACATGTGTGAGAGAGAATGCATGATTGTGCATGCATGTGTTTGTGTGATGTGTGTGTGTGTGTATGTTCATATGTACGTCTGTTCGTGTTCATGTGTACCTGTGTGTGCGTGTGTATTCATGTGTCTGTGTGTGTGCATATGTGTGTCTGTGTGTGTGCATATGTGTGTGTGTGTGTGTGCATATGTGTGTGTGTGTGTGAGCGGTGCAGACGTACGGCTTTGGCAAAGACCCCCATGAGCTCTGGGAAGTGGTGGGTGAGCATGGCCAGCATGGCGGTGAAGGAGCAGAGGCCCGCCGTGAACAGGATGAAGAAGGGCAGCTCCTTCTTGGGGTACACCGACACCTCGTGGAACGCTGAACACACACAATCACAATGGCAATTTCAGCTTGCAGTTCCATTTTACCAGAGGTGTAAAATCCCGGGTTCAGAAAGTAAAAACCCTGCCACAAATTTGATCCAACCAGCTTTGAATCAGCTAATCGTAATAAGAACTCAAGACAGGTAGATTAGCTATTCAGTTAAGTCACCCGTGTTAGAAGGAAAACGTGGCAGGGTTTTTACTTTCTGAACCCGGTATTGACACCTCTGCATTTTACAATCCCATTTCCAGGTTACACTTTATTTAACTGTCCTTGTTACATCATAGGTACAGTGTAACAAAGTGTGTAACAGTATATAACATTATGTAATTACACTGTACTGTAGGGTTAGGGTTAGGTATGCACCGTGTAAGTACATAATATTGTACACTAAAAAAAGAACCATAAAATAAAGTGTTACCCAGTTTTATAATTACATGACGTTAGACTTAACATCAAATTTATGTTACATTTACATAACATCATTTTTACACTACACATAGCAACACTACACTGACAATGCTTGTAGGGGTACGCGTGTATGTACTCTCAACTTGCTCTCCGCAGGAAAAGAGGGAGAGGGAGGAAGAGAGACGGATGAAAGAGCATGGACAGAATGAAAGAGGGGGACAGAGAGAACGAATGAGGAAGAAAGAGGAAGTGACAAGGCGGAGGAGGGTGGAAGACAAAAGGAAGAAGACAGGGAGAAGGTGGGAGCAGAATGAAAAGCAGAGAAGTGAAGAGAAGAGTCAGACAGGAGGAGAGAGACACACATCAGGTGGGATGGTGTTTATGTTGATGTGTGGAAGCAGGATGACAAATGGGGAAGGAGGGATTAAAAAAAGAGGCTAAAAGATGGGAGAAGATGAGGAGGAAAGACAGTGTGAAAATAAGGAGGGGGGGGGGGGGGGGGCTGCGAGACAGCTTGATATCACAATTTCATACTTTATTACTTTCTCACAGTTAAAGCCATTTCTCTAAAGCCACACTCTGCCAATGTTAAAACCAGATGTGATGTGAATAAATGCAGGCAGAATGGGAAAAATAGTGCTGTTGGAGCTCTAACTGTCTGTACACATAGCTATGTCAGAGACACAAGGGCCCACACACACACACACACACGCACGCACGCACGCACGCACGCACGCACGCACGCACGCACGCACGCACGCACGCACGCACACGCACACATGCACACATGCACACACACACACTACAGTGAAAACATATACAGTGGCATATCATTGCCACAGCAAGTGACAATCATTGCCACAGCAAGCCTCTTGCCTCATTTCTCACCTTCACATAGGTTCACCTACAGATGCTCTTACAATTAACTGCAATCTAATGCTTAAGTATCTTCAGCTATAATGACCACATTCAGCAAAGGAAGTCCCTTTATGTTGAAATTTAGGCTGATGCACAAATTCAGGCTGGAAAGGTAATATAGACGTGAAAATAACATCAATAACAAGACTTTGAGCGGAGTGACTAAACTCACATGGCAGAAGCTCCCGATCTGCCGTCTCTGTGCAACCTGGATAGGGGTAGAATAGGTGGCCCTTCTCTAGAGGGTAAGGAATGATCCGGAAGGCTGTGGAGAGAGGGAGGGGGGCAGAGAGAGAGAGAGAGAGAGAGAGAGAGAGAGAGAGAGAGAGAGAGAGAGAGAGAGACAGAGACAGAGACAGAGACAGAGACAGAGACAGAGACAGAGACAGAGAGACAGAGAGAGAGAAGGAAACGAAGGCAGAAGAGGTAAGGGTCATCACCAGAGTACACTTCCATTGTTGGCACAGCTGTAGTTTAGCTAGTGCCATTCTTTGTACTCATGGAATTAAGACGGCATCCGAGACAAATAACAGTGGTTTTACTCAATTACCTTATTTCATTTCCAAAGTTCACACTGATCACGACTTCAAATAGAGCTTTGTGTCAGAGAAGTAGAAAGATGAGCCAAACTTTTTACGGCTGGTTGTAGATTGTTTTCCCCCCTTACAATTTACAGTGTGCATGGCAGAAATGGCAGAATGTTTTCAATAGCTCTAGAACAGGAAGAAGGCTGAGTGTTTGCTCTCAGCGGGCCGCAGCGTTCAGCTCTGTTTTGACAGACATCTAGTGTCCTCTGCGGGCCCCGTGGCTCTGCCAGTTGTTGTGCTTCGCAGAAGAGCTTACCAAGTTCACGCTGTGAGAACTCGAAGGCTGGAAGAGTCGACATGTATCACTAGCCAGGTGAACACTACTGCAGCTGAATAATTTCATATGAAGTGCTGAGAGAGGATGAGGCAGCATCCAACATGGCTCCTTACTGGAGGCAGGCTGAGAAGAGTGATTGATGATGATTTCTAGGTGCTTTGGCTAACTGGGATTGACCAGGTACATTAGCAGTCGTAAACTGTGCACACAGAAATGCACTTGCTTGAATTTACGTTTAAACAGACCTGCGACTCCAGCTCAGTTCCTGATCTGTGTATGTGTGTGGTTGCTAAATTATTGGCAGTTTTTAGATTGACAGCAGTGAGCTCCTCTGTGATTGGTCCAGGGGTTGGTGCTGCCCTGTCTGTGTATCACTGGCACAGGTGGGATTGGTTGGTGTGTGATTGGCAGCTCTAAACTGCCCCTCTTACAGGTTCAGGGTAAAATGCACGACACCGCCTGAATTTCTGTTTGAGTGTATGTGTGTATGTTTGTGTATGTGTGTGTGTGTGAGAATGTGAGTGTGAGACTGTACAGTATGTGTGTGTGTGTGTGTGTGTGTGTGTGTGTGTGTGTGTGTGTGTGTTTGTGTGTGTGTGTGTGTATGTATGTGTGTGTGTGTGTGTGTGTATGTGTGTGTGTGTGTATGTGTGTGTGTGTGTGTGTTTGTATGTGTGTGTGTGTGTGTGTGTGTGACTGTATGTGTGTGTGAGACTGTATGTGTGTGTGTGAGAGAGTATGTAAGTGTGAGACTGTATGTGTGTGTGTGTGTGTGTGTCATTGTGTGTGTAACTGGTAGAGTGAGTGTGAGAGTGAGTATGAGACTGTGTGTGTGTGTGTGTGTGTGTGTGTGAGATTAGCAGTCATATGCTGTGATATCGGCCTCGGTGCGGTACGTACTGCCCTCCCAGGTGCAGTGCAGCAGGTTTAAGGCTCCCTCTGCCCTCTTCCAGTGCTGCAGGTGGAAGAAGGCGTAGGCCACGGCCTCACTGTCCCCCCGCTTCAGGATGTGCTCCGGGGGCAGGATCAGACTCTTCATCTCTAATAAATACTAGAGACAGAGAGGGAGAGAGAGAGGGAGAGAGAGAGACAGGGGTAGACAGACAGATGGAAACAGGGAGAGGTACAGAGGGATGGAGGGAGAGAGAGAGAGAGAGAGATGGAAACAGGGAGAGATAAGGAGGGATGGAGAGAGAGAGAGAGAGATGGAAACAGGGAGAGATAAGAAAGGGATGGAGAAAGGGAGAGTGAGAGAGAGTGATGGAGACAGGCAGAGATGGAGACAGGCAGAGATAAGGAGGGACAGAAAGAGATGACATAGGAGGGACAGAGAGATGGGGAAAAAAGAAAGACAGGGGATGAAGAGAGGAGGGAAAGTAACACAGGGAGAAAGAAACAGACATATAGATGGAGGAAAAGAGAGGTAGATAAGAAGGAATGACAGAAAGATTTAAAGAAAGGAGGACAGACACACAGGACCATAAAGATAAGAAGGGGAGCAAGGCAGGTAGCAGAAAGAGCAAAGAGGACACAGAAGGAGGACATAGATGAATGGGGGGAGTGTGAGAGAGAGAGACAGATATCATGGGAAAAGGAAGAAAAGTGGATAAGAGAGAGAGAAAGAGAGAGACAGAGAGAGAGATAGCATAGAAAAAGGGAGAAAAATGGATGAGAGAGAGAGCCAGAAGAAGAGAGAGAGAAAGAGAGAGAGAGAGAGAGAGAGAGAGAGAGAGAGAGAGACAGTCAGGGGGACAGATGACGGGTGGGGGGAAGAGAGGTAGAAAAAAAAAAGAAAAGAAAAAGAGGCACCGTTATGTAAAACAGTCCTTTCAAAGGGAGGCCATGGTCAGGGTAGGGGTCAGGGTCAACATGGTTGTCCTGGCCTGGAGGATAACACACACACAAACACACACACACACACACACACACACACACAATGTATGTATGTGTGTGTGTTTAATCTGGGTTGAGGAACCAGAGCAGAGGAATCCCAGGCGTCCCTGGGTGAGGCGAGACCAGGGAGACAGTGCTGTGTGTGTGTGTGTGTGTGTGTGTGTGTGTGTGTGTGTGTGTGTGTAGGGGTGTGTGGAGGGGAGGATTCTGTGTGTTGTGTGTGTGTGTGTGTAGTGGGGTAGGGATGTGTGGAGGAGGGGGGGGGGGGGGGGGGGGTTTGTGTGTGTGTGTGTGTATGTGTGTTACTGTGTGTGTGTGTGTTTGTAGCGGGGTAAGGGTGTGTGGAGGGGAGGGTTGTGTGTGCTGTGTGTGTGTGTGTATGTATCTGTGCATGCGTGTGGGTGTGTGTGTGTGTGTGTGTGCGCGCATGTGTGTGTGTTTGTAGCGGGGTAGGGGTGTGTGGAGGGGAGGGTTCAGACAGGCGCGTTTGGAAGGTTACCCCACAGCTAATCCCGGCTAATCCCCCCCACAGTCAGGGGCTCAGGGCACAGGGGCCCAGGCAGGCATGACCCCAGGGGCCCGCACAGGGGGGTGGGACAGGCCCCCATGGGGAACGCCACCTCTCCTTTCCTCTCTCTCTCTCCATTTCTCTGCATCCTTTTTCGCTCTCTCTCTCCATTTCTCGACATGCCTTTTCTGTTCATCTCCCTCTCTCTCTCTCTATCCATCTCTCTCTCCCTTTGTCTACATCCCTTTTCTGTCTGTCTCTACTCTTTAAAAACCTTTTGCCATTTTCTTTTCCTCGGAGTCTGGTCACCAAAGGGTTAATTTCGCCATGTGCTTGACTCTCTGCCTCTGACCACCGTTCCCTAACGGTTTATGTCCTCGTCCACCTTTTTAGGTCATTTCATTAAAAAAAAACACACACACACAACTTTCCTCCAGTTATCTCACTTTTTCCCCTCATCCCTCGTCATGCTTGGCGCTTCACATCTCTTAGATAAACTCTCCTCGCAGTACACGCCGTCTTGTCTCTTTTTTTCCCTACTGAGCACAACTTTCATCTCTTTGTTTGGCTTCCCTCTAGATGGTATCTGTGTAAGCTCGGTGGAATCAACAGGTGAGAAGAGGGGAAGAAAAATAGACTGTATTAGGTCTGTAGTGTGCGTGTGTGTGCTGCATGCATGTGTGAGAGAGAGAGAGAGAGAGAGAAAGAAAGAGAGAAAGAGAGAGAGAGAGAGAGAGAGACTGTGTACCAGAGAGAAACACAAAGAGAACGAGAGAGAACAAGAGAGAGGGAAAGAGAGAAAACAACTGTGTGTACCAGAGAGAGAGAGAGAGAGAGAGAGAGGGTGAGAGAGAGTGAAGGAGAAAAAAATAGAGAGTAAGAGAAAGAGAGAAGACAATAAGAGGGCCAGGATGTGGGACAGACAAATAGACAGACAGACAGCACTTGTGAGGATGTGCTATTTGTTATCGGTCCCACTGGGGCTGCCCACAATCACCCTGAAATCACAACAGATGTGCCAGCTCATGCCCACCACCCAAGTGCCAACATGCACACATACGACTGCCAGCTGTGTCCCTGGGATACTGTTACAGGCTTTTCTATATGTAGTCTTTGAGCGTGTGTGCGTTTGTGTGTACTTGTAGGTGTCTGTGTGTGTGTAGGTGTCTGTGTTTGTGTAGGTGTCTGTATGTGTGTTTGTGTGTGTGTAGGTGTCCGAGTGTCGAGTGTGTGTACATGTGTTGATGTGTTAGTGTATGTACGCTTGTATGCATGTGTGTGAGTATATATATGCATGTATGCAATTGTGTGCGTGTATGTATGTGTGTACATATATGTGTGTGTGTGTGTGTGTGTGTGTGTGTGTGTGTGTGTGCGTGTGTGTGTAGATGGTTATGTGGATGAGCTGGTGATTATTGCTGTATCTGACTGGCAGCTGTCCCCACTGGCATCCCCTGGCATGAGAACCTCGCACCTCGCCACCTCTATGTCCCCCTTTCCTCTAGGTCACCCCCCCCCTTATCACCACCACCACCACCACCCCGCATCCAGCCTAGTGCTGCTTTGATGGGCGGCTCGTGTTTCATGCTGCCATGTCCCCTTTTATCTTGGGGGACACTCGTAAGCCTAAGCAGCACTCCTAAGCCACCCCACCCCCCCATTTTGGCTTTTATCTTCAGCCTTTAACTGTGTGTGTGTGTGTGTGTGTGTGTGTGTGTGTGCGTGTGTGTGTGTATCACCTGCAACACTAGAGGGTAGAGGTATCCCCCTCGCCCCCTAACTGAACAATACCCATGCTGGCTGGCGACACCGACACTGACATGTTCATTTAAGCCTCTTCTCTTTAACACCTGACGCCTGAACTGTAAATAAACAAATACACCAAAAATAATGCAAACACAATACAAACACTCCAAATAGAGGAGATGGATAATCTGATCTCACACGACTAAGGAGAGCTGTTGACCACCGGACTCCTTCCAGGTCTGAGGGAGCCATGTTAAAATGGTCCTCTTACAGCCAAGGATTCCTTAGGCATAACCATGGGGTACAGGTGGACGCCCACTCTCAAATATACAAACAGTGGGCGGACCAGCAATGACCTACTTATTCATCTTCATCTACTTCAACGATGACGTCAACTTCGTCGTCTTGAATACCACAAACCTTCTCTTTAAATACACCAACAAATAGCAGGTACATATCTGACACATTCTGACTGTTTTTCACAGACTTCAGGTTTGTCCACTTTTTCTAACCAGGTCCAACCCCCCAGTCCCTCTTAAGGCAAGTGGGAATACCGAGGGATTTAGCCCGGACTGGAGAGGTTAGGTCATGCGACGAGGGTACGGGGTACACTTCCTTCCTGTGCACAGACAGACAGCAGAAGCTGGACGTCAGCGAGGGGGGCCAGAGGAAACGAGGCTTGTTTGTTAAAAAGGATCTCAGGATCTGTCCTAATGTACCTGCTCCTTGTGAGCACCATCATTTCCTCTGTCCATTTTAGCACAGCGGGTGGAAGCGTGACGTTAAACTAGCCGACGCATCTGCTGAGGAGGGGGGGGGGGGGATGTGACATACTATATGGGCCTCTTCTGGCCCCGGCAGGGCCGTGAGCACGCTGCTGTGGCAGGAGGAATGTGACAAAAGTATGAGGAGGTGGCGGGAAAGCGTCCCCCCGTCCCCTCGGCCTGTCACCATGCGGTCTGGCTGGGCTCACCTAAGGCATGTCAATGACAGAATGTCCTCTCCGAGCACCGCAAAGAAGAAAGAAAAGAAAAAAAAACAAGTCAGTGGAAAGACAGGAGTCTTCTCTCCACAGGGAACCGTATTATCACAAGTGACCAGTTCTGTACACCTAGCGTAAAAAATATGCTTTTCAGAAGAACAATGTAAACTTAAGAATACAGGTTCTGCATATTCTGAGTACAAAGAAAACTCAACAACTCAACAACTAAACAATCTGCTACACTGTGGGTTCAAAAGACAAACTGACAGGACACCCAATATTAACACTCCACAGTTTGTATGACTCTCAACAAAGTTCTGACAAGCTAGTCTTTCTGTCAGGGTGTCACAAAACACAGACACAGACAAAAAAAAATATCGCAGTTACATTGTGAGACTCGCATTCGATGTGGTGCCCGAACTTTTAAAATCGGGTATGACGCTTAAAACAAAAAAAAAAAAAAGTGACGGTCACAACAAATTTGGGGCAAAAATTGGGCTGATTTCGTGTAATGTGACCAGGCCATAGCGGGCTTCCAGGGAGGCTGACGTGTCCCGGTGATCAGCCCCCGCATGGTTGAGCCTAAGTGGGACAGACAGCGCTTGACGAAAGGGTGGGTGGTGGAGCTCATGTGATGTACTGACTTGCTGTCTTTACTTAATCCTCTACTCATAAACACACACACACACACACACACACACACACACACACACACACACACACACACACACACCCACACACACACACCAAACCAGCGCTCTTTGCTGTGATGGAGTGCTTGGTCTTTATCTCATACATACACACGCACACACAGAAAAACACTGACACAGACTTGCTGGGGTAAGATTGCAAACCTCACACACAGTTTTTCTCTCACGTGCAGGCACTGACCCACACACACACACACACACACACACACACACACAGACACACACACACACACACACACACACACACACACACACACACACACACACACACACACACACTGACAACAAAACACTCAAAAGAGAGCTCTATAGAGCAATTACCAGTGCATACACACACACACACACACACACATACAGAAACCTCTGGGAATGCAGAACACACAAACTGTATTCTTAGTATTCTCTCTGGAGCAATAGCAAGAACTGTACTCTCTTTCTCTCACACATACAGACACAAACACACTCACACAAACACTCACACACACACACACACACACACACACACACACACACAGTGTCACTCCCCAAGCGCTGCAGTGTGTAAGTGTGTGTGTGTGGGGAGTCAGGGCTCCCAGCAGGCTTATAAATCTCTTGTTGATCACAGGCCTGTTGTCTAGAGGTGCTAGGGGCTGTCCAGGGGGTCAGCGCACTGCCTCAGGGGTGAGCAGCCATGTGTGTGTGTGCGTGTGCGTGTGTGTGTGTGTGTGTGTGTACAGTTTTATTTATTCATAAATTAGTATTAATCAGAGTGTGCTGGTGTCCATGCATACATGCATGGATGCATCACTGTGTGTGTGTGTGTGTGTGTGTGTGTGTGTGTGTGTGTGCGTGTGTGTGGGTGTGTGTGTGGGGTGTGCTCGTTGACTGAAGCGGACCTGTGGGGAAGCCCACCCACCGCACAGGGGCTCGCCACAGCCCAGTGAACAACCGGTATCCGCTCTGGTCTGTAGGCACAACATAGACGGCGCTGGTGCCATAGCTCCACATAAAAGCACACTGACAACATACACAAACCATCCAGCACCCAGGCCACTGACTGCATGCAGACACACACACACACACACACAGCAAACACACACACATACACAGTGGCACACACACACACACACACACACACACACACGCACACACACACGCACACACACACGCACACACGCACACACACACACACGCACACACACACACACACACACACACACACACACACACACACACACACACACACACATAGGTACGTACATACACACAAGCAAAAGCACAAACTGACAAACAGACAGACACACATAAAAAACACAAAGCAACACACTGACAAACACAGTGTCATACTCTGACATTGTGTGTATACACACACACAGATACACACACGCAAAAATGACACGCACACAGAAGCACATGTGACACACATAAAGAAACACAAAGATACATGCACACCCCCATGCAAACCTACACAAACTGTCACAGTAAAAGGACTCACACCCTATTAGTTTTTTTCTCTTTGAGTACAGAAAGAGAGAGAGAGAGAGAGAGAGAGAGAGAAAAGAGATAGATAAATAGATAGACAGATAGAGAGTGAGAGAGTGAGAGAGAGAGGAAGAGAGAGAGGAGGGAGACAGAAAGAAAGAGAGAGAGAGAGAGAGAGAGAGAGAGAGAGAGAAAGAGTGAGAGAGCGAGTGAAAAAGAGAAACAGAGAGAGAGAAGAGAAATGCCACTGCGTTCAAGTCAGGGGAGTATGAGGTCAGTGAACTGAGGGACTCTCACTGTTGGACAGAGAACTCTGACGCCGCAAAGATGAAGAACACGAACACACACACACACACACACACACATACACACACACACACCACTGTGGATAGAGCATAATGGCCCTCATAGGTTCAACCGGAACCTTACATGTGCACACATGTGTCTGTGTGAGTGTGTGTGTGTGTGTGTGAGTGTGTATGTGTGTGTGTGTGTGTGTGTGTGTGTGTGTGTGCACCTTGGAACTGTTTGAATGAGAAATACGCCCATTGGTAAGTAGCTCTTTACATGGCGATTTACCATAGAGGAGAGGAGGGTAAGTGTGTAATCCACAAAAAAAATGAAACTAAAAATGACTCAAAACCCTCACATACAGACTACGACCACACCAAAACACACATGAAAGAAATCACAAGCGAAGAATTTAAGTATGTAATATGTGTGTAATATGTGTTTAATATGTTTAAATATTATAAATAAAATATGTTTTAATATGTGTTATAATGATTTTTTTTCTCAGTGAAATTCTTTAGTGGCCCTATAGAAGAAGGTGCCATCACTAATGCGGTCCGGAGCCCTTCTGTACAACAGCTGTGATCTTCCAAGTGTTTCATTTTCAAAGTGCAGCTGCATACAGGGAAAAAAAAAACACGTGAAAGAGTGTAGACTTCAATGGGAAACAGGACAAAAAAAAGAGAGAAGTGGGAGGAAAAAAAAAAACAGAAGAATGAGAAAAAGATCGAAAGAATGAAAGAGAAGAACAGAAAGAGTGAGAGGGAGAGAGAGAATGAAAGAGAAGAAAAGAAAGAGTCAGAGAGAAAGAGAGAGAGAATGAGAGACAGAAGGCCACCCATCCTTGGAAACTAAGCTTTGGGCCATCAGGGCTTTAAAAGTAGAGGTGTGTCATGACGGCCAATTGTCTGGTTAAAAAAAGTTGACTTTGTAGTTGGACTGCAATCAATTGTGTATTGTGGGCCAACATTTAGTCTCGGCAAGGTGTATGCCTGTGTGTATATGGGTGTGTGTGGAGGGGGGTTGCAAAAGAGATAAGTATTCATTCTTGATCGTGTCGATAAGTATTCATTCTTGATCAAGTGTTTTAGGGCGCATATAAGTGTTTTTGTGTGTCCCTGCATCCCTAACTATGTCTATGTATATGTGAGGGTTTTTATGCCATTGTATGTGTGTGTATGTGTGTGTGTGTGTGTGTGTGTGTGTGTGTGTCGCCATGTCTGTGTATGCTTGTCTCTGCATGTAGATGTGAGCTTGAGTGTGTGTTTGTGTATGTCTGTCTCTCTTTATATAGATACGTCTGTGTGTCTCTGTGTGTGTGGGGTTTGTGTGTGTGTTTGTGTGTGTGTGTGTGTGTGTGTGTGTGTGTGTGTGTGTGTGTGTGTGCGTGCGTGTGTATATGTAACAGAGTTGGCTGTGACTGATGAACCCTGCAAGTCCCATGTGAGCTCCTCTCTGTGTGTTTGGGGTAAACAGCTCCACCCCACCCCCTCACTGCCTCACCCCCCTCACCCCCACCCCTCAATCCCCCCCAAAAATCCCCCCTCCACAGAGAGAAGCTGAATCGGACACATCAGCTACAGTAAAGGACACATCATTTTACAACCACGACTAACACCTCCTATCCATCACGCATAAAAAGCTTGAAGAGTAAGTTATGGCTGGAGGCACACTGGTCTCTCTGGTGTTTTTCGAAATGGGGGGGTGGGGGTTGGCGGATTTAGAGTCCATTAGCCTCCCGCGCGGCCTTGCCTCAGTCTCGGCCGCCGAGAGTTCAAAGAGCCTCGGGCGAGGTGGAGGCCGAGGTGGGACTGCAGAGGCATGGTGGTCTTTTGTAAAATAATCTCGCCGTGTTTGTGTGGGACTGTTCACGCAAGACACAACACACTGGCCCTGAGGGAGGAACACTTCAGTGGCGGGTGTGTGTGGTGTGGGGGCTGTGTGTGGTGTGTGTGTGTGTGTGTGTGTGTCTTGAGGGAGAGACGCATGTGTGGTGTGTTTTTTGTGTGTGATGGATATATATATGTGTGTGTGTGTGTGTGTGTGTGTGTGTGTGTGTGTGTGTGTGTGTGTGCATGTATGTACGCGTGTGTGTGTGTGTGTGTGTGTGTGTGTGTGTATGTTGTGTATGTGTGGAGCCTGTTAGACTAATGTTTCCAACCAATGGCCCAGGGCGTCCCCACCTTAGTATCGATGCTACAGCCTTCGCCAACAAGGCAGGTTGCCAGCTGCATTAACAGCCCCCTATTACTACATCGCATGACCCGATCAGACGCTGAGTAACTCATAGCTGGGTTAGTCTCCCTTGAAACCTCAACCTGGCAATAATCATACAGTACACTGTAGAGAGGCCATTTACCCATTTCTCCCCACACATAGCAAGCCTGCCATCCATACAAGCTCCTCACGACTTCCAAGACACAGGAACCCTCTTGCCATTCATGACTACACAACTAGTCTGGTGCAGCCAAGCAATAGCCTTCAGGAGGACTTGTGTGTTCTATCATATAAATCATTTCAAGACAGTTTGATTATTAGGGTCATAGCTGGGTAACACTTTATTTTACGGTTGCTGTTTTAGTGCAGCTACATGTAACAGTTTGTAATATCATGTACTTACACAGTACATACCTAACACTAACCCTAACCCTAAGGTACAGGGTAAGCACATAATATTACATATTGTTACACACATTATTACACTGTACCTAATTAATGTAACAGGGACAGTAAAAAAAAGTGTTACCCACAGCTGCATCTACAGGATTTAGAACCAGGCATTGATTTTTTTATTACCATTAAAAGGGTCTATAGTACTAATGTGGGTATTAAAAGGAGCAAGTGATTCTGGAAGTGATTTGGTCCATTACTGGGCCAGGCGTAGCATGGGGTGGGATGAGGTTCTGTCTGTCAGGGCTCTCTATATGACAGTGACTAAGCGTGCGGACAGGGTCGGGTCATCCAAAACAAGGCAACAGCAGCACCTGCTGGCCAAGAGAGTCTGGTCCAGTGGTCTCACACATGGGCATGGTGAGTGACACACATACACTGATTTGTTCTCTGGGGTTGTACAGAGACG
>CM059267.1:24234819-24352319 GCA_030347295.1 Setipinna tenuifilis | reverse complement strand
TTCTGTGTGCTTGCGGGCAGGTATGTGTGTGTGTGTGTGTGTGAAAGAGAGGGAGAGAGCGAGAGAGTTGGTATCGAACATACTGTGTCTATTTATCATGATCTACTTGAAACATTTTGTACCTTGCCACATTAGTGTGTGTGTGTGTGTGTGCCTGCGCGTGTGTGCAGGCGTGCCTTTCTTGAGTGTGCGGCTACTTCTGTGTGTAAACGTACGTGAGTGTCCGCACGTGTGTGCAAGAGTGTGTGTACGTGTGAACAGGTTTGTGTAAACGTGTCCCTCTTGCGTGTCACCTCTCCTCTAAGTGTTGTTTGAAGAGGTAGTGTGTGTGTACACGCGTGTGTGTGTGGTAGGGTGTATTTGTATAACTGTGTTTCTGTGTATGAGAGGTGAGTGGGTATGTTCATGGCCTCTGGAGAGGGTGTGTGCATGTGGTGGTGTGTTGCACCACTTAAGTGCATATTCAAAGGGACACTCTTGTGACTGTGTGTGTGTGTGTGTGTGTGTGTGTGTGTGTGTGTGTGTGTTTGCGTGTGTCCCTCTTACCGGTCCTGAGTGGCTATTTAAAGAGGCTCTCCTACATTATTATCTGGAGAGTCTGCGTGTGTATGTATTCATGTTTGTGTGTTTAAATCTATGTGAATGTATGTGTGTGTGTGCTCTCTGTCTGAGAAGGTGTGTCCTTTCTCTGTCTGTAAGTATGTTTGTGTGTCCTTGTATCCATGTATTTGTGCACTGTATTTGTCCTCTGTTTGTGCAAGTGTGTATGTGTGTGAGTGTGTGTCCGTCTCACCACTTTTAAGTGCTTGTTTGAAGAGCCGCTCTGCTTCTGTAATTGTGGTGGCCTCCTCCTCAGCCAGTAGCACATAGGCGGCCGCACACCTGTCAATCAAAAACACACACACACACACACCTGTCAATCAAACACCGAAGACAGACAGCTCAGACGCAGCATAGCAATCAAATACCAAAGACAGACAACTCAGGCGTCTGGCAATCAACCAAAGGTGAAAAAAAAAAAAAAAAAACAGGAGATTTGTGCTGCGGAAAAAAAAAAAAGAAAGAAAAACGAGAGTGGAGTCATAATTAATGAACTGGAGAAGCAACAAACTGTGTGTGTCTGAGGCGTGTCAATCAAAAACTAGAAACAGACTGGGAGAGAGAGAGCTATTAATCAGCACCACACGTCACCCACACCCAGGGACTCCATCACGCGCTGGAGACAGATGGGGAGTCAGAGATGTGCCAATCACAAGAAAAAAGCCAAAAAACTGCAGCCAGGCCCTTGTCCATCAGACTTGATACAAATGGACAGCAAGTGTAAAATCTGTCCCTCAGCAAGTGTAAAATCTGTCTTCAGTGTCCCTGTGGATGTGTGTGTGTGTGTGTGTGTGTGTGTGTGTGTATTTGCACAGGTCTGTGAAACTGCAGAGAAAGAGAGAGAGGGAAAGACAGAGAAAGAGAAAGAAACCGACTATGGAGAATGGATTATGCACTGACTTGATTGTTTCCTAGCCGGTGTAAAATGTGCAGGCGAAAGACAGACAGACAGACAGGCAGGCAGACAGACAGGCAGGCAGGACAGAGGCACCACTCACTCTGGGTTGAGCTCGATGGCCTGGTAGGCAGCTCGGATGCGGGCCTGTGGGTTTCTCTCCCTCCAGGCTTTTTGCATGACTGTGGGGACAGGAGAACACCATTCACATCAGCGGTACCACGTCACACTACAACAGCGGTAGGACAAAAGTAACAGAGCTCTGCAGAATCTCACAGGTCAGTGTTCAGTGTTGGCAAGGGCAGCATTGTTTTAAGGAAAAAAAGGGAAGACATATGGCTATTCTGAACCACCTTCTTAGAGTTAAATGACATAATGTTTAATGACAACCAAATGACAAAGAATATATATTTTTTAATACACTCCCTTTTCTGCTAATGTGTGTGTTTTTACTGCCTTCTTTTCAATGCAAACACTTGCATATTTAAACCAGATGTGCACTAAAGTTTTCAATTGTATACCAATTGGACTGCAAGAAATGCTGTCTTGTTTGTGACCTTGCCAAACTGTAAAGCACTTTGAGCTGCATCTTGTATGTATGAACTGTGCTATACAAGTAAAGGTTATTATTATTATTACTAATTGCAAAGAAGACCACGCCTCCATCCTTATCAACTCCCTTTTCCACTTCCCTTCTTAATAATGTAACCTTTTAACCTCTACCTAGCACCACTGTTCTATACTCTGTCTGCACTTACTCTGGTACACTCTTTGTTAACTATATTGGCTCCTCTGCATAAGTGTAGCTTCATTTGTGTCCTCTAATGCATGTTGCTTTGGATGAAAGCGTCTACTAAAGTTTTGTTTCCACCAAGCAGTACAGTACAGTTCGGTTCGGGACCAAACGGTTTGGTACAGAACGTTTTTTTGCGGTTCGGTACGGATTGTGTTTCCATTGCCAAAGGTAGAGTAGAGTCGTCACAGCAACGGGCGTGTCTCTAAACCGTACCACAAACTGGTACCCCAACACAAGGGTGCCAGAAAATGGTACGGTTCAGTACGGTTATTTAGGTACGCTTCAAAAATTCTTACCATGGAGACACAAACAATTGCAAACCGAACTGAACCGAACTGTACTGTGCTGTGCTGCTTGGTGGAAACGGGGCTTAAGTGTACCGTAATGTGATGAGGAAACCCCGTTCATAACTAACCGGCGTCCTCTGGTCTCAGCTGCTGTGTGTCCACACTGAAGAAGGTTTGATGGTCCTGAGCAGACAGGTTCATGTCGTAGTAGGTCAGCGGCTCTTTACCCGTCACCCAGGTGTACCTGAGATACCGCATAGCAACACAGCACAGACACAGCAAGTGAGCCATCCTTCATGGATTGATTTATTGGCAAGTCAATCAGTCAATCAATCAATCATTTAATTAATTAATAAATCAGTCAGTCACCTGTTATACTCTGCTCCCCTGAATAGGTTAAGTGGATTCCTCCATACTTTGCACTCTACAGAGGACCAGGGACAAAAATTACTAACACATTAACGGACAGATGTAAATCACATGTTCCTACAATGTACACTGTAGACAAGGGCAAATTGAAAAGCAGAAGTATTTTAGAGGGTGTGAGTAACACAAGCCCTTCTCATATCAGTGTGTTAGTTATGTGCAGAAATCAGCATCTAATGAAACAGGCTAAACATAAAAACATAAAGAAACTGTATGTCAAAACAGGGCAAGTACAGCCTGGTAGAACACAACTGCAGAGTGCTGAGCACAAACTACCCAACAAAACATGACAATGTTTAGGTAGATGTGGAGTCAGTCAGAAACTTGGACCATCATAGTATAGTACGGTTAGAGTATTTTAAAATGGATGACTATGTTGTTAAAGTTGTGCCTGGATCAGAGAGTGACACGACCACAAGAGCTGCAGGCTTACCTGACACACTGGGTCTGGGTTCGGCGTCTCCATTCACCGGGGAAAAGAGGCCTCCAGAGGAACTGCTGTTCTCCACTCCGCCCAGCAGAGGGCGGAGGTGGCTCACAGACACCTGCTCTATAAAGGATGTGCCATACTTCCTAAAGTACCACCACTCAAAGATCTGACCAGAACAAGACAGAGCACACAGATGAATGAGACAAATTGCATTAATGTACAATACAGATTATATACTAAAATGCACCAACAAATGCTTCGTACGGCTATCCCATTGTAGAATTCTACTTCCTTGCTACCTTTTTAAAGTAGTCTATTTTCTTCGTAAATCCTCAGATAATAATGAAGATGCATAGCAGTCAAGGCATGTTGTTGTAGCTTGTTGAAGCCACTTTGCATCACACACATGCATGTCTTGTGCATAATGCAGGTCTTATGTATGCCCCAGCAATCATAACGTTATATGACAATTCTGCTGGAGGACCTATCACAGATTAACCCATTGATGATTACACTTTCACAGAACCTCTAAGTTACGCCTTTACATCTGCAAGACTCACCAGGATAAGGCCAGAAATGAGTGACGATGTTCCTGTAAGCGCTACATAGAACTTAGGCGTCAGGGTGTTCAAAAATACTGAAGCTGCAAAACAAAACAAGCACATGTATAAGCTTCCGACTGAATGGCAGAATGTCCCTATCCTTCACACAAAGACACATACACGAAAAGCCTAGCAACGTCCGTAAAGCCAATGCATGTACTATCCAACACAAACACACCTGTCATACTTCTGTCATTTAGACAATGTGACTGTGATCTACTGCAGCAATCAAACAGGCCAAGAAGAACATACTATTCATAAGGTAAGCTGGACATTAGTGTTACGTTCTATAATCTTACGTATAATTTTGTTATCAGAAGTCTAGCGTCAGAGAACTGCATACGGTGATATCATTTCATACACGAGATGTAATGGTCTATCAGTGATGATACTGGCTAGGTGACTGTCATAACACTTAACGTCTTTCTAAGAGGCAACACTCCAGAGTTCATTGTAGCGAGGTCTGCTGCACCAAGCAGCACGACTAACTGCATGTTTTCGTTTATATAGTCTGTTGGGTGTTAGGGAACTAAGTTGTCAAAACCACTTAAGGCTTCATTAGCTCCATTTATGTATCCATTAGCCGACTAGCTAGCTAATGGCTAGCTGCAAATATCCCTAACAATTTACCTGCTGTGACCGTTTCCTGCAGTTTCAGAGGGCTTCGTAGAACGTATATCATAGTAAGAACCATGGCAAACCATACGGCACACACATAGGTCCATGACCATGACAGCCAGGATTTTAATTTCTCAGTAAATCCCAGTGACTGAGGATTACTGCTATTGGTGTCCGCCATTTTCACCCGTTGGTTATAAACACAAGAATGTTGGGATACTGGAGGTTTATGTTCTTTGCGTCGGTGACGTCGCCTCTCACCACACGGTGGCGCAATATAAACACATTCGTATCTCAAGTCCAGAGCGAGGACTCACGCCTGTCACTGTACTGAGAATAAAAGGCTTACACCTGAGATGTTTACTCATTGTTTTTTAAAACAAACAGCTTCTAAAAATAACTGAAATTCTACAGGCTTCAAGCTTAATTGTGCTTAATAAAAGTTTATTTGTACAGTCTTGCCACAACAGTTCACCACTAAACACACTTGCACAATTTAAATTGTAAATCTTTTATTCCTTTGATTTATAAGTTTTGTTCATACATCATATAAAAAATAGCAATACAAGCTAAGTAAAGAGGATGTGGATGTAAAGAGGGGGAGGGGGGACTTTTTGTCAAGTGTAAATAATTAAAACAGTTTTTTGACACCAGTAATGGGCAAAAAACAATAAAATAACCAAACAAAAACTGTACTGAAAGGGTGGAAAAACTGACAATATAGTTTATGACCTAATGTGAGGCAGGGACAATTGTGACAAAATACTCCCTTTAATAACATCTTGTGAATGTAGCCCTATGATTTCTTTGTGTGACAAGTGTGTGGCAGCAAGAAATACTTGATTTGTCAGTAACACAGCTGTATTTCATACATCAGTGAAAGATTTAAAAAAGCACAGTGCTGATCATGACAGCAGGTCGTGTCAGGGGATTGATGCACATTCAGAGGGGGGATCTTCAGACAGTGAACTCAAACAATTTAAAGACATCAGTGACACTAATGCTGAAAACATTGGTTGACCTGGCATCCCAGTCATGTCCGTGTGTGTGTCTGCACGCGTGTGTGTATATATGTGTTCATGCGTGTTCGTGTGTTGAGTGTGGGAGACAGTGGGGTCTATGTGTGTGTGTGGTACTGGAGTGTGAGGCCCCTTACAGCTTTGCCATGCAGAGGTGACAACAGTAACATCAACCAATTGGCTTTCATCGAAAATAAAACAGACCAAAATTTTTTAAAAAAAGGAGAGGAGACTCGTTCCTTGTGAGGTGGGAGCAGAGCAGAGCAGAGCAGAGCACAGCACAGCACAGCAGGGGGAAAGAGTCAGCTTTGGCTGAGTAGCTACTGCTTTTCCCTCCCTTTCAGCTTTGCCTTTGCTTGCCGCTTGACTGTGTAATTCGAGTAGGGCCCCTCAACTGACTGACCGACCGACCGACCGGCGAGCAGGGCCAGCCCTAAGCGTTCTGCATCTCCTTGCCAATCTTGTAGCTAAGGATCTTGTTCCAGTCAATCTTGGTGCGTGTGACCGGGAGCTGCCGTCGTAAGGCCTTGAAGGTGGTGTCCGACATGGTCTGGTAGTTTTCACTGATGGCCGTCTGAAAGGATGTGCACAAGAGACACAGACAGTGAGACAGTGTCAGAGGGAAGTGAGATATATGTAGAGGAGGCATAAAAAAGTATATTAGGAGATGAGAGGGAATAGGGTAGAAAAGGAAAGAAAAAAAGAGAGAAGACTACTGAGACTGGTGTGTCTTGGTAAGTCTTGTGGGCTACTATTTGGTGAGTCTTGTGGACTACTACTTTGTTTATAAACTGCAAAAATCTTTCTACTCCTCTATTGCTAAACTTTAACTAACCTTATATTTTACTTCAGTGACAGGCAGGAAATCATTACTGAAATAAAGCAGCAAGTCCAATCCCTTTTGCCATCTTTGAGACAGAAATAATGAGGAAACACACCTGATATTTATCCTCTGCATTCTCAATGATCTTGACGAACTCCTTGGAGGTCTGTGCCTCATTCTGTCAAAACACACACACACACACACACACACACACACACACACACACACACACACACACACACACACACACACACACACACACACACACACACACACACACACACACACACACACACACACACACACACACACACACACACACACACACACACACACACACACACACACACAGAGTCAGACAGAGTCAGACAGTCTGACACACACGCACAGGACTGTGACAGATAAAGAAGGAAAAGAGGAACGTCTGCAAGACGGATCTAAAAGTGTGCCATGAGGGACACTGTCGGCGGGAAATGAGGATGTTTGCGATGGCTGTGACAGGTAAAAACATTGTGCTGTGTTCCAGCGGCCGTCTGCAAAACACACTTCACTTCCTCTCAAACTATCAGGGATGGAGGAAGTGAGTCAGCCGACCGCAAAACAGCAAAGAGAGAGAGAGAGAGAGACAGAGAGGGAGAGCGAGAGAGAAAGAGAGAGAGACAGACAGAGAAAGAGAGAGAGAAAAAGAGAGAAAGAGAGAGCGAGAGAGAGAGAGAGAGAGAAAGAGCGAGGGAGAGAGAGAGAGAGAAAGAGAGAAGGAGGCGGGAAAAATCAGACACAGTAAGACAGATGAGGAGAGGGAGAGAAAAAACAATGGGGGGGGGCATTGAGAGATGAATAACTAAATGTAGCCTTCTAGAGTGACTGCGATGAGGTGAGAGGCAAAAAGATGCAGAGACGCACAGGGACAGTGGCAGAGAAACAAACAGGAAAAGAAGAAATACCAAGAAGACAGGTGGAAATGGTCAGGTGGGAGACAGGGGAGACACAAACGGACAGAGAATGGGGGAAAAATAGACACCGACATGAACAGCTGACTGAAAACAGGACACAAACAACAGAAAGAGTCACAGCACTAGACAGACAGGCAGAGACAGCTGACTACCAAAGAAGAGAGAGAAAAAAAGAGAGAGTGAGAGAATGCAAGAGAGAAAAAGACAGAGATAGAGAGAGAGATAGAGAGAGAAAGAAAGATGGAGACAGAGAAAGAGAGGGTGTCTATTAGGAGTGGGCAGGAGGCAAGAGCTGCAGGTTGCCACGCCTGTCCTCTGTTCAAACACTGCCCCCCTGAGTGGTGGGCCTGCCTGCCTACTGATAAGCTCTGCACAGAGAACACATAGAGGGCACGGTGTGTGTGTGTGTCGGTGTGTGTGTGTGTGTGTGTGTGTGTGTGAGAGTCCCTACCTGCTTTCTAAACAATTAGACAGAAAATAGACAATGCCAATATCCAGCAATGTTACGTCCCTTATCAAACAATTAATGGGATGTAAATGAACTCAATGGGGTTTTGGCATTCAATTTTGTCAAAATGACATTGTTCCAAAATCAATGAAGATGCTACCAGTGAAAATGATAACCTTTCATGCTTATGTCCACCCGACTTTGATTAATGGTGTGTGCTATGTCTGTAAAAGTGGCGTCATGTAATGCCCAATCAGGGGCAGTTAAAGGAGAAGTTCGGTATGAATCAAACCATAGTCCTGTTGTTCAAGGTCATAAAAAGGCGAGAAAATGTGTTCATACACCCAATACTGAACAGGTAGCTAACACTAACTGAATGGGGCATTAAGAAATAAAAGTGAAAGGTAGTTTCCATGCCCCATTCAGTTAGTGTTAGCTACCAGTTCATTATTCAGTCTAACCTCTCCTTTAAGGGAGGCTACTTACAGACACGCTCAGTGTCTCCTGCACGTCCTTATGGCTGACCAGCTGCACGTTTCCGTCTTCGTAGTAATGCACCTGAAAAAGACAAAGACGCAATTTGGAGATAATGGAGGCTGCTTGTACAATGTCCAAGTGGGAGGCTTCAGATAGATTTTTCTAAAATCAATATTTTCACTGGACTACATTATAGCCGCTAAAGTCAGCATGTGATTTGCAGTGGAAGCAGAGCTGGCCTCTAGCATCTCCCTCAAAGCACAATGCATCTATTCAGTGCACTGTAAGTAGATATTAACAAACTCACCTGACCCATCGTCTGTCAGTTGAATGCCTGAACTAAATGTTTTTCATCTAAATTAGCTCATAGATGTACAGAGAAATATGCTACTACTTAACAGGCATGATGTTGATGATACTAAACAAATGGACTTGTCACTGACCAACTTAACAGGGAAACTGTTAAATGGTTAAATGGACTGCATTTACACAGCGCTTTCTCAAAGCACTTTACAGTGATTTACCCAACATGAGACTGACATAACATTTTTCTTTGCGTTACATTTATTCAGCCCAAAGCTTAGACAGACTCCTGCTAGTTTCAGTCCGTTAACTATGCTAATCTGCAGTGCTGGCTATGGTCCCAAGGATCAGTAACACTAAGCGAGGTGTCAAACCTGGCCTCAGGCAGTAAAAAGCTTTCTTTAATATCTAAAGCCGGGACTGACATTGCTGTTCGCTATCCCCTCCCCCTCTACTGGCCTTCGACCCTCCTGCTCCTGCCCACCTGGACTTTTAGGACTCCCACCACCTGGGCGGAGGACTGGGAGATGCTGAACTTCCACTCAGACCGGCAACGCCCATTCCTGCAAGAGGTCAGGGGTCAAGAGGTCAATCAAATTCAACCGTCACTTAGTTCTAGATTTGCAGGTAAATGAAATGTGACAATATTTAACACCATTTGATGTTTTGATTTATGGAAGCAGCAGAAAAGAGATGATGAACATATATAGAAATAGAAATATAGAAATGTTCTATATAGAAATATATTACCAGAAGTTTTTTGGTTGAAACTGATGACCTTCGATGCATGCAATTATGGTCTGTTGTCCATCGATGGTTTTTCCGTAAACCTGTGACAGGAACACAACATGACGACATGGAAGACACATTTCCAGAAACAACCTCCTAAGTTTGGGTTGCACATTAATGATGAAACTCGTCTTTGTAATCCAAAGGCGTTCTTGCCAGCCACATGAGAAACTTTAGTTTTGGTTTCAGTCAGAGCTCTCCGGTGTCACTAGGGTAATGCCACCCTTAGCAGCAATGCGGTACGAAGGCCTGATCGCCTTATTCGATAGCAAAACAAGAAAACAGGATGTTTCCCTCCGAACATTTAGACTTTACTTACTTAGACATTTAGACTTTACTTAGTGCTGTGTGTGTGTGTGTGTGTGTGTGTGTGTGTGTGTGTGTGTGTGTGTGTGAATGTGAGTGTGTGTGTGTAGATTCTGCTGCAGCAATGCTTCTTAACACAGAATAGTGCTCCTTGAGTATAGAGTTTGTAATGCATGTGTGTGTGTGCACATACACATGCATGTATCAGTGTGCATATACATGTGCCTGTGTATGTATATATACACGTGTGTGTGTGTGAATGTACATCTGTGTGTGTGTGTGTGTGTATAGGTATATATGTGTTGGCTGGAATGTATATACATTTGTGTGTTGGCTGGAATGTATATACATTTGTGTTTGTCTGGTAAAATACAAAAGTAGCTGGTAGATTTCGGGCTTTATTTTACTGTTGAGTCGCTGGTGAATTTTACTGTTCATTTGTCAGTGGCTGTAAAGGTGTATGTGTGTGTGTGTGTGTCTCCACGTGGCCTTACAGTGCACACTCCGCTGGGATAGTGCTCCTTGACGTAGGCCTTGAGGGCATCATCGCAGGCGTCTCTCCAGGCGCGGAGGCCACTCTCCCCTTCGTGGGGCTGCGGGTCACTCGCCTCCTTCCTCAGGTGGTCAAACTTGAACGACAGCCGGTTCCGCGGGTCAAAGAAGCGCCCGTTGCCCAGATCTCCATGTTCTGTGATCAAGACCTTCAAGAGGAGGAGGAGGAAGCAGCATGGGGGGATTATGGTCATGGCACCTACATGCAACAAAGGTTTTAAAACATACCTGCCTAGTAAATGCTATGGTGTATACTGTTCCTAGTATAGTATGATGTTATCCTTTCCTAACTGTTGAAGCTACATGCTTTGTACAACATGTGCTATACAAGTAAATATCATTAACATATAAGAAATGCTTTATTTTATGGTATTAAAATGTACTACTACTAATAATAATAATGCAGTTTTATAACCCTTTTTAATTACTCAAAGATGCTTAGAGACACTACAAAACAGGTTCTGAGGGCATAACACCTGGAGGAGGTGGTGGAGGGCTGTGTGTGTGTGTGTGTGTGTGTGTGTATGTGTGTGTGTGTGTGTGTGTGTGTGTGCGTGTGCGTGTGCGTGTGCATGTGTGGGTTTGTTGTATGTACTTATGTGCTTGAAGATCACTTGCACAGTATTTGTTTTTCTTTGGAGAGCCTCCCTCACCTGGTCATCGTAGCCGTCTATTTTGACCGGGGTGAACTGGTCCATGTTGTATTGGGCAAAGCCGCTGCCAAGCAACACACAAAGACAACAGCGAATGAAAACAGGCTCTGGCCATCCCGAGCACCAGCTAATAAACTTCAGGACTTCATGGTGCTCAAGTCGTGTGGAGAAGGGCTTGTCTGAACTTGGCTAGGACAATAGGATGTGGCACCGGTTCAAAACACACCAACTTGTGAATGCTCGAGACAATTAGGCAACTGAGTGTGGCGCACTCATGGATGTGCTTGGCCAAGTTACAGCACTTCTACAGGAAGAGGGCAGGGTAGACAAACAACAGGCACTGACTAGAGAGATACTTAAATCAGAAAAGGGAACTAGGTGAGAAAAAAAGCTTAACTGAAATGACTGACTTAAATAAACATGACTTCTAAATGGAAACTTCTGCTCTCTAACGACTTTCTCACAGGCATGTATGGCCTTCAGAGGACCAAGGCAGAGGCCTTAGTAATGTTACCCGGGGGGGGCCTTGATGGACGAGGGCCAGGGGAGCTGTGAGTCCTAGGGGCAGCAGGGTGATGCGACTGTGACAGAGCCCAGCCGGCGTGGCCGTTTTTGAGGCAGCTACCACATTTTAAAGGGAACCATGGGACCAAGGGCCAGCTAAAAGCCACACCAGCATTGTGGCTCACAAAAGAAACAAGCACAGAGCACAGAGAGCTCTTTAAAATAAACAAGAGGTTCCCAATAACAAAGAAACAAACAAACAAAAGCACTAATGCGAAGAGCATGCAGGAGATCAGAGGGAGGAAAGGGGGACGGATGAGGGTGGCAACTGGGACAAACAAAATACAAGCAGAGAGCGCAGATGGTGGGGTAGGGGGCATGAACTTGGCGTACCCAGAGAGCTATCAGACACACACAATTATGAAGCAATATAAACAAGACAGCAAACAAAAAGAACAGGCCTGTGCTATGACATTGAGGAGGAGGGGAGAAAGGGACAGAGAGACAGGGAGACAGAGAGAGTGAAAGAGGGGGGGGGGGGTGGAGAGCGACAGAGAGGTAGAGAAAGAGAGGAGAGGAAGGGAAAGAGGGTGAGAGAGAAAGTGAGAGAAAGGGGGAGAGGGGGAAGAGGGGGGGAGAGGAGTAGAAGAGAGAGAGAGAGAGAGAGAGAGAGAGAGAGAGAGAGAGAGAGAGAGAGAGAGAGAGAGAGAGAGAGAGAGAGAGAGGGAGAGAGAGAGATAACGATGGAAAGAGAAGACTTACTGTGCCGCACGCTCCCTGAGAATGCCGTCATTGTTGAGCAGTACCCGCACATCTGGAAAGCAGGAGCAGATAGTTAGCCACTGGGGACGGCCGACACAGACCCCAGCTCCGGAGCGGACCCGGCCCTCATCTGAGCCACAACTGGGCTGGATCCACTCCGTAGCTAACTGTAAAGCTGTGTCATGTCTAGACATTCATACAGTTACATTCAATTTGAGGAGAAAGGGGACAGCGGGCAGGGGAGGGGAGACTTGTAGTGTCACTAAATGTTAAGACTGATTCACATTATGGTACTAAAGCACATTTCCACAGTTTTACTCCACAAATAATGGCAAGCAACATTTCGCCATGCTAAAGATTTCTTAAAGTGAGAGAATAACACCCATATGGAACTTTATCTTTATCTAAACATATATTGACGTTGTGCAAAGTACAGAAACACACGCTGCCAAACTTGTTCAAGTCCCAATTTCATTTTTCTTATTTATTTTTTATCACAACAAGCTTTAACTATGCTGCAGAGCCAGCAATGTCTTTTCCTTACCATTAAAGACCTCGTTGAACTCTCCAGGAGGAGCATGGATGATGAAGTTGGCAGCAATACGCACCTGTAACAAGAAGGGGAAAAAACAACAACAGAGAGGGAAGATAGTAAATGTATGATGTCAATTCAGTTCTCCATCAGTGACTGTATGCTGCCTATCCTACAGCACAGTTTAATAACACTGTACAATTTCAGCACATATTTATGATAATGGATGTTTCTAATTGGTTTAGCTGGCATGGTAAATGCTTACTGTTTTCCAGTCATTTGTCCACATGTACAGTGCCTGTACAATATCTCTAAACCAGATTAAAAAATCCACATCAAACCTACCGAAGTTCCTCTCAATAAATGCTATATGAACTGCTTTAGTACTTAAGAGTGATCATATTTCCAATACTCCTGAAACTGCATACTGTTTGTGTACTATCTTGTCCATCTTTAAGGACATCCAGTGACAATGACATATTTACTCCTCATCATCACTACATGTCCTCATTAGTCTCCCCAAAGGTCACCGTCAAAGTCACATTCTGTCCAGGGCGCATAAACCCAGAGCAGAAGGAGGCGTTTATCACGTTACTCTATAGCCCTAAGTCATGGAGATGAAACACAACTTTTAGTTTCAGTTTTGTGGAGCCCAAATGCATTCTCGGGCATGCGTGGAAGAAATAGCCACCATTCCACACTGTCTTCTGTCCATGTGCCAAAGTTCAATCACTTTTTGCCGTATAACCCACAAATGTTTCCCATACACAAGGAAAGACAATCGAGAGCCTCCAGAATGTCAAAGCCGTTTACTCCCCCACACACATCTGGATTCCATTAAGAGGGTTTGACATGATGACTGATAAATACAACATAAGAACAAATGCCTGACTCTGATCACCGATGTTTACACATTCACTGCATAAATAAACTAGTTCATTAAGAGGAAACAGCAATAAAAATAGAATTGGCAGTTTTCCATGTGAATGGCATCATTCTGTGTGGCTTGACTGACGTCAGGCCTTGCTCGGGCTACACCCCTTGCCCACATTATGTTTTTTTTTAAGCTTAGTGTGAAATCATTTCTCCCAGAGACATTTCAGGTGTGTCTCTTAAGAATGGTCTCCGGCAAGCAGAAGTTTCCCAAAATGTAAGTGTGAATGCTGCTCTGGTTACGTTCACTGACCAAAGATAGCGTAGATCCACTTCTGCATGTATTAGGGATAAGGGTGTACCTTCAAAGCAAGTGATGGGGGCTGTTGCTCCAACACACAAAATATTCAACAAAACTGAGGCAAAGAACTTTTCCATATAAAGAAAAACAATAGTTCCCTCCATTTTCAGTACTACAGCTGTAATTTACCCCACACACACATACATAACAGAGGTTGGTTTGGAAAAAAACTAACTGCATTATTTTTAAGCCTAAATGTTTGCCAACATTAATGTCTGCTAAGCTAAGTCACAGAAGTGGGGCTGCCGACTGTTGACTAGGCTGTATGCGTAACCAGTGCATGCACTATAGGTACAACAAATGACTCACTGGGCCTACTTCACATTGGCGACAAGGGTTTTATTATCCCTGTTCTTGATAAACAGGAAGTAGACCATGTTTACTTCATTACTGTCTTCTCTAATCACTAGTCGCTACAATTTTACAACAACAACACAAACACACATAAATACATAAGTAACATCTACCACCCAAATGCCAGAAGCTGACCCTCAAGACTGATAGTCATATGTGTATATATGTATGCAAGTATGAATGTCCATACTTTGCATATTTTTTTGTTTAAAACTCCCCTGATTTATGTAAGTACCGGTAACACAATCTCAGGGGTCAGTTCAGAGTGCATGTAGTAGGCTAGGTATAACACAATCCCAGCACTGGTCTTCTCTTTTGAATGAAGCCAACCCTGATTGTGAATAATGCAGATGTCAAGAGAACAAGTGCAAATGAGAAAGAAAGATAAAAGCACCAGCAGAAAGAGAGAAACATGAGAGACAAACAGTCAGGGCTAGACACATAGAAAGTGGAGGGGAAAGAAAAAAAGAAAGTGAGAGCATATGTGTGTTTGTGTGTGCACGTTTGTGTGTGTGGACATGCGCATGGCCGTGTGTGTGTGTGTGTGTGTGAACGGAAACTGAGTAGCGTTCTTCTCAGCAGTGCTGACTGGAGGCAGACTACTCCTTAGAAGGCAGGCGAAGAGCAGAGAGCAGAGCAGAGCAGAGAAGAGGAGAGGAGAGGAGAGGAGAGGAGAGCAGAGGAGAGCAGGGGAGAGGAGAGGAGAGCAGGGGAGAGGAGAGGAGAGCAGGGGAGAGCAGGGGAGAGGAGAGGAGAGGAGAGGAGAGGAGAGGAGAGGAGGCGCCACTCAGCCCAGGGCTTTTCTTAGCAGCGCCTATCTAAGCATGAGCAAGCACAGCCTGCCTGGCACAGACACAGGCACTGACTTCACTGGGGCTCCAGTGGAAAGCACAGAAGAGGCTGCAAAACAACCTCCACTTCCTACAGTACACTGATGTAACTTAAGGGTAAAACCATACATTGATTGGGACCCTTGATTGAGTCATGGCAAAGGGTTTGGCAAGAGATGGCACCACGCATGAAGAGGCAGGAAGTCACTGGTGCACTGTGGAGCTTGGTTGGGGGGGGGGGGGGGGTCCACTTCCGCATTGAAAAAGGGAAACAATGCATGTCAGCTGCTCAAGCTAAGTGGAAAGGGAACTGTCATGTGTTCTTAGCTGAGGTTATACTGTGAAGACACTTTTGTCAGTGTCGTTCTCTTGAAGACCATTGCCTGATGAGTTTAGAGTGTGAAACTTACGCCCCATTACCATTCTGCAAGTACACATATCTAAGCAGATTTACAGTAGGCTGGCCTAACTGATATTTCAGAGCCTATTGTCTATATCAGTTTCATCTTACTTTTTCAGAGAGTATGACCTAGAACAGGACACCACTGGAACAATACATTGGAAGCTGGAAGGCAACTTAGATGAGGAATTACAAAGGGGATTAAAAAAAAAAGAGTGGCACATGAATAATAGATTATTCACCCACCATAGCGCCATGCCAGTTACATAGGCTAGCTGGTATTCTCTATAGCATTAGCCAAGCCATTAAACACGGGCTCACGCCGTAGCAGAATGGTAATAGACGCTATTAAAACTCTACAGGGTAATAACTGACAAGCACCGCCACATGCCGCGCATAAATAACCACGTTGCCCAGGCATGCAACTTGCCTGTCTGCCACAGCAATTTAAAGCCCTGGAGTCAAAGATGTCTCAAAGAGCTGCAAGCGACAAGGTGGTGTGTTTTCTGTTGTGATCGAACTAGGCTAAGTGCAGGTCTTTTTTCTATGAAAGCATATCCTTTCTTGAAGCATATCTCAAATACCTCCGCACCGACGGCAGGTTTACACAGGCAGCGACTTGACCACAGGATTACAGTGGGTGAGCCAGACTTGCATGTACGAGCATGCAGAGTGCTGGGATGGTCATGACAGCCGAGAAACAACGGGTTGAACTAATAAAGGGCGCTGTCCCAAACAAAACGCCCAAGGCATACCCTTTTACATGAACAAATATAGTTCTAAGCATGTACAAGTTTACAACCATTTTCTTCATGCCTCTACATCGACATTGGATCTGCAGTAATGTTGTTGTATAAGAACTTATCTTGACAATCTACAGCCAAGAAGCAATTTTGTGCTTTTGCATAAATTCCCAGCAAAAACCACACGTAACACAAATTACATACGATCAAGAAAATGGACCACCTCTGAAGAACGGATTATACAATATAGATGAAGCATTAAATCACCCCCATAAAAACACAGTAATCTGACCAACTGCACAGTGTTGGTAAACTAACTTGTCTGCCATTTGTAAACTAACCAGAATGAACGTACTTTGGTAAGTCCATTGACGAGCTGTACAAATGCAGAATCGAGCATGTATACAATCTAAATGAACGACCACAAACAGAAAAAGGGAATTGACAACCTAATTAATTCAAACTATATGCATACTCTTTTCGTGGTGGTTATTCCCAGACAGTAGTTAGCCTGTACAGCTAACGTCAGCTCAATCAATTGCGAATGTAACTAACGCTAGCAAGCTCATCCACTAACAACAATGCAAGAAATAATGAAACATTTTATACTGGGACATTGCATCCATACATACATTTTATCAATTCCACCGAAACGAAAACACCGAGAATCCTAAAAAACTTTCATTTCATTCACCTTAACCATCTCATACCTTCTCATCATCGGTAAGCTGCTCCTCAAAGTCTGCCATCTTGGCTCATCTGGGCAAACCCAGTTACAGTTGCATCATGGGAAACGTATACATGATTGGGTTTCAAGTCAAAAAGTATTTTCCATTCAACCAAGTAGTTAAACACTGTTTTAACACCATACTGGGTGGTGGTAACTGAGGCGTTTTCTTCATTTTTGAGAGAAAGCGTTTTAGAAAAATATCTGCATATTGGTAATGATCAAATTTGTTCAAATGTTTAAAAATCAGGGATTATCTGAGATTGTAGACCCAACACAATTTCAATTACGATCCAAATAATATGTTTTCGAGTTGTTATTTTTTTCTGTATAAGGTCTGCTAATCCAATCAAGTAGTAGGCCCAACACTGGACACAATTCTGTTGAGTCAGCATTAGCACCCAGCACTGTGATCTGGCTGTGTTCACAGATGCTTCTCAGTTGACTGCTCACGGCAGGTCAGGGCACCAGGAAATGTCTGGCATCTCCTAGGCAGTCTGCTACTGAGCTAGGCTATTACCATGGATGTTTCGTAGACGGTTTGAGTCAGAAGGGAAACAACATTTAAATAGCAGTCCTTTAAAACATTTTAGGTGTGGCTATAAAATATATTGCAACTGTAATATACCAATCAATAATATTGATAAACAAAAAGTAGGTTAGTTTAGTTTCACTTATTAAAATGTGCAGCTAAAGAAATAGTATGTGTGTGTGTGATGTGTGTGTGTGTGTGTGTGTGTGTGTGTGTGTGTGTGTGGTCTCATTGAAGCTGAGGAGCATGACATGACTGTAGACCTTATCACTGACAAACCACTAGTGTGAATCGAGAGAAGTGAAACCAGATTGTGGCTGCCTACTGGTGGGCTATAACTGGCTAATGATTGGCTACCAAAGAGCCTGGAATATTACATTATTGTCGATTTCATATTTTTCATTTCATTTCATTTTCATTTTTCTTCTGTATGTGACTGTCTGCCATGTATCTGTAAAGTAATTTTTTTGCTAGCAGGAGAAAAAAATAGATCAATTACAGTCATTAAGTGAGAAATTAGGTCATGAAGTCTGTCATGTAATGTTTTGTTTCTCCACAAAACAGCATCATATATGGTAGGCCTAGTAGAGGACGTTTGGGGAACAGTTAATTGATGTGAGAAAAAAAAACACACCTGAATGTAGGTCAAGAAATTCCAAGGGGGCAGCCCTATGTTCACCAGACCTTAGCCTATATGGCCCCCATTTTTAGTTAATAAATGGGATTATGACAAAACTGTGACAAAATGTCCTACGTTGTAGGCTCCCGTACTGTCCAGTTCTATTGTCCTTTATGCTCTCAGAGTCCTATGTTCCCTGGTTCAAGAGGAGCAAACGGGGTCCCCTTTTAGCTATCACCACATTATGTTTAAGGGGAAAACTAACAAAGCGTCCTCCAGTGGTGGTTGTGAGATTATGTGATGACACAGCAACTAAATTCACTCTTTAGAATTCACCTGAGCTAGCCCACAGGTTAAATGAGAGGTGTTCATGGGGGGGTAAATGGCAGGCCCATTAAAATTTAAAACACGCTGTATCTAAAGACACCGCAACTGCATTGAACCTATCCATGCCATTTTATTTTAGTCAACGGTGAGGCACTCGATCGTGTTCCCTCTTTGGAATTCCTGTTCTCCCTCGAAAAGTGACCCCGCCCTCAGCACACCTGTTTCGCTGGCCGTACACCCAGCTGGTCTTTGACTTGTTTCAGCCAAAGGAAACCCCATACAGTCTGTACTTCTGAAGTTAACTGAACTCCATCTCTATTGATTTTATACTCGGTGACCCTGTCCACCTTACTGGGATGCAAATGGTTTTCATCAGATAATGTCACTTTAATTAGCCGTGTGTTATTATTTTATTGCTGCAAACTCTGTGTCGGCTATTAAACTGTAGGATTGCCTGTAGTGACTCCCAATCACATTTTAGGAAAGCAACTTGTGGAGAGATCTTATGTAATAGGCAAGGGAGTAGGTACAAACTCCATATTTTAAACGTCAAGTGTATAAGCCCACTATTTGTACAAACTTTACGAAAGCTGTAATTTGAAATATCACATAACAACATTAAATCTCAAAATGGAACACTAGGCCTATATCTCAGTTTTTTAGCTACCAAAACCTTGAATTCCTGTATATTACCTCAATGGCATTTATGTTGCTTTCGCTTTGGTGGGAGCATTGTACTTTTGCACAAGTGCCATAGTGCACAGGCCTTGGTCTGAATGGCTGAGCGGAACTAAGATATGTCATTATAGTTCGTATGAAAGCTGGCGAAGTGGTCACATAGGGATTCAAATCAAATCGTCAAAGTAATTTTGTGTATGTCTACAACGTAAATACAGCGCGGTGGATCGTGATGCCTGCCCTCAGAGCGCTTCTAGAGATCGGACTGGACTTTGTAGAATTCTTGGGAGAGAGGAAGTCGAAAACAGATAGAAAGGAGCTTAAGGATATTTACAATTTGGAATTCAAAAGGTGTTTTGATCGCTCTGTCATGTTGTACAACTTAGTATAGTGCTCGTCTCGTTAGTGACTGGATCATCTGATGTAAGCTGGGCACCTCATAGGCTACCTCATAAGTGGTGTGGAGCTGTGTTCAGGAAACAAACTAGTCAACGGTAGCCTTTAGTGCAGCTGCTGTCTGGCAAGCAAATGTAATGGTAACATTCCACTTTCATATCCAGCTATATAACTTAGTCTGTGCCTTATTTGTAGGAATGGAGCCAAAGATCCTCATTTCTCCAGTGTGGTCTACGCCTTACAGAAATTCAACAAAGCCACCATAAAACAAGACAAAATATTTTTAAATGTAAAACCACAGGTAAGACGGTAGTAAACCTCATCAGCGTCCTAGGGCTGTACCGTTGCAGTCCTTTGCCAGAAATTGACAAAGTAACGGTTCCAGTCTGTTGAAGCACACAACAATAACTTGTCATGATCATTTTGTATCATAATGTGGTTGGCTACTCTATCTTACCTGTCACCTGTGACTATTTTTGAAATTCACAGGTGTTGGCACTTTCTTGTTTTATTTCAGTGTGTACCTTGACACAGGTCTAGTCAACCTGTTGGAGCCCATACTGTTATTGGCTCACCTCTGGGAAGAACCCAGGTGCTTCAGTTCTGCCCCTTTCTAGTCGAGTTCTGGCCAAAAACGTGCTGAAAATATGCATAAAGAATTTACCTTTGCACTTTGTCTGCAAAATATATATATATTTTTTTTTTTAATTGAATCTTGTTATCCAAATGTTGTCGCCACATTGTAAAACTTTTGTAGCTTAATGGTCTAGGTCATTAGGTCATCTAGCTTAATTAGTAAGAAAGTGAACTTAACATTGGGCATGATATGTCTGTGGTGTAGTGTTAGTCTGAAGATCTATAGGAGATATGCAGACATGTAGTGCTTCTCATCATGCATCCTTGGTCATCCTTCCTGTCCTCTGTTCTCATACCCCAGAACTCCTTGTAAGCTTAAGGCCATCAGGGATGTTTTCAGCCTGGTAAACCAGCTCCTCGTACTATGCTTCATTCTGTAGAGTCTAGCTGTGCTTCCTTTTACATAGTTGTCTCAGGCAGCATCTTGTCTAACCAAGCAGTGGACAATTTTATCCTGGAGGTGTATACTCTGTAGGGCCTGTCTTTATCCAGTTGCTAGAACTCCCTCTGTTAGTCCATTGGTCACACGAAAATACTTTACTGAAGCATTTGGGGCTGTTTTTCATGACATTTTACCAGCTGAGAACAACTGCATTCAGGAGAGCTGCATTGCCCTCAAAAATTACAAGTTGTTTGAAGGTGGGAGGTAGACTTTCAGCTGGGACCAAAAAAGTGGCCTGATTTTTAGATTTGCTTGTTTTTTAGGCAAGTGAATAATCTAGTGTGTATGTATGCACATGCAATTGCATTGGGTACACAAAATACCCCATTCTACACCCCCCCTCCCCACACACACACTGGATCTGTTGCCTGTTTGGACACTTTTAAAGTGAAAGAAAATAAAAGAAAGAAAACAATTTTCAGTGGCATTTTAAACAGGCTTTTGCTGGGTTCTTATTTGTCTCATATATATTCTTTTAAAATTATTTTTTTATACTCATTTTAATTTTCTAGCCACATTTTAAAGTTTTAATTGTTAGTATATTAACTTATTTGTATTACTTTCAGGCTTAGCTGTTTTTGTTCCCTTTTTCCTTGTTTTTTAACTTTGTTAATGACTTAAAAATGTCTTCACTTTTATTGCTTTGATGTGTTTTATTTGTTTACAGCTTTAGTCCATTTTCATCTGTTCCCCTGTTTTTTATCATGTTTAATTTTTTTATCATGTTTAATTTTGTATCATTTTTTTTGCTGTCAGTTAATTTAGGTATGTTGTGTTCTCCATGCTCTGTGTTCATAAGGTGAGAGTCTACTACTGTGACCAGTGGAGGAGGCCAGCGAAAGCAGGTGGGAACGCTTCTGACCATGGGACCAGTGCACTGCCCTCTACCCCTGACCCCACCCACAGAGCCTCTCCCCCCGTGGTCAACCCTGTCCTGACACCCAAAAAGAAGCTCGCCACAGAAGTAGTACACAAACTGAAGGTGAACAGGTGAGAGCTGACATCTGCAAGAAAAATCCAATGTGTTCTGCAGGACAGGTTTTTGTTGACTTTCACTGTTGAGAGAGAATGTTGGAAAACTAAGCAATAACCAAGCTATAACTGCAGACATGGCGAAGACTTCGACTTACCCTCTCACAATCTCTACTATTTCATGTTTATACTTATGGCAGGAATCTATTAACCACCCATGTTTCTCCTGCAGTCAAACACGCAAAAGCAACATTCGCATACAGACTCATGAGAAGCATGTGATTGCTCTAGCACATACATATGGCAAGAAAACCCCCAGATTCACCCCTCGGGGCAGTCATCAGTGAATAAGGCTGTTTGTCCTCTGTCACAGGGCAAAGTTGATCTCGGACAAAGGTGGCATTGAGATAACCTCCGATCCTGCGGCGACCAATGGCAAGGTTCACCTCGTCATCGAGCACATTAAGAAAGTCGTTGTCGTCAGGTTCCACATCCACAACACAGCGACGCACTCCATTTATTTCAACTACTACACCGCCCTCCACCGCATCCGCTGCTTCACCCTGGTGGACGAGAAGAGAGTCACCCGCATCTCTCCCCTCCTCCTCTGTCCAGGTGAGGTGTAGCCATCACACAACCTGAGCAAATGTGAGCTCACTCTGTCACTGTCACATTCCCACGGAAGTCTGATCTGATGAGTAGGTTCCTATGCATCCAGGGTGCTTAGTTGTACGACAACTGAAAGTCTATTTGGAGCTTGAAGGTGAGAGCCCAAGAAGAAGTCCAGTTGCCTAACACATGAGCACTTACAGATCAGCTCTTTGCAGTGGTTCCTGTGGTTACATTGTCTCGAATTTTAGAAATGCTATAGAAGGGAAGTGGTAACTTATCATACTTCATTATGAAACAAAAAACTATCTCATAAGACCAATGATGGAAACAAACACTAGTCTTAAAAAATGATAACGAGACAAATTATGTGTTGGACAAAGTGCTGTTGAGTACTGTTTTAAATGAAGCCAAATGTCAGTGCTTTGGTAAGCATGACAGTAGGTCATTTTCCATATCTGCACCCTGGGGAAATGCGGTCACATTGTGAGTGTCCTCAACACAGACAGTGGAATTACACAATAAAAGGAAATCATTAACCAGTATGCATGGACATAATTAAGGAGAGCAGCAATGATCATTGATAGACTTTGACTGCTCAGTCTGTGTTTATCTCTGAGGAGGCAATTATGTGGAAAGACCTCAGACTAAATGTCATGTTGTTGAGATACAGGTGCTGTTGACAAACACAAACACACATTCAGACACTTTTGGACTTATTCACGCTGTGTCTTTCTCTTGCACGCATGCACACACACACACCGTCTATGTTCACGACTATAGCTCAGCACATATATATATCCAGGTTTGTGTGCTCAAAAAAACTGTGGTCTTCTTACATATTCCTGGGTCTGTAAATGGGAAACAAACATAGGGGTTCTGTTATTATCTAGCCAATAAGCTCACTGCCTAAGGAAATCATACGGAGGGGCTTTTCTGAAATTGGATGTTGACCAGAATCCTGGGCTGCATTTCAGTGCCTCTTGAAACAGCATAGATTCTGATTTTTTTCAATTGGGTTGTGTATCTGAGCTATAGTAGAAATAAGTGTCTGGCAGGGCATACAGCCAAACCAAAGGTTTTAGTGTTGCTAAGTATTTCACAGAATTTATGTGCTATTTTAGTAGACCGAGAGAGACACAGAGAGAGACACAGAGAGAGAAAGAGAGAGAGACTGTCATGTCCTAAGGGGCCTTGGATGTATTTTAGTCTTTTAGTCTTTAGTGTATTATGTACCTTTTGTGTGTTTACTTACAGAACCTGAAAATTATATTAGAAGAAGTAATTGTGTTCCGCAGAAGCCATGTCTCTCAAAATGCCTGGTTTGGCCATTTTCTCACTTTGCTTCAGATACAAGTTAAAACGACTTTGTACCAGAGGCACTAAACAACATAGGTTTTTGTTAGTGAAAGCAAAAACACAAGAGAGTGTGCCAATGAGAAAGCATGCTTGTTTTTTGGGTCTAATTTCATTTGTAAGCTTGTAGTGGGATGCCATTGTTTCCATCTTTATCAGAACAGTTTGGAAGAGCTGACCAATAACAATGAGTGTTTTACCGAGGCTAAATAAGAGTCAGACAACATAAGGAAGACTATATCTCTCTATACTTTTATAGTGACAATGAAGACTTTAACTCTGTGTATGTTCTGGATCATTGAAGAATCTTAATTTTAGCATACTGTTATGAACAGTGAGAATAGGCAGTCAAGATCCTTCTAGGATTTCTTAAAAAGACAATGTTAAAAAAATGAAAGTGAAATGGGAAATCAGGAATCCAGTTTCACAGTTTCCCCTCCTCACACTCTGCTCCCCTCCCCTTGCCCCCCCCCCCCCCATGCAGGTGACAGCTATGTGGTGGAGGTCCACTACCAGCTGCACCACTATGGCCACTTCCCCGCCTCCATGTACTTTGAGTTCTGCGCCGACCAGCCCTCCTCCAAGCCCTTCTGCATCGTCAGGGAGCTGGAGGCTGTGGCCAAGACCCAGCTGGCTGTGGAGCTGGGCCCCATCGCCCCTTACAGCCCCAAAAAGGGCACCAAGCTCCAGGCTCTCAACACTGTGATCGAGGAGGGAGAACCTCCAGAAAGGTGGGTGAACACTGGGTAGGGCTGTATGGTAAACATAGGGTTAATGTTAGGTATGTACAGTGTAAGTACATAATATTACATGTTGTTACATGTAGGCACACTAAAAAAAAAAGAACCGTAAAATGAAGTCTTACCGGAGATGCCTATGACTTTGTGAAGCTGAGAGCAGTGTCACTCTCAGTCAGTCTGGGCTGGGTTTTTTCTAATATCGTCATGTCGGTTTGGGACAATTTCTAGTTTAATTGTGTACACTATCTAAAAAGGCACAGTGGGGCAATTAACTTGGAGACAGGTGAAATTTTTCGCTTCCCCAAATGTCAAGAGTGTCTCTAATTGCTTTCAGTCAGGTAGAAAGGTATCATCTTTTATTAGTACCCTTGTGACTTATGCTAGAGTTTTGCTTATTATAGCTTCTCCCATTTTGCATCTTAAACCAGTAAAGCATAGACCATAATATGGAGTTGAGTTTCTTGTGTGTGAAATTTTCAGTGATTGATTGTAGGCGGAGCTTTCAGTATTTCAAGCAGTGCAGTAATGAGATTTTTTTATATATATAAATCACATTTGCAATATTCATTTAGGCGGTTGGGGGACACAACTGCTCCACAATTTGGTTTTAAGTATTCATGAAAGAAAAAAAATTAGGAGAAATTTCTCATCATGCTCGACTAATTCCACACTTCCCCGTTCGCCATTATCGCACTGTTTAACAGGTCTGTCAGCCACCCGCTGAAGAGTGTGCTGAAGCTGAAGGAGTACAGATACCCTAAGTATCTGAAGGAATTAGCCAATAAGGGGCTGGAGGACTCGGAGTATCTCTCTCCTGCTGCCAGACAGCAACTCCCAGTGGTCAGGTGGGTGCACCACACTCAACCCTTCATTAGAAAACACACTTGCATGCTAGAGCCATGGCTTGAATTTCACATACATTTACATGCTGTTGCCAGGGACTAAACTTCACCATCATCTTAGTTTAGGCAAAACTCTTTTCAGATTTAAGGTATGAGGGTGTGTATGTGATTTTGTGATTTACGGTATACACAGACAACTCCCTCCCTCTGTTTCTCTTTCTCTTTCTCTTTCTCTCTCTCTCTCTCTCTCTCTCTCTCTCTCTGTGTGTCTCTGTCTCTGTCTCTGTCTCTCTCTCTCTATCAGACACACACACACACACACACACACACACACACACACATGCTCACATCATTAGAAAAAAAGCATGTGGCTTCAGGGCAAGCCCAAAAAGAGATGGATTGTATATATACTTTGAAATGACCATTGGTGTCATATAGCCCCTGTCCTGGGTCAAATAGCAGCCATATAGAAATTGAATCTGCTGTTGGATTACATTGCAGCACACCTGGTAGTTATTCTGCTTTTTTGGAACATGTCTGAACGGGCTTGTCAGACACGGTGTACTATAACGTATCGCTGTGACAGTAGGGCTGTGGGTTAGGGCGAGCACGTCCCGAGCTGACCCGCATATAAGGCTTTAGCAGAATAGACGGCGTGGTCAGAGTTAAAATGAAGGTGATTTGACTCGGTGACATTCGTGATTAATCTAAATTTAAAAAAATCCTTACACCACAGGCCCTTTTTTTTTATTCCCTTCACACGGAGTGAATTACTGTAATTTATGACACCATAACACTTAGGACCGGCTGCATTACCACCCTTCCACCCCGACACCCCCCCCCGGGCGTTTTTTTCCTATGACGCGTCAATGGAATTAATAAGAGGACCAAGACCCCTTTGCAGCCTCAGGTACCTCAGGAGGAAAAAAAGACATTACATTATGTTAAACTGTCCATGACTGCGAAGGGGAAGAGGAGGGGGTTGGGGGCTGGGGGGGGTTGGGGGGGGGGGGGGGGTCGTCAACAGTATTACAATGAATGAGGCCACAGTAAATGTCTGGCGGCCGGACGTGCAAAGGGCTCTTTATTAAACATTATGGGAATCTAACCGTAGAGACCCCGTTTAAAGTCTGGGCCAAGCAAAGGATTGCATGGGAGACGGGGGTGGCGTTATTAATTGTAACAGTGCACCCCGAGGCAGTCCAACCTATGGCAGCCTGTCGTATGTTTAACTTATTTAACGCCGCGCCATGTCCTCAGGTGCGTGCACTCAAGGTCAGAGTCATTATTTTTTATGTCGCAAATAAAATCAGCGAGGACATTCGGACCATATTTACTGAGAATTTAATTGATTGTACCATTGAATCATGAGCCGGATGAAACATGGGACACACAGGAGCCATTTGTATTAACTGTATGTGTTCGGCCTGTGAGCCATTCATTACAAAACCATTCTGTATCCCAGTGCAGTCAGTTTCCTCCACTCGTATGAGATATGGTCGTCATGTGTGCTGTGTCGTCTCCTTTATACCTTGTGCAAAGAGTCTGGCTACCCTCCATAGGCATACGTTCACTTCCTGGTGCATGGGTAGTTTTTGGGCCTGCCATCAACCAATCACGGCTCATTAGAAACTAAAAAATTTGGTTGAGGCAAGCTACTGCCAGAGTTGCATGAAGGAGCACTTTAGCAAAGTACAGTATTGAGTGAAGGTACTATGGTAACGCTAGCCTGGCTACGCCATCATCACATTACTCTACTGACCTGAGAGTCTTGTTCATTTGTTTGTTTTGTTTGTTTGTTTACTCGTCTACATTCTCAGGGCTGTGCTGGACTCCCCCCTGTGCATGAAGAGTTACGCCAGGCGCTTTCACCTGCTGCTCTACCTGGAAGAGATCCAGATGGAGTTTGACATTAAGAAGTATGACCTGGCCGGACAGACCATGACCCTGGACAAGAGCAACAAGAAGCTCCTTATCCTTAGAGTAAGGTCAAGTCAAGTCAAATAAAATGTATTTATATAGCACATTTAAAGTTTGGATAAAAGATTGATCCAGAGTGCTCATCAATTTGTCATGATAAAACAATAATAACATTAGTAATAATGTCAATAATAGAGTAGTAATATTAGTAAAAATAAGAAGAATTGGAACAAAGATATTAATTACAACAAAAATAATGATGGTAGTAATGATAAAAAATGAATGCATTATTAGACCAAAAAAATGGAGAGCTTACTCAGGCGTTCGCTTTCGGAAGCAAGCCAGAGGTGGAAGTACTACATCTGTAGGGTCTGTGACAGAACTGACAGAATTAAATAAATCCGAATGAAACCGATTGAAATACAGTGAAGTAGAAAAGTATGCTGTCATTTTGTTCATTGGCAGTACAAAAGCAATACGGGGAGAGGGGACAATACAAATGTCAGAAATAATGTTAAGCTTAAGTGAACATGTGTCAAAAAATTGAAGAACAACATTTTACTTGTTCGGTTATTCTGTTGCCAACATATATTCCACTGTGACTCACTGCCGTCTGAATATAGTGCACCATTCGGGCAGTGACACACTCAGATGTATTTTTATTGCCTGGTTCATGACCAATTGATATTTCAAACATTAATCACAGTTTGTATTTGTGGTTGATGACATTTAACTAAAATAATACACACACAAAACTGTGCAGATTATTACAGTGTGTTATTTCTTTCAGGAACTGAGGTGTCAGCCCTGGCTTAAGAAGATAAAAACCTTGTTATGTATTCCTTCTGCCTGTGCACTTAACACAATAATTACACTTCAATAATTAGCCAATTTAGGTGTCTAAAGATTGGTACGCTCATTAGGACCAAGTGGTTCGGAAAAGAGTTTGATTAAATATGTTGCAGGGTTTTTTTACTTTGTAAAGCGTGGATACCTCTGCTCTGGGAGACGTCCGTGTCAGTGCAGCCTTCCTCTCCCACAGGTGCCTGGGGTGGCGGAGAACAGACCATCTGTCCTGAGAGGAGACTACCTGAAGGCCTCCAAGACCAACGACACATCACAGCCACTCACAGTCTACATAGGCTACGTGCATCGAGTGGAGCTGGATAGAGTGAAGCTGGGCTTCTCCAGGAAGTGTGTAGGACACACAGACACACACATTCACACACACGCACAGACACACACATTCACACACACGCACAGACACACACACACACACACACACACACACACACACACACACACACACTCGCACTCGCACTAGGACACACAGACACACACATTCAAACACACACACACACACACACACACACACACACACACACACACTCACACTCACACTCACACAGACAGACAGACACACTGTACTGACATATACACATAACATTACATTTTGCTGACACTCTTTTCCAGAGTGATGTACAGTGAAAGTCTGTCTGGACCAATGTGCTTTAGGACACAATCGATGAGGGTGCAGGAGAGGGCTAAATTTTCACTCCCCCATCCGCAGTATTTCTTCTACTGGTCTAGAAATCGAATATATTTAACCTCCCAATACCAAGACCAAGTCTTTACCCATTAGGCTACAGCTGTCCAGACTAATGCAGAAAGTAGAGTGGGTTATATTTGGTGTTGCAGGGTTTCATTAGATTTATTCACCACAGATCGGTCTTGTAATAACTGCGGTAAAATATGGCGGATAAAGACATTTTCTGAATACATTAGCATTAGCATTCATGGGCTTACGCCCTCAGGGCTAATTGAGGGAGCAGTGCGGTTTATGCTAGCTAAATTGCAAGGGTTTGAAGACATGCTGCTTTGAAATCAGTCTACATTTTTAGGAGGACTGTGATGAAAAGTGGTCACCGATGATTCACTGACGCTAATTAACATTACTGATAAATGCGTCATTAGTTTTTCATTATATACAGCCATTAGTCATCACATGTACTGTGCTTTGTGACATTTGATGGTAAAACTAATGAATGCAGCCCATTAGCGAATCCACTTTGATACTGTATGCTTTGCATTTAAACTAGTGAAATACTGCAGTGGCCCTGTTTTGTTGAGGTAACGTGTGTTTTGAATTATTTAAGTTTTATAATTTTAGAATCAAATCTGTTATAAAACTATAATGCAGTCATTTTGGTCAGCATTTCAGTCAGATGCAGGCAGTGAAGTGTGTGTGATGATGACCGACATGATGCTGTGTGTGTGCGTGCGTGCGTGCGTGCGTGCGTGCGTCTGTGTCTGTGTGTGTCTGTCTGCGTGTGTGTGTGTATGTGTGTGTCTGTGTATGTGTGTGTCTGTGTCTGTGTCTGTGTCTGTGTCTGTGTCTGTGTGTGTTTTTGTCATATCATGTGTGTTTTTCACAGGCTGCTGCAGGACTTCGTCAGTAACATGAAGTTTGATGTGGAGTTCACCGTCAGCCGTTTCCCCCTGAAGCTGCAGCACCGGGCCGTGGAGCTCGCCACTCAGCACCAGCTGGGGGTCGTGCTGTTCCCCCAGGAGACCCCGGGCACACACACACCCCCACCGCGCCTCAGGTGGGTGCGCCTGGGAGTCATCAGTCTCAGAAACACACACACACACACACACACACACACACACACCCACACACACATATATACACACACACATATATACACGCACACGCATATACACACATACACACACACACACACACACACACACACACACACACACACACACACACACAGCAAGACGCTTGGTTTACTGACCAGAGAGATGGACCTTGACAACCGAGCTCCTGGGCGCAGCTGGGCATTCAAGGGTTTCAAATCTTGGTGATCCTTCACGCTTTCTGGGTGCCTTTTAAAATCAGTCAATTCAAAGTCAGCTCTGTTGTAAATTCTGCCATTTAGACATACAGGGCATTGAAATTGTGATTCTTTCAGAGCTGCAATGCAGGAGCATAGATATAAGGTCTAAAAAGATATAAAGGAGGTAGGCAGATAAGCATTTGCAAGATCTGCAAGAAGCAACATTTTAGGAAAGTTTTATGGTCATGAAAGGGATGATTGCACAGAAGCTACATTTGCAGTCGTTGCATACATAGCCATGCTTTATGTATCTGTGTTGGTGTTCTCCCTGGCCAGCACACCGCACTATTTCAGTATGGGTAGCTGTGTGTAGATTATGTGTGTACCTATAGTGCAAAGACACGCTTTTGACAGGCACACGTACAATCACAGATTAGTTTCTCTCTTTTCTTCTCTTGGCCTCACACACACACACTCACTCACTCACATTCTCCCTGTCTCTGTCTCTCTCTCTCTCTCTCTCTGTCTCTCTGTCTCTCTGTCTGTCTCTCTCTCTCTCTCTCAAACACACACACACACGCGCACACCGCACACCACGCACACACACACCACACACACACACACACACACACACACACACACACACATGCACACCAGTGACATCCCTCCTGTACCAGTCCATGTTAATGGCTTTGGGGACTGGCTGCTCTGCTGTGCTGTGTTGTGCTCTGCTTGGCCCTGCTGTGCGGCACACACTCTGTTCCAGATAGCCCCAGCGGCTCGTTCACCGCTCCGCAGTCGGTCTGAGTCCGGCCCAGAGCCGGGCCAGCTCCGTCCCCGGCCCCGCTGCTCTCTGGACCGAGGAAATCTATATTCTTATCACAGGCCGGTGGCTCTCCGCGGAGGCCTGAGAGAAAATCAACTGACAGATGTGATAAAGCTATGAATACATTCTGGCGGATAGTTCAATTACTGCACGCGCCCAGATTTTACAGCGCGGATTTACAGTCCTCCCTCTGATCTCTCCAGCAGCACATTCGCCGCTCCAGATGAACATTTGATAAAAAATTGTTAACACCTCAGAATTGATGGTTGAATACTTAGTTAAGTTTTAATTGACATTTACTGCAAATTGAAATGATGCAAAAGTTTACAGGAGCTGCTGCTCGCCTTTTTCTTTTTTTTTCTTTTTCTTTTTCTTTTTTGTTTTTTTTTTTGTCCTGCCAGGATGTCCAACCGGGACCTGGAAAGCAATCCGGAGCAGAATGCCGCTATCCAGCGGATCGTCGCGGGAGCCTCCAAGCCGGCCCCGTACCTGGTGTTCGGACCCCCAGGAACCGGGAAGACTGTAACGCTGGTGGAGGCGATAAATCAGGTTCAGGATGGACTGTTTTGTTCTGGTTTTGGCCGCTTGCGTTGTCTCTCACTAACACAGCAGCTCCACATTCAACACACTATTACCCTACTACAGTGCCACATGCATAGCAAAGGATGTATGCTGTCCCCATCGCTGTCTTTAATGATGATCGTTAGTTTATTTCTTTTTTGTTGTTCCCTTGGGGAAATTTATCCTTTATAGTGTTTTGTACATTTTTCGCATGTCTTGCTTTGCAATTTTTACAGGCAGTAAGGCAATTAGATACCAACATTTAAAATTCAACAAAAAGAAGATAAAAATAAGCACGTCTACTCTTAAAAATACAAACCTAACACCTAACATCAAAAATGGCCCACAAAGGACTGCAGTAAACAGAATTTGTTTGTTTGTTTGTTTGTTTGTTGTAGATACACAGGTCAGACCCCTCTGCCCACATAGTGGCCTGTGCCCCGTCCAACAGTGCCGCTGACCTGCTGTGTGAGCGCATGCTGGGCTACGTGGACGCCCACCACATCTACCGCCTCTACGCCAGCAGCCGCGACCACAGGACCATACCGCCCAAACTACTGGTGAGCCCTCCCCCCTCCCCTACTCAACCAGGGTCTTTCACTCTCAATGGGCAATATGTTCATTGTGGGTGGATACTACACACTGTATGTGTGAACTTTAAAACTATAAGGAACTGCCTTCAACCAGGTGATTACATTACATTACATTACATTACATTTAGCAGACGCTTTTATCCAAAGGAACTTACAAAACGGAGGACATAAGCTGACAGAGGTGTAGAGGAACACAGACTAAGCAGGCTACCTTTATACATGATACATGGTACCATTTTGTCATTACTATGTTTGTTTCATATGCAGACTTCACACTTATGTTCAGTGTCATCGCTTTTAGCCCTCCCACCCACCCACCCACCTTCACTACATAGCCCTCCCTGTAGTTGCTGATTGGATGCTAGACTTTTAGCTTGCGAAATCCAAAGCCTTTAAAAACAGTACCCTGACAAAGCGCTGTAGCAAAAAAAATACTGGGCGGAGGTGCTACGGCGGTACGATCTCAGTCAGGCTGGCTGCCGTGGGTGCAGTTATGTTGGCATCATCCCTCATTAGGGGAAGCCCACACACACACACACCCGCTCAGGCCCCCGCTGAGGTAAACAGTATTTATCCCCGCTCTCCAGCAGGCGGATGTGTGATTCATAAAAACAGATGATAAAGTGTCACATGAGGACAGCTTGTCGGCTAGTTCATCTTTAGTTTCCAATTTCAAGTGCTGGCCCAGCTAGTGCTCTTTGATTTATAGATGTGATATGACTGTACTATAGTTAGCCCAGTACCCTGATGGGGTAGATAAAGGATAAACAGACAGATGAAGGCTGCCTGCCTGCCTGCCTGCCACCCCCTCTGGCTGTTTCCATGGTGAATCGAACCAGCGGGGCATTTGTTTTTTTTTTTTGTTTTTTTTTTTTCGGTGTCCCGCTTTTTGTTGTTCAGGAGTCTCTGGTGTGATACAAATAGTTTCCCTGACTTCTGGGCTTGACCTCCAGTATCTCACGGTAACAAGACAGGAAGTGAAGTGAGCCCAAAACAGGAAGGCATTAACTCAGTGTCTTGAGTCGGCTGCTCTTTTTTTGAAAAATATGGCGTGAAGAAGAAACATTTAAAAAACAACACTCCCACACCCCTTGCCTGATGTAATGCACCAGTGCCTGAAATACAGTTCCCTCGACTAGCTCCATCATCGCTACAGAGACTTACAGTCTAGCCCTTAAAGCAAGACAGTACATCAGACATGGGCCATATGCTGACTGGGCCCCTTGTCAGGCTTCGGGCTTGAGAGGGTGTGTTTAATACCCAAAATGTACTCTTGAATGTTATTTACTGTTGGCTGCCATGGACGCAGCCAGAGGCAATGATAATGAGATAAGTTAAGAGTAATGTTTTATTTGTATGTTTCAAACCACTAGATGTCAGTACGATGAAAACCACCATGCAGCCAAAAGCTTTACTGACTAGAGTGCAACCACTGGCCGTTTGCTTTGTAAAGAGGATTTGTGGATTTAAGTGACTTGTGGCAAAAACATTATATCTTAAAGGAAACAAAAATCTGTCCACATTACCCAATGTTATCTGTGTTCATTTATCATGCTTGTGGCTAGTGTCAAGTCAGCTCTCAAGTGCTCACATTTTGGAGGCCAGTGAGTTACAGTGCTGTGCAGTGTGATTTGAATACCGTATGAAGAGATACTGACCTACACCCACATGCACTCTCAGCCGATTTTCTTGCACCTACTCTGTTATCGCTCATGTTTGCTCGAGCTGGATTGCTTCCCTCAACTTTAAGTTGCTTCAGATAAAAAGCATCTGCTAAGTGTAATGTGTATGAGACCACCACACTGCCCTGATGACCACAAGGACGTCTCTGTCTCACTCGTAGAAACACAGCAACTGGGATGAGCGTAAGGACAGCTTCATCTTCCCCCACAAGGACACGCTGATGGGCTACAAGGTCATGGTCTCCACGCTGGTCACTGCGGGCAGGTAAGGGCTGGCTCGATGGTGATGGTGGTGAAAGGGGGGTGCAGACCTCCACATTACTGCTTTCTGTAGGATGTTCTTGTGCCATTGTTCTGTTGTACTTTATTTTTTATTGCAACGTATGTATTGTGTGTTGTGCTGACCTGCCAGGGGGAACTACAGATGAAAACGAGCTCATTTGCTCAGACTGCCAAGTTGGCATTTTAAAATGTCCCCCTGTTGAATAAATAAAATGAAAAATAAAACCATGGCTGGTTGTCCCACACAGGCTGGTGTCCGGGGGCATCCCTGTGGGCCACTTCACACACATCTTTGTGGACGAGGCGGGGCAAGCGGTGGAGCCAGAGTGCCTCATCGGGATTGCAGGTAGAGCACAGTGGTCCTATAAGACACTCACTAATAGTGATGGGCAGTTGTTCCAGCCAATCACTACATCAGCTGATGCTGATTCAAATAAGCACAACCCTTTAGCCAGGTAGAGATGTTGAAATCACCTGTATTTAAGCACACGGGTAAAACCAGGTGATTTTGAATGTGGAAGATTGTAGCCTCTAAATCCAGGTTGCCCCATCACTGCTCACTGCTACACTACACCACATGGACACTGCTGTACATTCTCTATACACATTGATTAACTCATTGAGATGCAAGACCAGTTGTGAGTTATCTCCATTGTTGGTGCATTCATTTCCTGATTGAGTAATGATGTGTCTGTGATCATGTTTACACATGTCATGCTTAGTGCTGCTTTAATACTGATGCTGATAATTCTGTAGTTGGCTACATTATAATGTGTCATGCTTAGTAATAATTTTGCAGAGTTGTTTTGTTACAAACTCCCTACTTTTGGATATGCGTGGGAAGCAATTTGTGCAAACAATGAAAGATGTAATTTAGACATCTGTGAGTGTCATTAACAGCGTACAGTTAGGCAGCTTTGTCATTAGTCGCCAGCAGACACCCAGAGTTGGCTCATTTACAGAGATGCATTTCTTCAGCACAATTTCCCAGGTCCACATGCTCCTCCTGTTTAGCTGTGGCAGATGAAATGTGCTCCTTATGGCACTGACACCATGCACATGTGTGTCTGTGTGTGTGTCTGTGTGTGTGTGTCTGTGTCTGTGTGTGTATGAGTTTATGGCTGTGTGTGTGTGCATGTGTGTGTCTGTGTCTGTGTCTGTGTCTGTGTGTGTGTGTATGAGCTTTATGGCTGTGTGTGCATGTGTGTGTGTGTGTGTGTCTGTGTCTGTGTGTGTGTATGAGCTTTATGGCTGTGTGTGTGTGTGTGTGTGTGTGTGTGTGTGTGTGTGTGTCTGCCAGGATTGCTGCATCCACAGAAGGGCCAGTTGGTGTTGGCAGGAGACCCTGAGCAGCTGGGGCCCATTCTCCGATCCCCACTTGCTCTGCGGCACGGACTAGGTGAGACACCCCCCCCCATCCCCCATCCCCCACCCCACACACACACACACACACACACATACACACACACACACACACACACACACACACACTTCATTCTGCTCACAACACCACACTGGAAATAAAATACAGCACAGCCAAAACCACAGCACCCACCAGTACAGTACAAAACACAGCGCAATGCAGAAAATGCATCAGAGCATAATGTACAACACTCACACCAGACCATAACAAGACTTGTGACACATGCAACAATAACACACCTGAACACAGCTGAACAGGGCAGCACAGATCACATAGATCTGAAAATACAACTGAGAAAACTCACAACACCCCCCACAACACAACATAGGACCACACCCCCCAATACACAACACAACATTGGATATGCAACAAAGCAAAACTCACAACATGGCACCCAGTACACAACACAACACAGGATATGCAATGGAGCAAAACTCACAATACACACCAGGACACAACATGGCACATGAAACATGCAACAGCACACCTGAGCACAGCACAACACACATGAAACACCTAAAAAATACAGCTGAGCAAGACACACAACACACACCAGTACACAACACAACACAACACAGAAACTAGAGCAAAATGCACAACACACACCACCACACAACATAGCACAGAAAATGCACAACAAACACCAGGGGGAGTACGTAGTTTAGTGACTAACCCAGCCAAGGTAACTCAGAGTTAGTGGTAAATCTCCTAGTAGTATGGTCTTATGGCTTTATTCTCTTAGTAAAACAAACCCACACAGCCCTTCTATTAGTACTTTTACCACTTGCTCTGAGTGAACATACCCCGGTAAGTGACTAAACTTACTAGACTTTCTGAAATACCTCCCAGAACACAAAACAGCACAACACCGTAAAATGCAGATAATATATCAGTGTACAGAACAACACAGCACATAAAACCTGCACACATAAAACAACTTAAACACAATGCAGTTTATGTCCTATTTGTTTAAATCCCTTTTCATGTTTTGTAGTACATTCTTGATTCTTACAAACTGGTCTGTGTGTTTATGTAACCTATTGTTATTTAACTGTATGCCATGTTGGTGTTAATGAAACAAATTGATTTCATTTCTTTTAAGAAATTTACTCTTTTTTGGTTGTGTTTATTTGTTTGGACATTGTGTTTACTGTACTTTGCAGACCAGGCCACACTTGCCCTAGGACACATTTCCCTCTGGAAACATTTGCCGTTGGTGTTGTTAAAACTGCCCATTTGTGAGCACTTAAAGCCAGCCTGCAATGGCAGCATAAACAAACAGGCCTCAATTTTTTTTATGTATTCTGTGCTACTTTTAGACGACGCATATATTTAACTCTGAGGATGATGAAACTTGCTGAATATGTTCCTCCATATCTCTCGTCTATTACAGCACTGCAACATCTAGATAGGAAAATGAAACAGACAGACTAGGTCAATATAAATAGCCGTAGGTACGGTGCATACTAAGTTAGTTAGGAGGTCTTTTCTGGGGCTCTGTAAGACACATTAAAAATCATCTAAGTGTTTGATGACAAATGAGACTGGGGAGCAATGCTCCCCGAGGTCTTGAGTCTCTGTGTGAGTAGTCTTTAGTTCCTCCGTGTTGACCTCGTGGTTGCTCTTTATCCGATGTTCAAGGCCTTTCTATGCTGGAGAGGCTGATGAGGGATAACCCTGTCTACCAGAAGAGCCCAGAGACACACCAGTACAACGGGCGCTTCGTCACCAAGCTGCTACGCAACTACAGGTGGGAGAAAATGCACACATACGTGTGCGCGCGCACACACACACACACACACACACACACACACACACACACACACACACACATACGCACACAAGCAAGGCTCTTACAATTATGTGGTGCTATGTGGCATTGTCATTTTCAGGGTCTCATCTCTTTTCCTCTGCCTGTTGCTCCCTGCCTCTCCATTTCTTTCTCTCTCTCTTCATCCCCCCTCTCCCTCCCTCCCTCTGTTTTTCTCCCCCTCCCTCCCCCTGTCGTCTTGACATGCCTGCTCCATTCCTCACAGATCCCACCCAGCCATCCTGAAGGTGCCTAATGAGCTTTTCTATGACAACGAGCTGCAGGTGTTTGCCAACAAAATGGACCGTGATGCCTTCTGCAACTGGGAGCACCTGCCCAAGAAGGTCTGTTTAGAATGGCGTACAGGCAATACCCTGTGTCTCGTTCCACACGGGCACACGGGTACTCATTCTTCTTCCATGGTTAATTACCTATTTAAATACAGGCTCCAGTAGTCCCTGTCCTTGCTGATTGCTTGTTTTTTGTACTTGTGGCACTAAAGCCACACCTGAGGTGAGCAGCAGCTCAGCATATTTGAATGCAGCTGTGTCTGCACAGGTTTCTCTCATATCCGTGGTCCTTCTTGCTAAGATTCAGGTCAGCTCTCTTTATAATTGTGTGTGTGTATGTGTGTGTGTGTGTGTGTGCGGGCGCGTGCGTGTCTGTGTGTGTGTGTGTGTGTGTGTGTGTGTGTGCAGACAATACACCCATTCTCTCCATTAAACACACACCTCTGCGAGAACTAATTAACATGGGCTAAAGTGTGTTTAATGAGATTTCAACAAGCCAGTACAAGCCCACACGGACTGCTCGTCTACAGATACTGTGGGAGTAATTAAATTTGCAGTTGAACTACATAATCAAGTAAAGAAGCGAAGTCGGATACAGCAATTTATCCAGCAGCATTAAAGAACTTGAGGAAATGAGGTGACTGATGTCCACCAAGGCTTTACGGCTGTGGAGATGAGTGTCTCACCTGACCCCTCCCTCGGTTAGCCGCACATCTCTGGGTATGTTGTTAGGGACTTTGGCGAGATGTATATGAACTTTTAATTGTCCTGAGCTTTGTTAAGGGAGCTTTAGAAGATTTAGCTGAAAGTTGTGCGAGTGCAGGAATAAGGCATGCTGCTGCTGCTGTTGTCTCCTGGTGGTAGGCCCAGCCAGACACTGTTGGCATGGATGAATAAGATGTGCTGTTTCATACTGCAAGACAGTCTAAAAATGATAAATTATAAATGTCTACATGAAAAAAAGACTGCTTAATAAAACTGGGAGCTATCCATGATGAAATAGAGTTATTCTTGATTTTGTTGGAGATGTCTTTTTGGGGTGGGGCTGAGAACAGAGAACAAAGACCACTGCAGCAGTATGACGGCAGTTAACAGCAATCAACAGTTGTACAGTGCTGGCCAAAAGTATTGGCACCCCTGCAATTCTGTCAGATGATGCTCAATTTCTCCCAGAAAATGATTGCAATTACAAATGCTTTGGTAGTAATATCTTCATTTATTTTGCTTGCAATGAAAAAACACAAAAGAGAATAAAAAAGATTACATCAATTATCATTTTCCACAAAACTCCAAAAATGGGCCGGACAAAAGTATTGGCACCCTCAGCCTAATACTTGGTAGCACAACCTTTAGGCAAAATAACTGCGAACAACCGCTTCCGGTATCCATCAATGAGTTTCTTACAATGCTCTGCTGGAATTTTAGACTATTCTTCTTTGGCAAACTGCTCTAGGTCCCTGAGATTTGAAGGGTGCCTTCTCCAAACTGCCATTTTCAGATCTCTCCACAGGTGTTCTATGGGATTCAGGTCTGGACTCATTGCTGGCCACTTTAGAACTCTCCAGTGCTTTCTCTCAAACCATTTTCTAGTGCTTTTTGAAGTGTGTTTTGGGTCATTGTCCTGCTGGAAGACCCATGACCTCTGAGGGAGACCCAGCTTTCTCACACTGGGCCCTACATTACGCTGCAAAATTTGTTGGTAGTCTTCAGACTTCATAATGCCATGCACACGGTCAAGCAGTCCAGTGCCAGAGGCAGCAAAGCAACCCCAAAAAATCAGGGAATCTCCGCCATGTTTGACTGTGGGGACCGTGTTCTTTTTTTTGAAGGCCTCGTTTTTTTTCCTGTAAACTCTATGTTGATGCCTTTTCCCAAAAAGCTCCACTTTTGTCTCATCCAACCAGAGAACATTCTTCCAAAACGTTTTTGGCTTTCTCAGTTAAGTTTTGGCAAACTCCAGCCTGGCTTTTTTATGTCTTTGGGTCAGAAGTGGGCTCTTCCTGGGTATCCTACCATAGAGTCCCTTTTCATTCAGACGCCGACGGATAGTACGGGTTGACACTGTTGTACCCTCGGACTGCAGGACAGCTTGAACTTTTTTGGATGTTAGTCGAGGTTCTTTATCCACCATCCGCACAATCTTTCGTTGAAATCTCTCATCAATTTTTCTTTTCCGTCCACATCTAGGGAGGTTAGCCACAGTGCCATGGGCTTTAAACTTATTGATGACACTGCGCACGGTAGACACAGGGACATTCAGGTCTTTGGAGATGGACTTGTAGCCTTGGGATTGCCCATGCTTCCTCACAATTTTGCTTCTCAAGTCCTCAGACAGTTCTTTGGTCTTCTTTCTTTTCTCCATGCTCAATGTGGTACACACAAGGACACAGGACAGAGGTTGAGTCAACTTTAATCCATTTTAACTGGCTGCAAGTGTGATTTAGGTATTGCCACCACCTGTTATGTGGCACAGGTAAGTAACAGGTGCTGTTAATTACACAAATTAGAGAAGCATCACATGATTTTTCAAAGGGTGCCAATACTTTTGTCCGGCCCATTTTTGGAGTTTTGTGTAAAATGATAATTGATTTATTTATTTTTTACTCTCTTTTGTTTTTTCATTGCAAGCAAAATAAATGAAGATATTACTACCAAAGCATTTGTAATTGCAATCATTTTCTGGGAGAAATTGAGCATTATCTGACAGAATTGCAGGGGTGCCAATACTTTTGGCCAGCACTGTATAGTCTGGGTTTATTCGGTGTTTCACCCTTTTATCACAAAACACAAGACATGAATGGCTACACATGTCTATGTTGGTGTACCGTTTGCTACTCAAAGCCATATATAGAATAATGTCCTGAGTTAAGTGTAGGTTAAGTGTTAATGACTAACCGACTGTACGCTTCTCCCGTCTACACTGCAGGGGTTTCCAGTCATATTCCACGGGGTGATGGGGAAGGACGAGAGGGAAGCCAACAGCCCCTCCTTCTTTAACGTGACGGAGGTGGAGACCCTCATCAGCTACCTCAGCAAGCTCAAGCTGACCCAGGGCAAAAAGGGCATTCCCAAACTCGGCTCCAAGGACATCGGCATCATTGCTCCCTACAGGAAACAGGTAACGAGGCACGCCAGGTTTTGCTTTACATTACATTTAGCAGATGCTTTTATCCAAAGCGACTTACAAAAAGGAGAACATAAGCTGACAGAGGTGTGGAGGAACACAGAGTAAGCAGATTACTTCTATACATACAGGGAGATGCATGTGCCTAAATAAGTTTCCCAGAGCAGGGACACTACAGACACAAATATTCCCCATATGGAGACAGAGTAAGAGAGAGTTGGTTTAGTACTTTCCTTCTTTTTTATTCAAAAGCTTTACTCAAAAAATCTCGATTGTTCTTTTGTTGGCAGTTCAGAGCCTCAAGATGTAGGTTGAAGTTGCCATGTAGGCCTTCACAAAGCTAAGAATTCACAGCCAAGCCGACCAAATGTGCATAACAAAAATTGACAGGTTGTGTTGTTTGGGTTTGGCAAACGTTCTGAATGAGATTTGTAATCCTCGCTCAAAAGACTCCCCTGCAGTGTGCTCAGTGTGTTAGAATGTGAATTTAGACAAAAAAACATAACTCTTGTTATTTTGCTCTTTTTTTCCACAGGTGGAGAAAATCCAGAAGGCCCTCAGATCTGTGAAGGACCTGGAGCAGTGGAGTGACATTAAGGTGGGTGCGGTGCAGTGCGGTGTGGTGCCGGTAGCTTTGCTCAGTGGACAGTGTCCGTGTGTTTATGACTAAGACTGATGCTGATGGATGCCCCATGCCAGTGTTGGAGCAGGGTGGTGTTTCTCATCCCAAGGTGCTGTCACCTCTCCGCAGTAGTAATGATCGTAATAACTGCATTTACAGCACCTCTCTGATGAGAGCCCAGAGTACTTACAACATGTCTATACTTAAAGAAAAATGTACAATCTGTAAAAACGAAACATTAAAAATATATAAAAAATATATATGGAAAACAGTAAAATGCATAAATATTACATTAAAGGTGCACACAGTGATTATTGGTGACATCGCCTCTGTTGTTTATTGCATACAACTTGGAACAAAACAGGAACCATTTCATCCTTTCCTCTTCCCTTTGTTGTTTGTTATGGTTTGGGGGGTGGCGAGGAGGAAAGGGAGGGCGAGGGGGGGGGGCTGCCCTGCTTTGTTTGTTTGGGTTTGTTTGAAGTTCAGAGCCCTGGCTGCCTATGGAGACGGGGTGTTTTTTACAGTGTAGTTATGGCAGTGTAAAAACACAGTATGTAATAACACTGCGTTATGTGATACCTTGGCAAGATGTTATACATTTCACTCCATAATAATAATGTAACAACATTACATGTAGTAACATAAATCATGTTACAAAAATACATTTTAAAAACTGACATTGTCACTGTTAAGGCAGTATGTGGTTATGATGTCTTGTGTGGCTACCAGATTGGAGTTTATTGTAATCCCAGTAAAATTTTGTAAAGATTTGTAAGTTTCATATTTAAAATGTAACATGAGTACAACACATTATGCATTTTGGTTGGCTATGACTCAATGCACCATAATATTATATTTTAATCAAGAAAAACATTTTTTCTCTTCACTTTGTAATAACCATCACAATATGTGATAATGTATTACAAAATATGTGGAAATGTATTACATATCGTGTTCAGACCCCTTATTATAAAATGTGCCATATTATTGCAAAATGTGGGGTTATTACATAATGGAGTGACTATTTATTACAGTTTGCCAGATTATCACATAATGCTGTGGTATTACATAATGTGCTGTAACACACAGGCAGCAATTGGCTTAAATGGTCAAAATGCTTTTAATCTAAATGCCCGTACTATTGCTGACTGCACCTTTATCACAGAAACATAAAAATAAAAAGAATGTCTAATTCAAAACCTATTTTAATACAATATATAAGTACATTAATAAGTACACAAGTAAAACAAGTACATCATTTAATAAATAAGTACAAGCCCTGGGTGTCCCGCTGCTGTAGGTGGGCTCTGTGGAAGAGTTCCAGGGACAGGAGAGGCTGGTCATCATGGTGTCTACTGTCCGCAGTAGCGTCAACTACGTCAAGATGGACCAAGACTTCAACATCGGCTTCCTCACCAATGAGAAGGTACAGTAGTGCATTAGGCCAGGGCTAGGCTGTGTCCCAGAGAAAACCTTTTTAATAATTAAATGATGGTGATCCAACTAGGTATACATGGCTGTGGTTGTAAAGATGATTGTAAACTATGCTTACCGCTGCTGCTGAACTTTATAATATAGATCTAACCCCAGATCGATTTACATGTGTATGCAATCACAGTCAAGAGGGTGGTAAGGTACAGTACAGTCTGGTGGTTGTTTATGGTCTCCCATTAAAATGATTCCAGATGGTATTATCTGACATTGTGCTGCCAGACAATCATGGGCCTGTTAGACATACAGATCACAGTGTCATTGGAATAGGACACTTCATGCATCACCCAATTAAAACTACTAAATCAGGTGCCTCTGGGCAAAAGGACAGCAGACTGCTAAAAAGCAAATCATAAAGACTGGATCACATCAATAGTGCTAATGCGAAAGAGTTGGGACACAGGAAGCACTGTAGTGTCGCAAATGTAATCAGTGTACTCTAGTCTTTAAGCTGCTTTTTAATTTGTGTACAGTCTGCTTTTTAATAGTGTACTACAGACTTGTAATGTTGGTGTTCGTCACACACGGGCTAAATCTCCCAGTAGCACAGTGAAAAGGCTGTTGGTCGTGTGGTGATGACAGAGCTTTGGGCTTCTCCTCTTCTCCTTACTTCTCACTGATGTGTCCTTGAGCAAGAGCATTGACCCGCTGCTGCCAGAGAGCTGTTTTGGCACCTTGCTTGGCTGCTCTTCACTGTCGGCGGATGGCTGTATGAGGGGAGGCCTTGGTTGTAAAGGGCCTTTGAGTGCTCAGAGGCAGCTCCAAGAGCTGCTGTATTAACGCTGTAGGATTATTTCGTTTATCAGGATCATCTTTTCTGTTGCTCAGGCTGAGAATGTACCATGCCTACATTCAGGACTTCTGAGTGAACTTTGTAACCTCAAATGTGATACAAGGAAAACATATCACAAGCCAGAGATGTAAATATGTTCTGCGCAGTTAATAATATTTTTTACGTTTCAAAACTAAACCAAGACTATTGAGATGTCTGATGTGTATATATACCCAACTGCTTAAAACAACAATGACTGTGTCTGGCCCCCTCATTCTAAAACCTCTGTGTGTTTCCATAGAGATTTAATGTGGCAATGACCCGAGCCAAAGCCCTGCTGGTTGTGGTGGGAAACCCTGTTATTCTAAAGAAGAATTCTACCTGGGAGAGGTGAGGGGGCACATCTGCCATTCATTACTGAGGTTTCTAACTTATGGCTTTACATTATTTGTGTTAACTTTTTGTTTTTTGATCCTCATAATACTTTCCAAGGCAAACCGTTTTTAACCTCAAAATAAACCTGGAATTAATAACATTTATTTTCATGACCATTTCTAAATTAACACTTTAAACACAAGAGGGATATAAACTCATCTAAATTGTGTTTAAGTAAAATTCACAGAAAGGCCTTGCTAAAACCTAGAATAAAATTCCCTTGCCTGTGTGTTCTGTGTCCAGGTTTATTCAGTACTGCGAAGATCAGGGAGGCTACACTGGCTTTGACTACAATGATGCGGAGGGTGAGGAGGACGTGGTGACCAGGCTTGCTGCCCTCAACATCAATCTGGAGTCTGAAGGTAGGTGCTGATGCGAGCTGGATGTTTAATTAGCACCATCTTAATAGTGGAAACAGCCCCAATAGGTTATCTTTATAGCTGCCTGGCCAGTTTTTTGGTAGCACTTTATTTTACGGTTCCTTTTTTTAGTATATCTACTGTATATGTGATATCATGTACTTACACTGTACATACCTTACACTAACCCTATGGTATAGTGTAAGTACATGTTACATATTGTTAGACACTTTGTCACACTGTACCTTACTGTTGTAACAGGGACAATGAAATATAATGTAGCCTTTTTTTTCTTTTTTTGTTCATTTATGAGATATTGACAGTAAGCAGAGTCCCCCAGCAGGATGTCGGTTCAAACATGCCAAGGTTTTAAATAATGAAATTTTGAAGAGTCATTTACAACATTTATGTGATTATAAGCAAGCCCACTTTGGCATGCAGGTTGTCATTTTTATATAGTAATATAATACACTGCACATTGCTATTGATTACTGTTACGAGTATGCTATCATAGGCAGCTAATAATGTTTGTCTGTATGCTTGTGTTGTGTGAATGTCTGTCTGTGCTGCCCCCCCCATGCAGAGCTGCAGGAGAGTGCTGTGCAGCAGCACGTCCATCTCGAGTGGAGGAACGAACACTGATCGAAGGAGCCCAGAGCCACCTCAACACCAGGCTGACGACACACTGCACTCTCAGTTTCTGCCTCGACAATCAACGTGCCCCCCTCTCTCCTCGATACAGTGACGAAAGTAGAAAATCAGTCCAAAATTCTAATCATCTTGTTCCCACGGCTATGGGTTTCCTGTGATCTAAACTGAAACCCCAGCATCAGCATTTCCAGTAATGAATTAGTAAGACAGTGCTGTTCAGGTTTAGTTTCAATATTAGCACTTGTGCAGTCAGACTACTTCCCCTGTAGAAGGTCTTCCATGCTTCCACCAAACGTCTTGGAAACACCTCCAACACGGAATAATTGCTATGGTTAGATGGTAATAAGAATTTTTATTTTAGTAATATGGCTCAATTTTGGTTTACTAAAAGGGAAGCTTTGTTTTTAAGGCCTTTGGGGAACTATAACGTTAACAATATTACAGTGAAGATCATTTCTATTACTCGACATTTCGTTTTCCTCACATAAAAAAGCACTGCAGACATGAATTCATTACATATTTTAGTTCAATGAAAAAAAGGGCTGCAACCCAGAACTTTACAATCACCTGTCATCTTTTTTTCCTTCATTTCAATGGACACATGAGAGACTTTCCACTCTTGTAAGGATGCTTTGAGTTTACAGATGATAAGAGCACTTCAACCTTCCGCATGCTAGATAGTGTATTACACTGGTACGGATGGGCTTCTGGACCCAAACAAGGGGACCGGCCTCCATCTCAGCATCGACTGTTATCTGGTTTAACAGTAAATGGGATCGTATTTTCAGAACCATTCCCTCAGTTAGAAGAAGAAAAAAAAGGTCTGCTGTAATTGAACTGGGAAAGCAATAAAAATGGGTTGTGTGGATTTTTGTGCCCTATGTCGATTACTGACTGAGATTTCACAAGTTTAAACTCCAAGCACAAACAGGATTAATCTGCTGAAATATAAAGACAATAAATGAAAAACTTAATGCTGCAAATATAATTGGAGTGAAAAAAAAAATGCACAACAGCCAATACAAAATGCTCTTCTCTCAAAAATAGTTTATTAACATTGGTTGGTTTCACTTAAATCAAAACATTCACTACAACACTAGTTCTGTTTACAAAGCATTATAACAGTGAGCTTTTGTATAAATCTGGATAATCATGTCTTAATACTTCCAGAAAAAAAGGAAGATAACGCACACACACGCGCGCACACACAAAAAAAATAAACACTTAGCAGGAGGTGATTCCATGGTAAAGATGGAGGTGGTGGTGAAGAACTGTGGTGAGCACATGCTGACATCTATGTTTTACAGCTAGGGGGGTCATTCCAAATAGGTGGTTTAGTGGCAAACCCACAGAAGTTAACTCAGGTTGAGTGGTAAATCTGCTAATAGAAGGGTCTGGTGGCATCAGGGCTCTGCTATTATGTGGTTTACCACTTGCTCCAAGTTAACTTACCTAGGTAAGTAACTAAACCTGGTTGGTAGTCCAAGAAGGTGGTTCAGTGACAAACCCAGGTACGTTAACTGAATTGAACCTGCTAGTATTCTCCTTTGAACACATTGGGGAAAGTTAATTACTCTGAGTCAACATACCTAGGCAAGTAACTAAACCTGGTCTCTGGAAGACCCCCTTTTGTCATAGCTTGTGTATTTCTGACACAGGGTGGGGAGTCCCACACCTCTGGCATGAAGACAGATAACACACATCCAATGGTCATGCTGTGGGCATTTTCGGCTGATGTGGGTCTTTTTTCTTCTTGTGTAGAGGGCTTCAATGGTGTGTGTTTGTGTGTGTGTGTGGTTACATATTGTGGCATTTGTGTGGCACCCTCTCCTGATTACCCAGAATTCCTTGGCAAGTTGTAAACGCTGGGCAAATGCTGACACGGTTATTGATGAAGCCTGTGTGAAAGAGGGTGTATTTGTACAAAGCAGCGTGTGTGACTTTGCACTTCTATGCCTTTTGAGAAAATAAGCTGTTCAAACTGGTGAACCACAGTCCCTCGCACCAAAGAAAAATAGAGGTAATACAATTACACAGGCATTTTGTTGTTCTATGACACGATCAAACCACAACACACGTGGATCGCATTCTTGAGTGTATTAAAGACGGGGAGTTATTTTGCTGAGGCCTCACCTTGGAGAGTCAACCTTGCACACCACACACGTTACCCAGAGATGGCTTCTGTGGGAGTCACATGACATGTTAATCTTGCCCACCAGTCAAAAGCAGGCCTTGACACCACAGCGTGTCTCTCTCTCACGCCTTAGTCATCTTTGCTGGTAATCGCAATTGTAATCACACATCTCTTCCAGCAGATCACATGCCATTTGAGAGAGAGGATCATGCGACGAGCTCGCTCGCTCTTTCTTTCTGTCTGTCTCCAACACACACACAGACACACACACACCTCTGCTTTAGCAACACTGTAATCTAATACACTCCTTGCCAGGCTCCAGGGACTCCTTGCTGCTGACGGATATGGAAAGCGTAAACAAAAGCAGAGGTGTTTCTGGGAAGTGTCATTAGCTATAGCATGGGTGACACACACTCAGGTAGAGTTCTGGCACTCGAGACACCAGAGAGGGGACACGACATCCCTCAGACGGAAGCCAGAGGCCTGAGGCCTGCACAGGGCCCGAGTAAGAGGGGTGGACGAGTTCACTAGCTGTGTTGTATCCCTAATTACACACAGGAATCTTGTACTTTTACTCTCACACATTCCTTTGGCCTATGAGGAAATGTCATGAAGACTATATACACACACACACACACACACGTTAGCAGTGAAACCAGATACTATCCGGCTCTGCTCAGAGTCCGCCACCATTTTGGTAAATCACAGATCACAGCATTGCTGAAGGCCCATTCGTCAGACAGCGAAGTCGCCCCACCTTGATTACCATCACACCTGCCACTGCAATGGAGCATTCATCAACATGAATGACACGGTCCAGCACAGCCAACCGCAAGGGTCAGCCTGAATGCCTGGTGAGGTCATGTACATGCCACTAATCATGTGCAATGCATCTTGGAAGGTGTAGTTTTTGGGGAATTGTTATTCTGTTAGTGTTTTCAATCTTTAAGTAAACACAAATTGTAGTGACAGTGACCCAGTAGACAGCTGGCGAAGCAAGAGCTGGGAAAATACTGATGTTCTCATTCCTCTCGCAGTCTCATTCTCTAGATAACAGTATCTGGCTACACCCAACCATTCGACCACCACTGGCAACAAAGCACATCTGTGGAATTCTGCCCTAAGCAAAAACAAAGACTCCAAATCCTTAAGAAACTCTAGAAGTTTCTTTGACTAGTCATAACCTGCCTCTCAGAAAATGCTCAACCAACACAAGGCCATTTCACATAAACTATACCCTTTCCCAGCATTGTGCTTTTTTACGGACTCCCTCAGCATGCTGACCACCTGTCTGAGTCTGTGCCCTATTTTGAGTCTCTCATACCTCCTCTCTACTGTGGAACACAAGGCACTCAGGTCGCCTGTCAGTCAAAGCAGGAAGGCACTGAGCAACTGCCACCTGACTGCCTGTTGTTGCTGCTCATTCACTCACTCACTCTCTCTCCCCCTTCCCTGTCTTGCCATCAGGGCCCAAAGACCGCAGTGCAGAGCAGGTGTGTGTGTGTGTGTGTTTGGGTGGGGGGCGGGGGGTGAAGGAAGCCTCTCATGCTGACGGGACTGGCTCCACCAGTCCTGATCACGCCCACTCGGCTCCTGAGCCCCAAACAACGTCCATTCCTTCAATCGGTGGAGGTTAGCTTGACCCAGGCCAACTGAACTCTTGATAGTAGCGCACAGCAGTGAAACTGAAAGGGAGGCTGCTCTCTGCATAGTAGTTAAATGGGACTTAAACAGGACTGAGGACCAGAGCAGGTCATAAGTCTCAAGTCCAAGCCTGGTCTTTAGCTCAGGAGAGGCAGGCTGCTCTGTGTTGCAGGCAGACAAGGCGGGTAGTACTGGACTGGTGCGCAGCTCATTAGGAGAGGTTCAGTCATGCTCACAGTTTCTGCAGCTATCTGCCAACCTTTCTCTGTTTCGCCATTTTGGAGAATATAAGACCTCAACATGACCTTTACCTCAAACTGGTGGCCCACTATATAGAGTTCAAAGATGAAAAGAATGTGGGTGGGTGGGTGGTGGGGTGAGGCGGTCGGGGGGCAGAGGCTGTGGGGAACAAGGGAAGGTTTTGAAGTCTGCAGTCGCCTGGCTGAGATTGGATATGACTTGCCATTTTGGTGGCTGGCACAGCCAACATCCACTGCAGTGCACTATTATGTGAGAAAGCAAATGCAAAAAAAAAAAACTACCAGTGAACAAATATACATGATACAAAAAAGGCATATTTCCTCTTGTGAAAAAGAGAGACTGGTACTGTGCACACAAAAGGCACTGATTCTAATGATCAACCCTCGGAGACTGAAATATAACGACAACTGAACTCCATGGTGTTGGGCTGTTTCACCTCAGCCGTCAGCTGGACATGTGATTGTGTAGAGAGGGGGGTTCTGTGTCCCCCGTGTGGGAATGAAAGTCCATGTTTCACAAAGATGAAAAGGAGGGGGCAGGGGAAGAGATTAGAGTACAGACATACAGAGACAACCAACTACCATTTCCTTACTGCACACCCAGTAACAAACATAAAAACACACACAAAAGACCCATTGTGCTGACAGAGACAGACAGACAAATAAATGAAGGCAAAAAATGAGGAAAATTCAATATCTAATCTGTGCTACAGCCCAGACTGGGTTGCTTTTTATTTTATAAATGCATGTTTTTTTTTTTTGTTTACTTTTCTTTTTTTTCTTTTTTTCCTTGCAATCGCGTCATAGTCCTCTCCTCTGGTCGGCGTGAAATGTGAAATACAGTACAAAGATGCTGTTTGGTAAACACCACCCTTACGATTCTTCGCTTTTTTTCTTTTATTTATCCTGGATAGGCTTTTTTTTTTTTCTTCTTCAGTTGGTGGTGCATGAATGTAGTGGAGAGGAGGGGTATATATTGGGGGGGTTTTGGGGGGCAAATGAGAGTGGGGTTGCATCCGCAAAGGGGACCCCCCCTCCCTCTTAAGCTCCTCACAGCAGGAGGCATCCGCTCCTCTTCTTGCGCTTGCGCACCTGTAGCGCCGCCCTGGTGGCCATCTCGAACACGTCCCGCACGCCGTCCTTGGTCTTGGCCGAGCACTCCAGGTATCCGAAGGCGCTGATGCGGTTGGCCATGTCGCGGCCCTCCTCTGGCTTCACCGGTTCCTGGGGGGAGAGGATGAGGCGACATTAGTGAAGTTTCCCTTTATAAACCCACACCCACATAAATGTCTTTTATTACACATAAGCTGCTTTGAGACAGACTCTGGAAAAATGTCAGAAGTTTAGATCCAGATGGCCGAAGTTGAACAGTCACACTTGGTCATAATGACCCAAGTTTCTCACTATCCATTTTACTTACTCAGCAATTTCAGTTGGGCCAGTTTATTCTAAGCATTTTTTAGTTCTGGTAGCAGCCACTGAAGTGGGTAACATTACTAGCCTAGAGCATAGATACTACAGTTAAAGTAGAGTGTTAGACAGTTGGCTGACAGCACATAACTGAAACAAGATGCTATGAATAGTCAGAGTGATAAAATAATCTGAGTGTTCTAATTTCATCTAATTTTTAAAAAAATCCAAGTGAAAAAGTGCCAAACAAAAGACATTTCAATACAAACAGCTTTCAACCGACATCCTTATTCACTTCACTTCCTGTCTGATGTTGTTCTGGTTTTAATGTTTTCCAGCTGGCCAATCACAACCCTTGCAGTCTGCGTCTGCTTGACGCCCTGTCTGAGATGTGTACGCCAACTTACGGCGAAAGGCACTGCAAGTTACTGCGCTGGTGCCGTAGGTTGCACCGTCTATTTTCACCTTAACACACGCCACGCTTCACTACACACAATTTCCCCAGCGCTAGGTGCTCGGCCACGCTGCAACCCCTTCCATCCCGAGTGAGTGCATCTGTCCTCTGACACGCATTGTTGAAGACTTCCTGCTGTTTGTCTCCCCTCTCTCTAATGACCGCGGACAACAGGGCCTGGGTCAGCACTCTGTGAGACGCCTGTCGTTTACATCACATGTAATCCTACACACACACCTGTGTGTGTGTGTGTGTGTGTGTGTGTGTGTGTGCGTGTGCGTGCGGGGGAGTGGGTTGTCTGTAATAGCCAGAGTCATGAGACTGGATATAACTGAGGAGGTCCGGAACCGGGAGTGTTGCGATTCTGCACGTTCATCACAGGAAAGCGGCTCAGGAGTCATACACACACACACACACACACACACACACACACACACACACACACACACACACACACACACTCAGGTTGGCCAGTGTAAACACGGCTTCCTGGAGGAGCCGCCGACTGCCAAAGACCCCCGTCAGAAGAGGTCATTCTCTCCATCTAAACTGCCCTCACACACAGACACACACACGGACACCTTTATTTGGCCATTTACATCGACTGCTCTCCTAATTCAACCGCTTAATCAGGCTGTATAATCTCATTTAGTTCTTCGCTCCCCAACTCTCCTCCTCCCTCCTGCTACTTTCTTTTCTCCTGCTCTGTGACAGCACCTTGCACCCCCTCTCTTTCTCTCGCATTCCCCCTCTCTTTCTCTTCCACTCCCATCACTCCCATGCACACTTTATCCCTCACTCCCATCGGTCATCTCCCTGTTCTTTCACCCTCTGCTGCCCTCACGTCTTCGTCTTCTCCTCCATCACTCTTTCCATCCTTCTCCTCCCTTCCCCTCCTCTACACCAATCATTCCTCCATTCCTTACCTACCTCCTTGCTTGCTTGCTTCCCTCCTTCTCCTTCTCCTTCTTTCTCTCCTTCCCTCCCTCCCTCTCTCCACATTATCATCTCTCCCTCCCCCTGGTGCAGAGCTGATTGCTATGCATGCTCTGTGAGAGCCTGCCGAGTCCCCTTCACGCAGCGATGCTGATGTTCTGCAACCTGCCTGTGTGTGTGTGTTCGTGTGTGTGTGTGTGTGTGTGTGTGTGTGTGTGTGTGTTCATGTTGGTGTGTGTGTGTGTGTGTGTTCATGTTCGTGTGTGTGTGTGTGTGTGTGTGTGTGTGTGTGTGTGTGTGTCTGTTTTAATGAAGGTCTCTGCGTTAGCTACGCAACCCTGCTGATTAATTTGGGACCAGGGGTCCTGGTCAGACAGACCACGCCACAGAGCACAGGGCTCGGCCATAATGTGTCTGGTTGGAGGAATGGAGAAAATACAGCTGTTCCAAGGGAGCCATTTCTAGGTCCTTGGGGAAAAGGACACATCTCTAGGTCTTTGGATAAAAGGACACATCTCTAGGTCTTTGGATAAAAGGACACATCTCTAGGTCTTTGGGGGAAAAAAAGCCATCCCTAGGTCTTTGGATAAAAGGACACATCTCTAGGTCTTTGGGAAGGCAGCCATGTGCAGGTCTTGAAGTGTCTGCATGAAGGGCTGTGGCTGTTGGGAGTTAGCGTGTGCTAAGGAGGGTGCTGTCACTCTGTAGACGGGTGGACAGGCAGGCAGCAGGGCGGCACGCAGCGCTGCACCAGGAGATCAGCTCCTCCTTAATTAAAGACAGTAGGATGCTGACAAGACGCATGATAAATGGGCCACGAAGCAGGACTGAAACCTGTGGAGTGACTAGGCAGGAATGCTGTTCCTATGCGTGGGTGTGTTTGCTTGTGTCTTTTATAAACATAGTGTGTGTGTGTGTGTGTTTGAAATACAACCCACCACCCCATACAAAGTGCAAGTTTGTGTGCATGTCTGTGTTTATGCTTGCGTGTTTACAAATGTGTATAGTAAAGAATGTTTGAACAGGAATGTGTGCATACAGACGGAACATTAAACAGAAAGCGAGCGAGAGTGTGTTCGGCAGAGTACATGCTGTGTGTGTGTGTGTGTGTGTGTGTGTGTGTGTGTGTGAGCACAGTAGTGCTTGTGTGTGTGTGTGTCCGTATACACATGAAATGTCGGCGTAAGGGTACCTGCTTCATCTTGGCCAGCTCCCGCCGCGTATGCTCGTCATTCCGCAGGTCCTTCTTGTTGCCCACCAGGATGATGGGAACGTTGGGGCAGAAGTGCTTCACCTCGGGAGTCCACTTTTCCGGAATGTTCTCTGGAATAAGGAGAGAACGCCACATGCAGTCAAAGTTTATTTGTATAGTGCATTTCACACACACAGAGGCAGTTCAAATGTGCTGTACAAAAATAAAAGCAAAAGACCAACATGTAAAATCAGAATAGATAAAAAGGGACAAAAGGAAAAAGAACAAAAGTAAAATAAGTATAAGATAAATAAAAGAAGAAAAAAAAGGGAAAAAAGTTACACAACAACCTCCTACACATATATTCTTTAACTACTGTAAGTTTAAACAAACATTTATACAACTGAAAAACACAACCCCAGCCGCCCACCACACACACACACACACACACACACACACACACACACACACACACTTTCAACATAACGTATGGTCTGGCCATAATGGCTATTGCACAGGTCTTCGGGGTTAAGGGCTACGTGCCGTCCCCAGTAAGATATTCCGCCCGTTTAAAATATGCATAATGTACGCGTGCTGTCAAGTGATATGATCTGAGGCCCTTTCCAAAGGTGCCTTATGCAATGGCCATAAAGCAGGAGCTGGGTGTGATGGATTAGGGTCTGAGCTGCAGTTCAACCCCCCCCCTCACCCCCCCAGTGCCCTTTACTTATTCAGCACGCCTTAGAAATGCTCTGACAGAATACACTATTGTGTCCGCGCAGCAGAGTTAGTGAAATAACTGGAGGGGGGAGGGGGGGGGGAGTTCAGAGGATTAGTGAGAACTTGAGGCTGAAGCGGAAAAATTGGACATAAGGAAATGAGAAATACATTTGTTTGCTTGGGGGAGGGAGAGAGAGGGATAGAGAGAGAGAGAGAGAGGGGGGGGTAGAGAAACAGAGAAAGAGAGACAGAAAGAAAGAAATGATGAGGCAGAGAGAGAGAGAGAGAGAGCGAGAGAGAGAGAGAGGAGAGATACAGAGAAAGAGAGGAAAAGATGAGGGAGAGAGAGACAGAAAGTAATGATGAGAAACAGAGATTGAGTGAGTGAGAGAGAAAGAGAGAGAGAGACAGAGAAAGAAAGAGAGACAGAGAAAGAGAGATGGTGAGAGACAGGCAGAGAGACGCAGATGACGTGAGATGGATGAACAGATAAAAAGTGAGAAAGAAAGGAAAAGAAAAAAAAGAATGGAAGAAAGAGGGGCATGTTCTTATCTGAGCAGAGGAGTCAGGCACAGAGTGGGGCTCAGCCATGCCTGAAGTCTGACAGATGCAGTGAGAGGCTGATCAGAAAGGGTGCATGTGAGGACATCACTACCCCCCACCACCACCCACCCCCACACACCCCCCCTCGGTTGCTAATCACCTCATCATCGTGTCTTAGGGGGCTTCTCGGCTCAGCCAGATACTTCAATTCGGCCCCAATACCATTTTTGACACAGACATTTCAAAGAGATTTCCATATCATCTTTTCTCTTCACCATTTTAAACATTTGCTCACACAAGTCTCTCTTTTTCTCTCGCTGATATACAAACACACCTACACACAATGCCCATGCTACCAGCCTAACCTAGTACAAAATGTTCTTTTGCAGGCAAAGAGCTGATACAGTGCCAAGTCCATTTCTCCCTTTCACTCTCTCTCTCTTCTTCTAAAGTCTCTCTCCCTCTCTCTCGTTTTTTCTTCTTTCTGTACAGAGACTCTATCTCGCCCTCTATGCATGTACAGAGACTGCGCCTCTCGTTCGCTCCATGTCCGAGACGGAGCGCTGCAGCATCTGCTTACCTAAACTGTCGGGGCTGTCGATGGAGAAGCACATGAGGATGACGTCTGTGTCTGGGTAGGAGAGAGGCCTCAGCCTGTCGTAGTCTTCCTGTCCTGCTGTATCCCACAGGGCCAGCTCCACCTGGGTCACACACACACACACACACACACACACACACACACACACACACACACACACACACGAGACAGGATGGAAACAAAAATAAACATTCAGGTCACGATACGAAACACAGAACGCAGAGTACAAAGACCCAACATCCTGCACACTGCAGTTCTAAGATGTACACTGTAGTGTAAATAAATACACCTGAACGCACACAAAAAATGTAAAATGCTGAAATGATCCCACACAACTTTTAAATACAGTCCTACACAAACGCACTAATACACAAGCACACACACACACACACAATACAATGCAATACACAGACCACCCACATCACATGCATTATAAAGTACAGATTACAGGCCTACACATTCTCATTTAAGGGGACATAATATGGTTTACTGTTTATTTAAGATGGACTTTGAAGCACTTCAAATCCCAAACATTAAAGCATTTGCATCTACTTTACATGGGCATTGAGCTGTCTGAGCCTTGTGAAGCACCACAGTACTTCCACACTTCCAATGTCTTTTCTCCATTCAAAAACACATGCTGAATTTCCGTTAATCCTCGCTCGATAAATCTTCATAAAAGGGGCAACAACAACAACAGTAGGCACAACAAAACAAAAATTAACAAACAACAATCAATGAAGACAACAATCGTAAACAATCTTGCCTTTTAAGGACTGGGGGGATTCGCAGGATAGATGTTCAGTTATGTCATTACATGTATGCCATTATCTGCAATAACTTATTTTCTCTCTGTAGTATACGTCATGACACACCACACAAAAGAGGCCCCATGTCTGGGTGTTTCATGTGCAAGCAATGTGCCTGTGCTCAGGTTAATGTTAAACTACTGGGTTACCATCCATCTCCATTATTGAGCCAAGACAGATAGAGAGGTGAGTGAACTGCAGCACGTGCTTTACCATGTGTGTGAATGTACAGTCGAAGAGCGTGTGTGTGTGTGTGTGTGTGGGGAGGGGACACTCAAAAAGAGGAAATCATTACACAAATGTTCTACTTGAAACCCCCCAACTGACCCTCCCACACAGAAGACCCCACCCCTGGGACCAGAAAATAAACACAAAACGAAAAGGAGGAAGTGCAAAAAAAAAAAAAAGCATCGGACGATTCCAACTGGGAACAGTCATGGCTTAAAATGGAGAATTAGTACCATGTGAGCCCTTTCCTTGGGATTCATCATTTAGAAAGCAACAGACAAAACCTCCCCAACCCCCACTCACTCCCTCCCTCACAGTTACCAGCTAAACCTCACAAAGGCACGGAGGACCAGTAGCTTGTGAGAAGTTTAAAGAACCGTCAAACAGTGCTCTAATATCAGGGGGCTTTTTAATCACAAGAGACATTTTTATGCAATCAATCTAAAAATCTAAAAATAAAGCCCAAATAGGGCAGAGAAAAAGAAAAACCTATTGTGTTCCACAAAGTGTAAAAGTGTAAGTGTACTGCAACTTGCCACAGCCTCGACACCCGACTTGCCTATTCTTGTCCATGTGTGTCCATTTTGTCTGGAGAATCTCTGCTCGACGCTGTGTAGCGAGGGGGAAGAGCACCACTTTAAATGACTTCGCTTGCGTGACTAAACCCCCTTGCTGTAAAGTGGACAGGACAGCCAGACTGCCGGCTGGAGGTGGAAGCGGTGAGCTCCGCTGGGCTTTTCAGGCCTCATTCTGCCACATTAGCTGGGGATGGACAAGAGGAGGAGGCCTGGACGGGGGGGGGGGGGATGGGGGGGCTGTCTTGGCATCCTCCAATCACTGAAACCTAATGGATTCAATTAGATTAGAAGGGCCAGGGCAAATAGTGCCAGATACCTTTCACCTCCTTCACAGAAAGACACCCAGGGCAGAGTGTGCGTGTGTGTGTGTGTGTGTGTGTGTGTATGGGGGGGGTCTCTGTGATTGGCTGGTGCTTTGATAGATGCTTTCCAGGGAAAAATGGCTCAAGCATCATCGCACCGCAGCACCGCAGTGAGCGAGCGAGAGACGCCGGGCGGGACAGAATGCGGGGCCGCAGGAAGCAGGTATTACTCAATGTTCCCAAAATAGCCGTCCACTGGGCTTTAACAAAGTGTGGGCAGCCACCACGGGCCCCGCTTGAGTAATGAGCCTGCAAGCAGGTTGGCTATGTGTGTGTGTGGTGTATGGTGTGTGTATATATGTGTGTGTGTTAAGTGTACTGTATGTGTAGTCTGTGCATGTGTGTGTGTGTGTGTGTGTGTGTATGCAGTGGTGTGTGTGTGTGTGTGTGTAGTGGTGTGTGTGTGTGTGTGTGTAGTGGTGTGTGTGTGTGTGTGTGTGTGTGTGTGTGTGTGTGGTGTCTTTTTGAGGGAGAAAAAGAACAGAAAAAGTGGAGTTTCTATGTCATTCGGCTCCAACTCTCAGAGAAGGTGAGAGAAGGGGGATATGAGTATTAGAATATGAGAGCCCCTGAGGGATGGCCGGATTCAGATTTGGGGTGTGGGGTGGACAGGACTGCCAAGTTCGCTGATCTGTGTCCAATAAATCCCAAAATGAGGAGCTCATAGGGGAGTGCGGCCCATGCTGTGTGTGTGTGTGTGTGTGTGTGTGTGTGTGTGTGTGTGTGTTAGGTAGGGGTGGCGTTTGGGAGTTGCCACCATAAGCTGGGTTCCATGGCAACGGGACTGGAGTCCTTAGCTCAACATTTCCTGTACATGAGAAACAATGAGATCCCTCCGCCCTCCTCCCCCCGTCAGAGAGGAAATGAGGCGACCCGTTTATCACGGGCGGGTGAGGGGGTGGGCTCATTGGGGGAGAGGAGGGGTGGCAGGGGTGAGGGGGAAGTCCAAAAAAAAGAAAACGAAAACTAGGGACAGCCAGACATCCCATGCTTCCAGTTTGCACAGGAAACCAAAGTACGTGGCCATTTCCTGTTTTTCACCAGACTCCTTGATGCACTTGGTGGTCAGTCCAGTTGGGGGGTGGGGAGGGGCTTTCCAAAGAGTGGTGGGGGGGCTCTGGGGTTCTGCTGCAGTATCCCCTCACCCCCATCTAGGGGATAGAAATCAGCAGAGTACAGCTCCACTCTCAGGACCAACCCCTGTGCCCCCCCCCCCACCCCCGTTTCCCTAACCAAAAAGTGGAACATCAACAGGACTCTCCTGATAGTTCCTGCTGATTGGTCCAAATGTCATGATGTCAGGAAGATGGGTTGAGAGGTTCACTTGATAAAGTTACGAAAAAGCGCTTGCATCAGATTATGGAAGATGTTGGATTGGAGGACAAGGGTTCACTAAAACTTTGGCAAGCTAGGCTGCTGAATGCTCAAAAAACTTTCTTTAAAAAAAAAAAAAAAAAAAAAAAAAAAAAAAAGGTATTCTAAGGCAATGTCAGGTATACGTTTGTGTGTGTGTACACAAACAAACAAGGTCCTACGGTCCTATTCTAGCCATTTATAAACGCCTGTATCTCTGATTTATATTTTTAGTTGTGTAACGTTCATATTATAATTTAAATTCAGTTTAACTACTTTCATCTACTGCTACTCTGCATATGTTGGCCTGCTCCAAACGGCATCTCGCTACACTTGTATAGAGACGATAAAGACTTGCTACCTACCTACACAGACAACTTCCCCTAAATGTCTAGAAAAATCTAAGCAACGGGGCACTCACCTGCTTGCCATCCACTTCAATGTCGGCGATGTAGTTCTCAAAGACGGTGGGCACATAGACCTCGGGGAACTGGTCTTTGCTGAACACGATGAGGAGGCAGGTCTTCCCACACGCTCCATCCCCTACAATCACCAGCTTCTTTCGGATGGCAGCCATACCTGAGCAAGAGCAAAGGGGGGGGGTGTTATATCATCACCACTTTTACATAAACAGGGCAATTTAGAGACAGTGGTTCAATACACTCTTCAAAAAGATGACGAGAGGCTGTATGGATTCTCGATAGTTTGAAAGACAGTTAACTGCTATGTATGTACAGGCAAGTACATATTTTCTCACACACAGTTTTGCTCCCTGTCTCTCCCACACACATGCGCTTATGTGCACACACACACACACACACACACACACACACACAAACACACACACGTGTAAGATATAGTTGTCATCGCTGAAAAATGAACAATAAAACTAGGACTCTTTTTTTTAAGACTCTTCTGAAGTTCTGCAAAGCTGGGACATATGCAGTGCCTGTGTGTACTCGAGAGAGAGGGAGACAGGAGGTGGGGGCGAGGGGGCTGGGGGTGGGCTGCCTGAGACAAGCTGAGGCAGGCTGGGAGGGAGGGAGGAAGGTGAGATCAGGCTACTCATCGACCACACCCTGTCCTTTTCCTCTCCCCTCATCGCCACGCCGCGCCGGACAGGAAAGCAGGGTACAAAAATGGCCGGAAACCCAAACAGCTGGAGAAGCAGTTAGCCATTTCCCTCACAGTGCTCAAAACCAAAAACGTGCACTGCTGCGGTTGGTTTATGAGAGCCGACTGAGCCGAGTGACTGTGGTCACTTTTGACTACCCCTAAACAAGTTTTTTAATTCAGGAATTTAATAGAAATAACTGAATTTCTTTTAATACCATATGAGCTGCAACAACTCAAGGATGTTTTTTTTTATTATTATTATTTTTTAAATTTTTCCAACAATGACACCCTATCTGCCTATTGTATGGGCCCACTTTTTTGGGGGGGCTTTCATTGGGGTTGGGGGACTTTTAAAGCGGATGTGACATTGACAGACACGAGCTAATGCCGTTTGTGCGTCATGTCTGGGGTTTCCATCACAATGAGCCCCTGAGGGGAGCCCACCTCATCCTGCCGCCACTGCCTCAAGGCCGGCCTCCAGCCTCCGCAAAAACCAGCCTCCGAACGACACGGAGGATCAGAGGCTGCAGTCACAATTTCTTTGGGATAGGAAAATGATTTACTGGCGATATGCACTGCGGGTTTCATTTAGCAGGGTGACCCAGTTCGAAAATCTGTGCTCCAAAACAGAAACAGAACAGAACAGAACCGGACAGGAGGCGATGCATCACGAGAGCGCGGAGAGGACGGCGAAGCACTTAGAAGGCCGACCCAGCTGTCTTCGGAAGTACACAGGGAAATGTCGTTCCTTTGTTTTTTTTTTTCTTTCTCCCAAGCGCAAGCCTTAGTCACCTTCAAACCAAAATAGCAACGACATACATCCTGGTGTGCATGTGTGCTGAAGCGGTAGAGCAGGGAAGGAAGTGGGATGAAGAAGGGGGATTTAATATTAATACCACTGCCTTTTCAGAATGCAAATCTATCCGCAGGAGATTGCAGGTTAATTACAAGACCTGCACAGGTCATGTAGATTCCCTTAAACCACAAAGACTGTGACATCGAGATCAATGCGAGACCCTGTATTTGTGAGATGCCGAAACCTTTTCCGTAAAGGGCACCCATAAAATCACACAAAACCACATGCAAATTTTTGCGTGACAGTCCAGGTGCTGCGTGGGGTTCTGTGTTGCTTGAAACAGCACAGGTGAGGTGGGCGGTCGACCTTTCGGTGAAATGAGGACGGCGAAGCACGGTGCCAGTGTTGTTGCGGGAGAGGAGGAGAGCGGGAGAGGAGGAGAGGAGGCCACTCAGAGAAGCACGGAGCTGTAGCACGTTGAGAGGGGAAGAAGTGGGAGGATTACATGAGACCCAAGGCTCTCCCATTCCCCCCCCCTAAATGTTTTTTGCGCCTGCTATCAGAGAGAGTACGTGGCATAATTATACTTGGGAAGCCTATGAAAATGGAAATTAGCCTCAATGGCTGAAAACATTTGATGAGAAAGTACCCTCTTTGAAGCAGTGAAGAGAGAAAAAAAAAGTGTGTGTGTGTGTGTGTGTGTGTGTACATGCATGCGTGTCCCTCTCCAAAAATGCCCTTGGTCTCGCTTGAGTGATGTCTCTCAGACTGATATGCAACATTGGTAAAATTCTGACTGCACCACCCCCCCACACCCCCACCCCCCAACCACATACACCCCTAGACCCAAACCCACCCACCCCTCCATCAAATGAACCCGTACGGGAACAATGTCATGGTGAAAAATTGCCACCACCCGAAAAACACTGTGTGCCATTAGGGTGAAAAATCATCACTGTCGGCAGCGCTAATCTCCCTGCTAAGCGCGCTCGACCCCACGAGAGTCTTTCTTCGAGGGGGGGGGCTGGGGTGTGGGCTCGCAATGCTACGGCAATTTCACCAACAGGCCCGGCAGCCCACACAGCCGATGGGCCATTTTGGCTCTGCGGTGATCGGAGGGGTGACGAGTGCTCTGTGACACTTAGGGCCCCCCTGCTGCAGGCTTGGGCAGGAAGTGATGGAGGGGGATGGCTTGGAGCAGGGGCATGATGAATGGGTGCCACTGGCTGGGCGCATCTGTGCATTTTGGCCTCCCCCACCGTCCCATCATCTCCCAATCCCAACACCCCCCCCCCCTCCTCCTCCCTCACACCCCACACCCCCCCCAACCCCACCCCCCATCTGCTCTGCACCTCTCTCCTTCTCACCCCCCACCCCCCCTTCCCCATCTCTCTGTCTCTCGGCCTAATCCGTCAGACATTCCCTGCTGCAGTCTGGCCCGTCACCAAAACAGCCACTTATCACCCCTGCGCTGCCCGTGGCAAGCTCAAAAGCCAGCGGAAAGAAATAAATAAATAAACAAGCAAATTATTTTCGTCCCCGCCAGGCTGCTGGGTTGCCGCAGATGTCTTCCCACTCAGCAACTTCTGCCCACAGCCACGGGAGCTGCTGCCGGTGTTGTTATTCTCTCGCAAACGTCCCCGTCAAGGAGCTTCGTTCTCATTGAGGTGAAAACTATAAAGAGGATTAAGAGGGTTGGCATGACTGGCATGCATGACAGACAGAGCCACATACATGCGTGTGTGTGTGTGTGTGTGTTTGTGTAAGAGAGTGAGAGAGACAGTTTTATATTTATCTATTTTTACATGGTTCGTTCCTCTCGGACAGAGACAGTATCTGGGTGTTGCCCTCCTGCGTGTAATCGAGGGCAATGGGAAATGCAGCATGTCGACGTGACTCAGACAAAACTAGCAGGGGAAATCACACACACACACACACACACACACACACACACACACGCGCACACGCGCACACGCGCACACGCGCACACGCGCACACGCGCGCACACACGCGCACACACGCACGCCCAGCGTGATCGGCTGGTGAGGGGAAGAAGCTGAAGCATGGAGAATCAGGGCAGTTTCCTCCTTAGCCGCTTACTGGAAACACACAGTGCTTTCCCTCCAGTTTCGCTCGCCACAAAACTTCGCTGTTATTCCTGTTTGGTGATAAGGTGTGTATCTGTCTGTCTTTCTCTAGCCACTATCAGAGGAATGGGCTGCTTTCCTGTCAACCTGCTGGTACTGCAGTGACATGCTCTTAAGAGTCAGTCTGAGGGAAAGCAGAACATTTCCATGAGGAAGTGGAAGAAAAAAAAAAGTAACACACTGGTAGCGAAGACATAACATTCTGCTAGTCCATTCAAACCAGGACGACTAAAATCAGTAAGAAAGCATTTAAGATGCCATAGCCGCCCCTTCCTTCCACATAACCACCATATATACATGTTTGTTATGCAAGTAAGCATTATTAGTAGCTTATCATTTAAAAGGAATAGGTTTTACACCAAAACCTATATACACATAGCCTGGGCCCATCGACACTGCCTGTGGCACTGCGTAGAATTTCGTGTTTAAGTCAGTCTCGACAACGGCCTCATTTCCGGCTGTTCTTTTGTCCCTGAAATAGGGAACCAATGAAAAATGTTGCTACGCACACATCATCAGAATCAGTGGTCTGATTGGTTGCAGCCCTGTCTAGCAGTATACCGAGGCTTTTGAAAGACGCCCCATGATCCCGCCTCTGAGAACTTCCTGTTTATGGGATCTTTGCCAGATCAAGCTCCGTCTACAAGCTTGGTGCGACAGCCAGGATAAGAAATACACACAGATACAGCAAGTGTGTGTGGGTGCAAAGTGATCTAAAGAGTAAAATAATCCAAGCTAAAGTACTGGGAGATAACATAAGTGGCTTTATCTCCTTGCTCCAGTCTCTGGAACGTCAAATCCTTTTCAAGGCCGCTTGATTTGGTAGAGTGATATCAAGTTCGTACTTGCTTCTGCACAACAAACCATTACTTTACATCCACCATTATAGAGATGCCTCTCCTGCACCCAAATTAGGCGCCGTTTTTAGGATCCTACAGTCATCCCCAGCTTACATATTTCACCTACCACCTACTAAAAGCCACTTGTAAGTCTTAAGTATAGCCTACAATTACACTGGATTTTCTTTAAATGAACTTGGAACTGATGAAACCCATCTGTAATCATGATACTACGATGGCACATCTACCCATTTTGAATGCCCCATAACACATAATACTGAAGATATTCATATTGACAGTCATTACAGGCTTTCTGACTCGTATACATTTTCTGACAGTTTTCCCAAAAGCACAGAGGCCTCTGTGTGTCCTAGACCACAGGCAGACCTCCAAGGACTTCTGAAGAGGACTTCTCACCTGACCAGAGCTAAGGTGAGGTCTGGAAAGAGGCAAGAGAGGACATTGAGAGCTTGAAGCTCACACTGCAGGACTAAACCCTTCCTTCTCCAACCCCCTGGGCTGTGGGGCTCACTTGCTTGCCCAGACGGTGTTTGTGTGGGCCCTGGTAGCTGAAGGTGGACTCCAGGATCCAGGGCTGTGGGGAGGACAGCTTGGACAGCACTCCCCTGCCCCATGTCTCTCTCTCTCCCTCTCTTTCTCTCTGTCTCTCCCTCTCTCTAGCACAGGCTGGGTGCCCATCATCTGCCAGCAAGCCATTACCTTCAGCCAACAGGAAAGGCCATCAGTGTCGCACCCATATACGGGGGGGAGGAAATGTTTGTTTTAAGGGACAGCTGACAGGAATGTATAACACACTCACACACACACACACACACACACAAACGACAATGAATAAATGGAGATAGTGGTTGATGGAACCTTGCATCATTTCCTGAAGTTATTTTTGTTCGGTGTTTTTCATGGCGTAATGGGTTTTCTTGTCAATGTTTGGGGCATTCCAAGTTTTTCACTTTGCTGGGGAATGTGAAGTGAATGACAAGCTTGAAATTAAACTAGTTCTTCTTGTTGGGCAAGCTGGATGCAAGCGGCACTCTACGTACCAGTCTGCCTCATAGCAGTCACTTACATGGCCATCGCTGACAAAAAGTCATTACTGCTGACAACTAAAGCCTTTCATTTTGTCAGATTTTGTCAGGGATCAGACATGTTTATATATTCATTTTGTGCTTTTAAAGAGCTCTATCTGTTTACTCAGTTCACTTGTGCATTCCCTTGGCCATTTCGACAAAAAACAAAAACAAAAAAAAAAACAAAAAAAAAACAAAAAAAAAAACATTGCCATCTTACTTCAGAGACAGCCAACAGACCCATATCTCAGCCAACAGACCCATTTGGATCATATATGGTAACAAACACTGCAGACAAGTGAAATCAGATCCTAAACTCCTCCGAGACCCAAAAGATGTGTAATTGTAATTAAATATATGTTATAACAAATTCATGTACTTGCTCCTCACAGTCCCAAAACCATTGGTTCTCTTTTTAGATTAAAAAAAAAGAAAAACAAAAGATTTTTGTACACAGCCCTGGGTCTGTAAACAGAAAACGAACACAGTGGTTCAGAATTTTTTCCGACAAACATACAGTTTATGAACATGGGAGTGAGAGGTGCAGCTTAAATTGGCAATCCCACTAAAGTTTCAACAGTCAGAATCATGGACTGTCCTGTTCACATTTGGGCTCCTATATGTCAGATGGCCTGCCAACGGTAAAAGGATGAAGAGCCACCGATGCCTGCACTGCGCTCACTCTCCAGGGTGATGACCCACAAACCTCCTTTTGTGCCTCCAAAATGAGGAGTTTTGTCCCCATCTGACACTTTCTGTCCAGCACAGCTACAGTGGTGGCTAAAAGAGAGGGGCAAACATGCCCATTTGACCAGTACTCACTTACAAAAACAAAATCTGCCCATGAAAAAAAAAGGAAAAACATTTAATCTCTTGGCGTATGCCTCCTCCACTTGGTGATTACTGCCAAACAAGTTGATTTGCTATTAAAAGTAAAATGAAAGATTGAGAAAATAACACCCTCACAAGAAGTGGTGGTGAAGAAATTTACCCCCACCCACTGCAATACATACACATTACAATGGGAACACTTCAATCCTGTAGACAGCTGCACTGAAACAAACTTCCTGCATGACAGAAGCCATAGCAATTCAAGAATCGAATGCTTTCTCACCCTCTGTCTCAGAGGTTACCAAGACAGATTGAGGTCTGCAAGTGGCCAGGGTTGGCTGCACGGCCTCAGCTCCTCGTATTCGCACACCCCATAGAGGAATGTTTCACCATGAGCAAGTGTTTACATTGAGCCGAGAAGCCCTGGACAAGGGGAGCCTGGAGGGCTAGTGTGTGTGTGTGTATGTCTGTGTATATATAGAAGAGAGTGTTTAGTAGGGCCTGGAAAGTGTTGCAAAGTTAAGCGTTCCCTCGGTACCTAAAAACATGATCCCTTCATGCAAGCAGCTTAGCACACATCGTTGGCATCCACTGATTAAACACATGACCTTTGAACCCCTGACCTTCGACAAACCCGCTGGCGCTGATAGTGAAAGCGGAATCCGACTGACAACCACCTCCCATAAAAATATGCAGAGGGACCAAGGCGATAAGCCTTATGACTGTTTGTCTCCACATGCATAAATGGACACTGCAAAAAAGACAACAGTGAGGCCAAGATTTCAGCCAGCTAGAAAGCAAAGTTTTACCTGAGCTGAAGGGGACATAAATGCTTTATTTTGCTTCTAAAATCCAGTTTGATTTATACCCGATTCTAATGCAGATGATGTTTACATCTCTTTCCAAGAAAATAAATGTTACTGTTCTTTTGAGCATCTGCTTCAAAATGAACGTTAATTTGCGTACGCTCAAACAATAAAATGGATTGCTTTCAAAGGGCCCGTTAAATGTGGAGGGAAGAGCAGCATTTTATGGTCTAGCGGTAAAATAAACAGCTAAACAGTGACTGTGGACTCGTACAGTGCTATGGCTGGGGGACTTACAGTAAGCAGTTTATAAACACTGGGAGCGGTGGTGCACAGAGTAGTGTGTTTTCGGTGGAAAAACACCGCTAACCCTCAGTGACTCAGCGTACTTAGCTTTTTCTTTGCCGCAGCAATAAAAAAAAAATGGTCAGACTTGTCTCTCCTCTTGCTCTCTCTACCTCAAAAAAACACTTTCTATCATCTCACTGATGACAGTTTCTCCATGACAGCAAAAGAGGTCATGACTTTAAAGAGGCCAGTCATCAGAGTTAATGACAGATGCATTGGAGGGAAAAAAGGAGCTCCAAAGCCAATGCCTACCCCTGCTTTGTTTCGCTCAACCCTGCCTCAATTTAAGTCTTGTTCAGCTACTGTCTTTACAAAGGAAAAAAAAAAAAAAAAAACCTTTTGTTACTTCCTTCTGTAACTTTAACCACCAAAGTGACACACCACACGGAAGCACAAAGTTTTTGCCAAGCACTAATGTAATTGTATATGCCCATAAAATACTAAACTACAACTGTTTGGCTAAATGACGTTAAAGTTTCCTAGACCAAGTACAAGAGAGAGGGAGAGGGAGACATGACACAGAGCAGGCAAACAGGAGAGCAAGCCCTCCTGGATCCACTGTTGCCCTGTCCCTCCTGTTAATCAGCAGCCTGCTCCCTGTTCCAAAGTTTCCTGCTGCAACAGCCAGCCAGCCAGGGCCAGCACCGGGGTTATGCAACCAGGCCAAGCTGGCCCCGTCAGTGGACCCACAGGGGTGGGGCAGGTCTCCAACGGCTGCAGAACGAATAAAGCCCTACTCATATCCTCGAAAGGGACAACCGTGCGGGCAAGCACACCCGGGGGGGGGGGGGGGGTACTTTTCAGGCACAAATAGGGCACTCCCTGGTAGCACAGTAGATGTTTTTCCTCAGTAACCTTAATTGGATGAGCACACAGCAAAGCTGGGAGGAGGGGGGGGTGGGGAGGTGGGGGCAGAAAACAACTGCTGAAAGTTATTCATTTGCGGGTCTCTGTTTTACGTGGCTGACAAATTGTGTTGAGTGTTTACGCCATTTTCAGTGCAGCCCAGACCCCCAGGAATCAAAGCTGCTTGAGTGTTTCCTGGTGTTTGCCTGTGAAATTGGGGGGGGTGTGTGGGGGGATTCTGATCATGCAAGCGGTGTTCTGGGAAATGACAAAAGGTTCTTAGGACATGGTGATAAAACAAATAGCCAGGCAAGCAGCAGACGCAGACGGGAATCAGCGTAAACGAGGCCAAGAGTGGAATGAGCCGCTAGCAGCATAAACAGAGTGTCTAGTTTCGTTTCGCACTGTCTGCGAGGACAAAGATGATTTGTGTCAAACACCGTGGCCCACGACACCAGCCCACCCTTTGTCAACAGAGGAAAGCCAAAGATCCATTTTAATACGGAGGTGTGATGTAGAAAAAAAAAGGTACCTCGTTTTGGCACCAGGTGTATTCTTGAAAAGATCTCGTCATGGCGGAGATCAGGTTCAATAGTGAGGCATGACTCACTGTTTGGGTGCCTTAACAAACCTGTTCTTGGCTCCCTCTCCAAATGTGCCACAAGGGTTTAGATGGGATGAAGACTGATTCAGATCTAATCTTTCTGCCAAACAGCACAGCAGGAAGCCGGAAAGTGATCAAACCACATAGTTTACATTCCAATGAAAACAAATGAGACCGCTGAAGTCCTCCCATTCTGCATGATGTTTATAGAGAGGAGCTGGACGAGGCTACTGGGAGAATATAGTGCCATTTATGTACAAACGGAAAAAGAGGGTAAGAAATGTTAGCGACATCTCTGCATTCAGAACTTCAGGACCACTCTGCTGGAGTACCGGTTTACAGTCATATACCATTCAGGGCCCGAGGGGGTATTCAGAAAGCAGGTTTAGTCACTTAACTGGGCATGTTAACTCAAAGCAAGTGGTAAACATTCTAAAAAGCAGGGCCATTTTGGTTTTATTTCCTGACTAAAACAAAGCCACATGGTCCTTCCATCAGCTGGTTTACCCCTTACTTTTAGTTAACTTATCTGGATTTAGTAACTAAATTACTAACTTGTAATACCACCCAGTGATCCTCAATCACACACACCTTATAACTAACCTAAAAAAAAAAAAAAAAAAAAAAAAAAAAAAAAAAAAATCACCATCTTGTTCCCACAGTCCATGTACTGCATTCAGGTGCTTAATATAGTGCAGAACGTGACTGGATGTGGGAAAGACTCCTCTACTTTTTTTTTTCAAATTCTGAGGTTAATATTTGCATAGCGCCTTACAGTGTGGTTAAAACTAGGAGGGATCAAAACATCCAATCTCAACAGACATAGAACCATATAAAAAACGCAAAGATGAATTGAATTCTACATTCCAGTGCCTGCGCTCGTAAAAAATTCTCTCAGTAAAGGTGTTAATCCAGAATCTTCATGTTTGAGCCATCACAGCTCCACAAACAACCGTGATGTGCTGTGTTTTTCTCCACCCTCAGCACAATCTCAGATGTGCTTTAGCTGGCAAACACGATCCGAAACACAAATAACCTTCAAGATCTCTCCGGCTCTGAACACTTGTCATATTCCATTTTCAGTTGAGCCTTGTTCAGTTACCTTACTAGCCCCCCTGAGGCAGCGGTGTGAGTGCAAGGCTATTAAGTTCAATAGAGCTGTTAATCTCTACGTAATGGCACCTCATCACCTACCAGGTAATAAATATCTAATTGTTCTGCGATAAACGAGCGAAAAAGTGGCCAGAAATAAATGGTTTCGATGTCCCTTTTAGCAGCTTAAATCAAAAAGGATGCACAGTTGCAGCGGTCCGATGCTCCCCATGGAGCTGAATAGGTATTGATGAACTGGGAGAGCAGATTGGAGCAGAGTATGACTTACAGTGCATAGAAGCACTTGAGGGAAGTGATCACGTACACCACCACTGCATTCAGCAATGTGTAATAGCCCTGACTAGGCCTGAAAGGACTGCCATTCAATCGCGAGCAGCAGGCCTGCTTGGACACAAATTTAGTCCGGCAGTGGCACCAAGTTGAAATTCTGACAGCAACATTGATTCAGGTGAACAGCACATACCAAGACCAGCCACAAATGTCTTGGAGGAGATGATCACACTGCCTGAGACTGCCATTTATTGAAAGCAGTCCAATTCTGGTGTCCAGAACCAATGGTTGCATAATCTCCACCAGAAAGGCACCATAAATTACAGCATTGCTGCTTTATGTTATATGCAGTCAGCACGTTCCTCAGTGCCCCACATAGGCAAGGGTAAGGCCAAAGTATTAATCCAGATAGCAGACACCTTGTGCCGTAACCAGGTGGTTCACCTTTATACACTGTAAATGTACAGGAACAAGACAGGGACTGAATGATTTAGCATTCAAGATTCTAATCTTTCTTATCTAGACAATACCATATTCTACATTTTTCCTGTACGTTTCACCCCTATGCAAGTCATGCCTGCCACCTTCACTTGACCTCACCATATATTAGCACACACACGCACGCACGCACGCACGCACGCACGCACGCACGCACGCACGCACGCACGCACAGTAACTAAAATGCTCCAGTCATGTAAAGCTGCTGTGTAATAAAAATTTGGGGTGTTCTCTCCAAACCCTACACTCAATTCCACTTTACATGCCATGAGGAGATGGTCTGCAGTGGGCATCCAACAGGTGGGCCCACATTTTATCTGCCTCCCACTGCTCCGTCCATCCAGAGAAACACTTGGGAGGCGCTGGTAATGAAAGGTGAAGAAGCAGTCAAGGGTGCGAGGAGAGGGAGTGGAGGAGCAGCAGAGTGGGGGAGTTTCAGTAGGAAAGGGGAGGCTGGTGCTTGGAGGATAGGGGTGGGGGTGGCAGTGGAGGTGGGGGTGGGGGTGGGAGTAGGGGGCATGACTGGTTCTTTGCCTCAAATTGATCTGAGATGAGATACGAGGCCTTGGAATGAGGCATCTCTGATGAGAAAATCTCAAGCGATCACATTACCTTCCAGAGAAAGCACGCCGGGCCCCTCTCAGTCACAATCATTGCAATGACTCATTTGTCTGGCTGTGGGCGAACAGGAGCAGATTGGGCTAAAGCTCCATGTGACACATCGGGGATGACCTGCTGCCTTTTGTCACCACAGAAGAATGATATCCCAATCAGCAGTGACACGTTTTTGACATACAGTGGCATTCGTATGGCACATGTCACTGCCTGGCGGCTAAGCCGTTAGTTAGGGGAGTGAGCCTTGGATTAAAATCTTACACACAGGCCTTGGCGGGCAGGATAGTTGCTGTGGCTGAATGCAAACTACTGACAGGACTAATTGGTCAGTTAAACAATTACACTACAAATACAATCTTGACCTTCCATTGAGCATTTTTTTTCCTGTTTAAGAAAAAAATAAAACATTTATATCTACTCCAGACAATTTGAAACTATTTCTTTATTATTCGTTTTAACTTTGCAAAGATGAACAATTGAGTTCTTTTTGGTCGTAGCAGGCAATGCATTCCAAATCCAATCCATTGTCCAAGTCTACGCTGGTCCCAAATATATGGTAGCCTCCCTAGCCTTACCTATGGGTGATGCATTAAGTTACAAATAGTTCTTTAAAGGCTCTTGGGGGAAAAAATAACGGAATGTTTGCTTCTTAAAAGGGAGGTATGGGGTGATTTGGACAATGCAATCAGTAGAGCGAGGGTTAACGACGTTGGCTAATACTTATGGCCTATAATCACCACACAGATGGTCCACGCTACATGTTTTTGGAAACAAACGAAAAACCGTGACAGTCTGTCCGCTGAACTATAAATAGCCAATATCTACGCATTCCCGACTTCGTTTCAACAAGTATCCCGATTGACACCATATGCGCGTGCTATCTGGGGGGGGGACCCTGTGACATACCATCATTGTTGTCTTTTATTTTTTTAAAATAGGATATTAATCCTATTGCGTAATATTTAAAGCCTTTAACATTAAGTTTCAATGGAGCACTACGGAGTCGACAAACACTTCTTTTGCTCAACACAAGGGTGTTTTCAGCTCCGACAGGAATCTAGTCAAACAACGCCCTAGAGCTCTAGGTCTCTTCTATCCTCGGTAAACACAAATATGAGCAACTCATACATATCACAAACGAAGTTACCACAGAAAGCCTGACCTGTGTCACCGAGAGCAAAGTTGAAATCGCTTCTAAAATACAGTTTTTGATACCTTTAGCAGAGGTACAACGCCCTATGTTACCGCAGCAAAGCAGAGCCGCTTAGCAGTCTAAAGTAACACTTAAAGACTTGTTGCCACCAGTGGAGTGTAGAACCGATACTGTTGCGATTTCAAGGATACATCCGACCCAGTATCTTTCTTCACCAATATAAGGACAGCATACAATTGTGCATTAAAGTGGTGTATTTAGATCATCCGTATTTTAATGACGCTGAAAAAATCTGAACAAGTAACCCCTCATGCCAAGTTGCGGATTTGCAATAACTACTTCTGGTCACGAGCCACCACCTACTTTTTCCCACACGGAGGAAAAGTAGGCTACTTCAACAGCGACCATTCCTCTGTCCTTGCGTCTGTACAACTAGATTCAAATCGTTACTAGCCAAAGAGATTACCCTTACCTGGTTTCTGATTTCCTTCGCTTTTGCCCTTTCTGACTCTTCCGTCTTCCTTGCCTTGCTTGTCAGTTTCACTGCAGTGAATTACACGGTGTAGGCTATATTGCTAAGGAACGACAGTCGGCTGGCAAACAGTGATCCTCCCACTGATAGGAAGGAAGGCAGCGATACTGGCGCCCAATCTCTTGGTTGGGGAGGAGGTGCAGCCGTTGGGATGCTTGGGAACCCTCCCTTTCCACTGTTAATAATCATGACATCATCTCCAGCAGCTGTGGTCGGTTAGAGACGGGCAGGCAGGCAGGCACTAGGCAGGCAAACCATTGTGCCTGTAATTCAGGGGCAGAGGGGGAAAATAATCTTATGTAGAGTTGCTGAGTGTAATAAATCGTTCAAATGAAAAGTTCATTTGTGATTCGATGCCCGGAAAAGATTTAAGGTTTATGTAGCTGAATAAACAAGTAAATACACAGAGCGTGCAAACCAGTGAGAAAAATCTTTAAGCCTTTTTGTACAACTAATCTCCTTACGACCTGATTTCTGAACGTTTTTTTCTGTGTAAATAACATTTTTCTTACCTCATCTATATGGGTTTGTTTTGGTTTGGATCGGTAGCTGGATAGCTGACATGGGCAACAGGAAATCACTATCATTAAAAAACTAAAAACAAATGTAAGCTTGTTGACAAAACTGAATTTGTTTTATTGTTTGTTTTCATGGGTTTATAGTAAGATGTTTTAAGTCACGTATAGGTTACATAAAAGTACATCGTGCCTGCTGTCCTCAGCAGTCATTTTTATTTTCACAGATAGCACATAGGCCTACACCCTAGTAGCTTAGAGTTCTTCGAACCATGAGGGAATTATATAGGCTAAATGATTCAAATAGCAGCCAAAAAAGGTGTTACTTCATGTCAGATCTGACCCTGTTTGTCTTCCACCTACTCAGATAATGTGTGATTTCAAACTAACAGCAATTTGTATGCTCAGTTGATAGATGGGTATGGGTGGATAAAAGGAAGAGACCTGTTTTAAAAAGCAAAAGGTTTATTTTTGCCCAAATTTACACTGTACAGCAATACGTCACACAGACAGAGGTCATTTGAGAAATAAAGCCATGTTACAGCACAAAATGAGACTGCTATGGGGGTGGTAGTAGGCTACAGTGTGTGCATATGTTTTGCACCATGCACCAAAATCACAGAACAGAGAGCATTCTCCAAAGTCTCTCTCTCGGAATGATCCCCTGTCATTCATGAGTAGTAGAAGTGTTTCTGTGCTCTGCATGACAGGGAGAGACACATCTCTCCCCCTGGACGCGTTTGAAGCTTTCCACGCAATAAGGCAGCTTTGCATCAGCTCCTTTAGCAAGCTGACTTGTCTGCTCATGTGATGGGAGTTCAAGTCTTCTACTGTAAAACTAGATCTAAAAACACCTACCGGCTACACAGGAAAAATCTACAGCTGCGTTGAGATAATGCCTGGCGAAAGTGTGGCAGCGAAGCTCAGATGAACACATAAAAGGAGAACACAATATTGTGTTTGTTTGTTCAGTTGTTGACTACATTCTACATGGCTATTTTGGAGAGGTAGGGAACCATGTTTTTTTTTCTTTTCATCCAAAAGTGTGCAAAAAAATACTAGCAGCATGGCCCTGGCTTGCAGAAGCTTTGCTGAAGGTTGGGCGTTATTTTCTTCTAATCATTTACGGATTGTCAGTAAGCCAAACTGATCCTCTAATTATGGTATTTATCTCAACATGGGAGATGGTAATTCCCTGATAATAATACTTTCTTAACCCATAGCAATCATTGGTTGATTGGGGGCGATTTCACACAAGAAATGTGGGCACAACACTAAGGGGATAAAGTTGGTAAAACATTCACATAGACATCTAGATGGTAGCTGTCTCTGCAACATGTTCAGGCCGGTGTCACTTGTTGTGAAGCGTGGACATGATTGCAGGATGAATATTTCTTGCTACGTACACAGATGAATCATAAATAAAGTGCTTCCATTCTGGAAAAAAAAGACCCTCTCACCTTCATGAATAAGTCATGAGGGATTCATTTTGAATCCGCTTACAATCCCTCTTCTCCCCCACACTGTTGCTCTACAGGTCAGCTCCTGTAAGAGACACCCATGGGACATTCATTCTCCAGTACCCATGTAAAAGGGCGCACCCATCCCACCCATATACCATAATAGTAGTGCCATACGAGAGCCATGGAATAAGCAAAGAGACTCCTTCTGATAGAATCCGTTCAGATAAAAGGTAGCCACAGACTGTCTGTTTTCACAGGTGTACAAAAAGAGCCTCAGTCACCTGGAGCTGGGAGCAACGCATATAATCAGAGGAAGAAATAAGAAGAAGAAGAAGAAGAAGAAGAAGAAGAAGAAGAAGAAGAAGGAGGAGGAGGAGGAGTAGGAGGAGAAGGAGGAAGAGGAGGTCTAAAAAATGTGAAGGAGAAGAAAAAGGAAAAGGAGGAATAAGATTGTAGAAGAAGGAGGAGAAAAAAAGAAGAAACAAAAGAAGTAGAAGAAAAAGAAGAAGAAGAAGAAAAAGAAGAAAAAGAAGAGGAAGAAGAAGAAGAAGAAGAAGAAAAAGAAGAGGAAGAAGAAGAAGAAGAAGAAGAAGAAGAAGAAGAAGAAGAAGAGATGTGGAACGGCGTAGCTGAGGAGCCTGGTGGTGCTGTCCAACACCTGACATGTCATGGGCGGCGCGAGTGGGGTGGTCAGGAGCAAGAGGACGAGAGAGAGCCCTGCTGCACCTGAGGCGACCTGATGGACATGGGAGGGGTTAATGTCCGCACCTTTTTTTTTCATTTTCAATTTTTGTTTTCCTTTTTTTTTTGTAGGTAGGACAGTGAGGGTGAGGGGGGTGGGGGTGGGGCTGTGACTCTCCCCTCCCCTCCTTACCCCACCCCACCCCACCCTACCCTACCCCATCCCCATCCCCAGTCCCCAGTCCTGGTGGGGCTTGTGCTCAGCGGCCAGTGACTTGGTGGGGCAGCCTTGTCATGTCTCTGTCTCTGCTCCGGCTAACGGAACCACGAACACCGTGATGTCGTCCCCCGATCCCAGCCTCTCGTTGGGCAGGCGCCACCCCCTCTCCTTCAGCACGCCGCGGGAGCGCATCAGAAGATCCTGTGCTGCCAGCGTGTACCTGAGGAAGACGAGGAGAGGGGGGAGGGGGTGGGTGTGGGGGTGGGAAAAATAGCAAATAAATATTTACACAACAGCAGAATCTTGTTTAAATGCAAATCTAACGCCGGCCCTGTCTGGACAATATTGTTTGAGGGGAAAATCTCTGTCAGCACTTAGGGATGTGTTGCGTCGACTTCTGCTGATGCTATTGAAATGTCAAAAGTTTTGTGAACTACTGCATGTGAATATTAGATACAACGCGGTGTGTGTGTGTGTGTGTGTGTGTGTGTATGTGTGTGTGTGTGTGTGTGTGTGTGTGTGTGTTTGTATATGTGTGTCCACTGACATCTACTGGCTTTCTACATAAAATGCATCCCATTTGTCACTAACTGCAAGCATTTTCCCTTCAACATGATTACACTGTGCAGAACAAATTAGGCCAAACAACTTCAAATTCTCCTTCATATGCAGATTATGAGAATGTATTAGTTTTACAAAGAGATGTTCACCCAATGATGAAAACTCATCCTGCAATCTTGCGTCAACATAAATCCATATCAGCTACTGGAACAAAATAGGTCTTAGAGGGCTAAATGCCTTTTTTCACAGCAATATTTCTTTTTTTTTACACCCTATCAGGGAATGACGACCTGTACCCTACAGTCGGTGACAATTTCCTGGATAACTCATTTTAAGAAGCCCTGACAGGCTCACCATTCATGTATGACAAGTGACATGAGGTTGAGTGGATAGTGACAGTATGTAATGTCATTTCTGCGTGACATGTCGCTTTTGCTAAAGCATGCGGCGTAGAGGAGGCGTGTATGTACCTCATGGGATCGCTGGGGTCACAGCACGAGAGGAAGGTTGTCACGGCGTCTGCGACCTCCCGGTCGGTGGTGACATCCCATAAGCCATCTGTACCCATGACCAGAACATCATCCGGCCCGTGTTTGTGCTCCGACAGATTGTACACCTTCACCTGAACACAGAAGGAACAGAGGTTGGGGGTCTGTTAAAACTGCACTTAGCATACGTTGGAAACTACAACCAGCTCTGTAAATAACTGTGCAGTGCTTGAGGAGTCTCCTGCTTTAGACCAGTCTAGCTAGAGTCAGCTCTGCAGATTCAATGGCTTTGGATTCCAAAGCGTTTACTGGTCCCCCAAATAGAGCGAGGAGATAAGCTGTCCCTCTGATGTTTCTGGATGTGAAATTTTCCGCTGTATTATAGCGTGTTGGCTGGTGGTGAATCACAGTGCACAGTGCTTCAGGGCATAACCACCTCTCACTACCGTTCACCCCCGTGCCTTGAGTCACACAGTCTATTCTGGGAGAACCCATATGTGAAAGCTGAGTGGGTAAGTAAAAACGAACATGCATTCTGTGCAGCTATCACCATGTTTAATATTTCTGCTTTAGACAAATCTACCCACCTCTCATCATTATAATGCTAGACAGACCACAAACCAGTAAACATATGCATTTGCCCAGCAAGCCAAATTTAAGGTAGCTGCATGCATGTGTTGGTATTTATTATGCATCAAGAAATACCTTATGATGGTAAATGAGCATTAACTAACTAGATATTAACTAGAATTGTAAGGCATTTCAGTATGTAAATGGTACTGTACAATGGCCAGATAACAATGGAGAATTTCTGGGACTTATTCCTATGCCAGCTTTAAGGTAATTATACTATTGCTTTAGAGCAAATAGCAAAATATAAGCAGTATATGCAAAGTATAAACACACACTGGGCACATACAGTCAGATACCTACGCACAAAACATTATCTGTATAAATTACACACTAGGTACTAGGTAACAGCATTGTCATAGTTGAAGTGTCATAGTTATGTAACATGCTTGTGAATTGCGTTCATTACTGATAGTTTGTGTAATGATTTACACCTGACAAATGACTTTTTTTCTGGGACAACACTGGAAGATATTAGCTAACTGGTAGTGTCACTAATTCAAAAAAAGCCGTCACTGACAATAAACACTTGTGTGCCACAGGCAGAAACAATGGAAGGGATTCAAACAGATCAAACAGCCCAAAACACAACCTGGCAAAGCTTGACAGACATGCAAAAACATTTCTGCTTTGGGTAAACTGGTGCTGTGCTGACATCAAAGATCCCTGACCCACATTTACGGGCACACATCTTGGCTTTGAAGGAACTTCAAGCCCTTTGGTATTTGAATTGTAAAACAAAAAAACAGCACTCAGTGTCGCTTGAGGACATCACATCTGCTTCATGCCCATACAATGGCTGGTAAGTCTCGGCAAGTCTTACCTCAGGACAGCAGGACAGGAAGGGTTTGATGTGAATGTTGGAGTTGTAGACCTTCAGGTCGTGATCTCCAAGCCCTCGTGTGACTCCAATGGTGGCCATGACTCTTGCCTGTGGTGAAATGCACTTGTATAAAACGTGGGTATGAAGTAAATGTGCAGTGCAGAACCTCTTATACATACTATTACCGCTATGCACAGGCATCATAACATGCAAACCCATATACAAACGTCCATTGTGATGCAATCATATACAAACAACATGATTGCACATTCACATGCATACACACACACACACACACACACACACACACACACACACACACCAACGTGCGTGCGCACACACACACACACGCACACACACACACACACACACACACACACACACACACACACACACACACAGGGTTACTAACCCCAGGGTTAATACTAGGCAGGGTGGAGTGGGAGTGGGCCAGTTGGGCGTTGTTGTAGGGTGGGTGTGGGTGTGGGTGTGGGAGTGGTTCTGTGCTGTGCTGTGCTGTGCTGTGCTGTGTGGTTCTAGGAAAATCCACTTAAGGCAGATTACAGGCTCGGGAGCAAAACTCCAACAGAGTAATGAGGCTTTCCAGAGCATCTCCTCTCCACTGCACTACCACTTCACCAGTGCAGAGAGGGAGAGAAAGAGGGAACCACAGAGAGAGAGAGAGGTACAGAGAGAGAGAGAGAGAGAAGAAAAAGGACAGAGATTGACAGAGAAAGAGAGAGACAGACAGTCGGTGAGAAAGAGAGCGACAGAATGCAAAAGAGAGAAAGCGACAGAATGTGAAAGAGAGAGACAGAGAGAGACAGAATGTGAGAAAAAGAGAGATAGGGAAAGAGAGAGAGAAAGAGTGAGAAAAAGAGAGAGAGAGCATACAGGCCTTTTCAGCAGCTAGTCTGCACTGCTTATCAGCGAACAGGAATAACATTGACAGGGGCCTCTCATAATTTTAAAGGAGTTAACTGAGGGCCTCTCGCAGTGCACAGATTCCTTGCTGAGGGCGAACAAGAGGGGGAGTATAATGGCCTCCCTTCATTCAAGTGCCTCGGGGGGGGCGAGGTTACTTCTTTACTAACACCCTTGCTCAATATCTTGGCAAGTAAGAAGCATGTAATAGGCTGAGCTGTACAGAGGGGATTGGGGGTATGCTGGATGTTACGCTAAAAAAGCCAGGTGATGAGTTTGTGTGCCAGGCAGGTAAGAGGTGCTTGAATGTCTTTTACTGCACTGTACTGTCAGTTAGCCCTAAAGCTATGTGTGAGAAAGAGTCGATATATCTGGCTTTGGTTTCTGTTTTTAAAACAAAAAGTAACAAGGAGTATGTGGTTATGATATGATTGTGTTTACCAGTCAAGGATTCAAAACACGTAAACAGACAAACACGGTATGGTACCTTTTTCCCTTCACCATAGATCAATGGGAATTTCAAATCATCTTCCACAATAGTCTTGTAAGCCCTACACGGACGATAAAAACAACAAAATATAGACAAAAATCCACTGAAGACATCTTCAATAGGCAGGCAAGTGCTTTGACATTTCAGGATGCACTATTCTTTTTTTAAGTTTCTGTAACTTTTTTTTTTTTTCAAAAAGTTCAATACAAAACAAAATGTAGCTGTAAACAGACACAGACAAACACACACACAGACACAGACACACACACACACAACCAGACACACACACACACACACACACACATACACAAACACATACGGACACACACACACGCACACACACACACACACACACACACACAAACACATACACATACACATACTCATACAAAGTTACTCACTTACACACACTGCAAAAATAAGCTAAAAAGATGGGTGTTTACCAGCCAGTCATTGTGTGGTCTCTGAAAAGCATCTTCTTGCCAAGCTCTTTGTGCTGGATCCGCCGAGGGAACTCGATGTGTGTGAACTCATTTCCCAGAAGCTCCGGCTTCAGGAAACCCTGAGTGGACAATCAGAGCCGGCCAGTGAATGCCAGAGCACACGGCTAACATGATCCATTTATAATCAAACCAAAGAATGTAATCCCATGCCAAGCAGTAATTATGAATTACACACAAGTGTGTAAAGACACATTACTGGAACACTGGTATGAATGAGTTCACCTGGTCTAAATGTGAAATTACATGACATAAACAGACCTATCTCTCTCTCTCTCTCTCTCTCTCTCTCTCTCTCTCTCTCTGGGTCTCTGGTCCTAAATATTTCAAGAGAAACAAAATGTACTGTACATCAACATAAAGAGGTAGAGGTAGTGGCGTCTCTCCATCTTAACTGACAAACAAGTCAGCTTGTCAACTGACAAATCAAATCTGGGCATATTTGTCACTTACATGAAGTAACTGATTATCAGCACTGTCCACACCAGAGTTCTCTGACACTGTACAGTACTTTATGCAGTAATAGCAACATTCTTCCCATTCCCTCAGGCACGGATTTATGCAATGAAGTCAAGAAGGTCAAACATAATCTTTGCCAGCAACCAGCTTTCTGGCACACACAGTGTGGGTGGTCTGATAGCTTTCTTAACAGATTTTCAATATACTGGGCGTTACAGTACAATACATTTTCTCTGCTGCATGTGGGTGTGTGTCTGTGTGTGTGCATGTGTGTATTTGTGTGTGTGTGTGTGTGTGTGTGGGTGTGTGTGTCGGTGTCGGTGTGGGTGTGTGTGTCGGTGTCAGTGTGTGTGTGTATGTGTAAAAGAGGGAGAGAAAGAGAGAGAGATAGAGACAGAGAGAGAGAGAGGGGGAAAGAGCACAGGCCTCTTGCAACTCTGGAAGTCTGCACTGCTTATCAGGAACCAGGAATGACATATACATTACATTTTCCTAGATCGTATATAGCACAATTCTCATGCATTGCAGAATGTATGACATACTAGGCTGCAATTCTTCAGTAAACCTCCATGCACAGGAGTCAGTCAGCAATGGCATTACGTGGCTCTACAGGGAAGCCTATAGCAGGACATGTCATATCATGGCTTGGTACACTAGCTGCCAAAAAAAGGGTGGATACTGACCAGGTACTGCAGCCGTTGTCTCTCAGTCTCTGGGGTAAACTCGTTGGACATGGGAATCACCTCATTATTACGTATAATAATGGCCCTGTGAAGAACAGACGACATTCAAGAACAGCAACGATTCAAGATATTATAGGATATCTGGCTCCCATCACGACTGCAACCATAAAGACAACATTTCACACGGAAAAACACACACAAGGTACAAGGTGAGATCACTACAGGGAATAGACTCATATCTAGGAGCAAGATACAGAAATATACACTGTGTTTTTATGTTACCTTATGATACAGTTGCATATTATGAAGACCTAATGCTTGCACTAGTGTAAATACTTTACAGTGCAGCAAGAGTGGAGCGGGAAGTGTTTCTGAGGAGCATAACATTACAGCATGTCTGGCACAATCATCTCAAAGTGTAATTATTTAGTCTAGCCTGTGACAATAGCTGCATGTTGTAGCATGATTAAACAGAGGTGATGCAATTCGCTTGGAATGGAGTACAATCACCCTGCTGTCATTACATTAATTTGCCAGCAGGGGGTGCCACAAACAACAAGGACAGCAGCCAAACAACTGCTGAACCGGCAAATTGACAATGGTTCTCCACTGTGAGTGCAGTATTTCAGAAAGTTGAAAAATGCTGGAACATTCAGATGAACCTAGTAATCTCTACCTTGTTTTTATTATTTTTTTCCAAATACTCCATATCTATTACAAAGGGGCTGATATAAAAGACTGATATACAAGTGATATAAAAGTGAGACTGAGGGTTATCAAGGGGAGGGAGGGGGTGGGTGAGTGTTTGCGTACTTCAGAGGTCTAAACAGTACATCCCAAAATCTCTTTACACATGGGTGCTGGTTTAAAATAATAGTATGTAGCATCAAAGTATGGTTAAAACAAACAAACAAACAAACAAGCAAAAACATCTCATAAGGCTCTCAGGAAATCATTTAGATACCAATGTGACATTTGGATGACAAAAGCTTTTTCCTCACACTTCTGAAGGATTCAACACATCTTGCTGGCAGATATATAATCTTATTATATCTACATATATTGTACATATTTTTTTCCTCACCAGTTTATGGCTTGTGTGCTTTAGATCAGCAATGTTATTTCAGAACTGCTATTCCACAAAGTACATCTGTTCCCTCTCTCCTCATCCCTGGCATATCTTCTCTCTCCCTTCTATGGCGTTTTTGTGTCTGGCTATATCAATATGCTTTATTAACCCTGTTTTGCTGTTTTGCCCGACAGACCACTGTGCTGTGTTTTTCCAGGTCTGAAGAATAATGCCTGTGTTTGTCACCCAAATGCATTCACCGAACACTACATCAAGATTATATCTCATCTTTACTCAGCCTATTTCTCTCAGGCTCCCTCTGCTCCGCAGACATGAAGTGAAGGAATGAGTAACTGTGCCTGCCTGTAGCGCATCCAAACAAACCAAACCTCAGAACAACAACACACTTGCTCATATCTGACGTATCTGACTATTTTTACTCCTCATGTCCAGGGACGTGTCAGTATTTTTATTTATTTTTCTTACTGCACTTCTTACACATTAGTGGGAGTATTGCTTGCCTACCATGGATGTGGGTACAGCATGGATGTGTACATCATTTATATAAATGTGTAGTTTGGGCAGCTCTGGATACACAATGTCATGACATATTTGAAGCAAAAAAGGTAATACAACCTCAATGATTAAACAGATATATATTTTCTTAATTGCCGTTGCCACTGGTGCTAAATTTGTCAAAGGACTGAATTTAAAAATAATCACCTGCATTTGACCACAAGCAATACGCCAAGAGCTTTGATCTATATTGCCAGGGCAGTTTGTTATATTGCCCAGTTAATGATCAGTCCACTGTGTCATGGGGTGTTAGCCACTGACCTGCTGTCTCCAGCGTTGGCCACGTAGAGCTTCCCCAGCAGGTGGATAGCGGCTATAGCACAGCAGCCCCCGGATATGCTGTACGAGGTCTTCTCCTTCTCGATCAGGTCATCCTGCACAGAGGGACACACCAGCTACGGTCAGTGTGCTTCTTCCTGTGACACGTTTAGATGTTTTTTTTTTTTTTTTGGCCTACCACCACCACTCCCCCTTCTTCGGAGGATGACTTTATTTTTAAATACAATATTTTACATAATATGAATTGAGGTTACATTCACATCTTTCACATTTGAGAATAGAAAGGGGGTGTCATACATACAAATTAGAAAAACAGTGTAAGACGGATGGGATGTACAGACAAGAGACAAGGCACAGTGACACATAAGAGACAGGACAGACGAGACAAGATAAGGGACAGTACTTGGGCAGAGCGCTTAGGTGTTTCTGTTTACAGTTGTCTCTGTGCTAATTGTCTGTCTGTGTATCTGTAATGTTGGTGTTCTGTTGTTATGTTTTTTTAAACATGTCTATGTGTTCTTTGTTCTTTTTTATCTCTGTTCTCCCTTTCTTTATATTATTTATTAACATGAACCTGACAGGGACTTCAGGTAAAAACTAGCTATTGGCTACATCTGATACCTTTTCAGAGCTTATGTAAATGGGCATGTTAAATAATGTATGTAATACATATAGAAAAATAAAACATTGAAATACTGGAATGGAGTGCATGGTGGATTGTTTTCAGATTGTTTCAGATATTATGAGATAAAACATGGATGATAGAAATCTGCTCTGTGCTTTAATGCAGAAGTACATGGAATGGAAATCTCACAATGACACCTCTGTATTTAGTTAGCAGAACATGTCCTAACATTTAAAAGATCCTTCTAACAAAAGCCTTGCACTGCTCTAATAACAGTCATTTGTAATAGAAGGCTGTGTTGGATTAAAAAAATATCCCCTATCCCTGTGCCAAAGAAATTATTACTCCGTTCATTCCTGTTGTACAACACTATGTCTGTTGCTGGTCGTGTTGTCAAAAGGATTTGTTAGACTTTGCCATGCTGTACCACAGTGTGTAACCGAAGCAAATAATATGCTGAGACAGAATCACTGGCTGAGCCGGAGAAATTCACTGCCAATGTCAGAGGGAGGTGACAGGATATTTTACAGAACTGAGTTCATTATCACTCAATCCATGCAGGGCAGCAACAGGAATAACCATCATTACCGCCTCCATCACACATGGTCAAACAATTAACTCCGCCCCCCCCCCCCCTTTTTCGCTTAACATTAAAATGTCAATTACAACTGCAATTTGGAGGGACCTTGCATATTTCAAAGGACAATTTTCAGCTGTAGTTGTCATTATACCACTGTTTTTTATGCTGCTGTGGGCAGCCAATCAGAGACTCATCAACAATTTGAGGTCATTCGTTGCTGACCGGCTAGAATGACTGAGGTAAACAAAACAGATTGTTGTAATGAATGTGAAATGAATCCATCAGAGCAGGTTTTATTTGGGTGTTTTCTGTATGGGTGGTTTTTAAGGCCGGTCCCTGCCTGCCTGTTCAACAGCCAAGATATAAATGTGATCTTGTGCAACGTTTCAGTGTGTAAACAGAGCACAGGCCTTTCATTCAAAATGTCTGACCCAGGGTTGGAGGGGTCAAAGTACTGTCAAAGGGACAAACATTGATTGTGTCTTAGGTCCAGAGAGAGGGCTTTAGGAATTGGATTAAAATGTGAGTGCAATAAAAAGGTTTTAGACACTTAACCGAGTTTGGAATCTGTGTATAAATCCAAGGTCTTGTGACTGTAAATCTGACAGTGTGAGTAGCGATTCTGTAGTATTCAAGTGAAATGGTGCTTTTGGTTGTGAGCCCATGGACATGGCCTTGTGAGTGGAGGGTTTCACCACCATTTACTATCAAATCTTGGCTGTTTTCCATGAATTTAATACTGTGACTACTGCGAAATTTGGAAGTACCAGATCAATAAAAGATTCAAAGGGATACCGAGGGTTTTTGCTGAAAATCTCAACAATGTATCAAGTTGCAGATTTGTTGTAAATCAACTATCCTGTGATGCTTGAATCGCTTAGCATTTCCCTGTTTGTCAGTGTGATGTTGTCAAGACGTTAATGCAGGCTGAATTAGTTGGCGAACCTCCAATCGATTACGTTATTCACTTACGAAACACTCTGACATCCCACATGACAAGATATCTTTAACACTAGTACTTACCACTAACCAAGTCAGAAATGGAAGCATATTCCTGTGTGTATGTGTGTGTGTGTATGTGTGAGAGAGAGAGAAAAAGAGAGAGAGAAAGAGAAAGAGAGAGAGAGAGAGAAAGAGAGAGGGACAGAGAGAGAGAGAGAGTGAGAGAGAGAGAGAGAGACAGTACATTGGACTAATGCAGCAGATTTTTTGGCCTGCTCTACGCAAACACAGGGTGGTGCGGGGCCCCTCACCATCTGTCTGAAGGCGTTCTCGATGATGCCAGTGACCAGGCCCTCCATGCTGATCACCTTCTCCATGTGGAAGTGAGTGGTGGCTGTTTCCTGTGTCTGCGCCTCCTGCTCCTCAGACTCCTGGCCAGCTCCCTTCTTGCCGTCCGCCTGGTAGGGGCTGCCGTTCTTGGCCAGGCAGATAGGGGGCGGCGTGGAGGGGTTCTCCAGCAGGTGTGTCACGTCACACAGGCGGTCCCGGATGATCCGGTGGAGGAGTTTGGACGCCATGAGCGCAGCTCCTGACCCAGCGTGGCCATCAAACACCCCCCAGAAATGGAGAGGGAGGCCAGAGGTGTCCTGTTAATGAGAGGAAGAGACAGAGAGAGAAAGAGAGAAGGGGAGGAAAAGAGTGAGAGAAAGAGATAGAGAGACAGAGAGAAAGAGATAGAGAGGGAGAGACAGAGAAAAAAGGGTGGGAGATTGCTTAGACACTTAGATGAGTCATTTATGCATCACTGTTTAACATACAGTACCCTCTGTTTTTTATCCAGTAGTTGCTGTTGCTGCAATGTAAAGGTCTGTAAATGAGTACAAGTCACCACTGCCATTACCTGGTGGACTGAATACAGACAGAAAGATAGAGAGAAATGCTACAGTTGATTCTAGCCCGCATAAGACCCTCAGGTGGCCCGGATGACTGATTCAGGCTTAAAATGCTGCTTAACCCAAATGCTTAGGCACGCCACCAACTGTTGGAAGTCAGGTGCATGAGAGTATACTGCACCCTTGCATTTTTCCAATGCATACACCAGGGGGTGCTGGCTTTACTTTGCCTGCCCAAGCCATATTGAGACTGCGGTTATGAGGGCTTTGATGATGATTCTTAGATTGGAGCTGCGGAAAGACTGGCGAGGAACAGCCAATTGGGTTTGGTGGAATTATGTTAAGTCTCATTTGGTTACCCATTTAACTCTCTTCAATGTCTAGTTTTCGAATGCACAATTGCACCTCTACTTTGGCATCCTTCATTTTGGATTTTGTTTTGGGACTCTAACTGCAATCACATAGCTGGGGTTACCTGGACCTACATCCCAGTTTAGCTCGCATACACTTCAACATCTATACACACACACCACAGGTCAGGGACTTCTAGGAAACACCATCGCTGTCCCCATCATTTCACAAACAAGTGTAGAGTTCCTCTGTGGCTGGTGTGAGTGTTTCACATGACCACATCAGCAGTGAAGACATACGCAGAGAGAGAGAGAGAAAGAGAGAGAGAGACAGAGAAGGAGAGACAGAGACAGAGAGTAAGACATTTAAAAAGAAAGAGAGAAAGGTACAGAAAAAGAGAGAGGGGGATGGAGAGAGAGAAAGAGAGAGAGAAGGAAAAAAGACATGGAGAGAGAGAGAGAGAGAGCGAAAAAAAGAGAAAGCGAGAGAGAGAAACCGAGGCTGACTCAGGAGCAGATGCTTGTGTGGGGATGCGTGTGGCGTGCGGGGACAGGGAGGGACAGGCATATGGCACCAGAGATGTGCTACGCTGGCTCGGAGGCTGATGGGGCTGGAGCCTGTTCAGGTGCTTTCCTCATGAGTCATGTACGAATGCGTGTCCTCACTGAACGGCAGGCAACATGCATTAAAATGCAGAGCTGCAGTCACACCAGTAGAACAACCATTTCACATGAAGGAAAATATTCTTTTATATTCTGTGTGGTTTGAGTGGTACTGACATTTTGCAAGAGCGGGGCTGTGTGTGTTTTTATGATCCTGCTGCTGCTTTCTCTCATCAAAACAAGGCATCCACAGCATTGCTGAAAAGCCCAATTCAAAATGGACTGAAATACAGAATGTACAACACACCAATATAACAAAAACTAAATCCAGTGTTGATGTGGTTGACTTCAAGTTCAAGTTATTGTGCTTTGTACCGTTGCATTTATTTGTTTAGCCCACCTTTTTAAATGAGCAGTTCACGTTTGCAAGACTTTGCCAGTGTGCATTGTGATATTCATTATGTACATTATGCTCAAGCCAACTAAGTGCAGTTTCTAATTAGTGAGTATTTGGGTGTGTATCAATATCATAGATTTACAGTACACTTTGCCATTTTATTATAACAGCTGTATCTGATACAAAGCCTATCTTCTCTTTTGTGTGATTTTATGTATTTTTGTACATGGCCCCTAAGCTAAATTAACTAAATAAACTAAACTAAACTGAACTAAAATTCACTGACAGGTGAAATAAATGAAACCCATAGAGCCCTGCACCAGTACAGCAGGGGGCGACGTAGAGGCAGGTTCCACCCATCCACCCATGCAACTCTACACCCATCTACCCGCCAGGCCTCTGTCACCTGGCTTGAGGATACAGACACTTCACTGCAATTACATTTTCCTACATCGACGTGGCTCGCTGACTAGATTTTCCCTCTTCGAAGGACTTAATCTGTGTCCTGTGCTGCAATGTGTGTGTGTGTGTGTGTGTGTGTGTGTGTGTGTGTGTATGTCCTGCTGGCTCCCGGGCCGCCGCGGAGGAAACCCGATGCCCTCCTCTCATTGGCCCCTTCCCCCATTGATTACTCTGGCTGCCATGGCGATAGAACATCTGTCCCATTCTAGTCGCCGGGGAGTGGGGTGGGGCATACACTAATGGGTGATGTAATTGATTTAGCTAAGAAGCTGAGAGGGTATAGTGTAAGAGTGTCTTTGTGTGTGTGTGTGTGTGTGTGTGTGTGTGTGAGCACATGTATGTGTCTTTGACTATGTGACCATGTGAGCATGTGTGTGTGTGTGTGTGTGTGTGAGTGAGCATGTGAGTTCTTATGCGTGCATCTGTGTGTGTGTGTGTGTGTCTTTTAGTGTGTGTGTGTGTGTGTGTGTGTGTGTGTGTGTTGAAGAGGGATTTGTGTACATGGAGGAGGGAGGGGTCGTTAGCCCTGATACAGTATCGACCACTCTGGGATAACACTGCTGAGAGATTAGTTTGTCTGTCTCCGGCGCTTGTCTTTGCCACGCCCGCCAGCCACTGGACTGCTTTGGAGGCGCCAGCAATACGGTGAATGTATGCAAACACACGCTCACACACACACACACACACACACACACACACACAAATAAACACACACGCTGAAGTGCAAATTTACTTATGATAAGCACATAGGCCTACTAAAAATACATGCATATATCAGCCGATAAGCACACACACACAGATACAAACATGCACATATGCACACACACACACACGCACACACACACATACACTTTAGCACACACACACGGCCTCCGAGGTAATTAAAATCTCATTAAGGATAATTCACTGAGGGCTGACGAGAATCACAGAGAGTATATCACAGAGAGTCCTACTTCTAACTATAATCACATTTGACCCCTCAAGATAAATCCCTTGTAATCTGCTCCGAAACAATCACATTCCACCCAAACTTACCTGCTCCTGGGGGGCTCGAAGACTGTATGGTACCCACATCGAGCTTCATAAGCCCCAGGCAAGGTGATAAAACATTAATAACCCTATGAGATCTAGACAAAGTGTGCCATGACAACAGAATGTCTAGGGGCTATATTTTTCTGGGCCTAGTACATACTTCCTCTACATACTTATATGGCCAGTTTATTTATATTTGCATGTCTCCCTCTATCTTAGGCTTGTTATATATACTTTTTTTATCATCATCAAGTTAATTATATAAAGATATATTTTGTTTAATTATAATAATTAAAAAAATGCATTTATGGACTATGGGAAGTTCATCATTTCCTGTTATTTTGGATATTTAACAATTTACAGTTGAAGAACAAAGAGTGAATTAAACTAAGTGAGCTGTGGAGAGTAAACATTAATTGTAAACAATAAATACAAATTCTAGCCAGTTTAGAATGGCACTGAAAGGGTAGCCAAGCACACTGCGTTCAAAAGCATCCTGCCAGAATAACAGTGCTCACTGCTCACTAAAACAAAAAAGATTGCTTCAGGACAAATTTGTACCTTGCCTGTTTTTTTTCTGCTGTTTTTGCTCTTTCTGTCTGTTTCTCATTGTTGGTGTTTTGATGGAAATTTGCTCTCAGTGGCGCAGAGCGTCAGAGTGACACACATGATCGAGAGGAGGGGGAACAGAGAACAGACGGCTGGGTTCACGTCCGTCCGTCCGTGTCGCTCACTTACCCCGCTATCGTCCAGCAGCATGGACGTGCGATGCTGCTTCTTGTCGCTGATCTTCCTCACGTAGAGCAGCTCGCAGGACGCCTGGTCCTCGTTCAGCATGCTCTTCCCAGCATTTATCACCCTGCGGACGGAGACGGGAGACCATGAGAGAGGGACAATTTACAATTTACACTTCAAAGCTCCATACGCGAGCATCCTATGGATCAGAGGCTTCCAGAGAGGTTACGGTGGCGCTACCCCAACTAGAGCACACCCGTAGTGAGGAAGTGCTGAGCGCATAAACATACAGATATAACCTGTAAAAACATGAGTATTATTTACTGACTAAATATGGTTTTAATGTATACCATTTGTATTAAAAAAAACAGAGAAATAGGAAACAGAAAGAAACAGGCAGATGAAGGACAAGTAAATGTAATAGTTGGAGAGAAAGAAAGAGAGAGCGAAAAAGAGACAGAGGATGAGAGGAGGACACAAATTGAAACATGGTATATGGTAAACAGACAACATGACACAACAGACAAACAGACACAACAAGAGACAGGGAGATGGAGAGAGACAAGAAAGGGAAGAAGGAGAGGAGGAGAGACAAAGACAAGATGCCTCACAGGAGAATATATGATACGACAAACTAAAAAGTAATGGAACCCACCCCCCCACAGACACACACACACACACACACACACACACACACACACACACACACACACACACACACACACACACACACACACACACCACACTGTAAAGCCTGGGCGGCTTAAGTGCTTCCCTCCCTTGGTGATGGCACTCAGATGGACTCCCTCCGACACTCACTCACCACTGAGGGGGAGACTGACTGGGCAGGACGCCTGAGACCCGAGGAGATGCAACTGGTCCCATGCCGGACACATTACAGCTGGCACAGTCCAGCCCTGCGTCTCTGAGAGGAGAAGGGACCTGGGGTACAGGGACACCACCCCACACTCTCAGCCTGAGATGGGTAGGCTTTGGTAGGCTGTGTCTATGCTGCCTACCTACTAGCTGGTGCAGTGCAGGCCTGTGTCTCTGAGAGGAGAGGGGACCTGGGGGACCCCACCACATACCATCAGCCTGAGATGGGTAGGCTTTGGTAGGCTGCGTCTTTGCTGTGGATAGAGATGTGACTGGGTCATGTTTTGACTCCTGACACACCCCAAGCTGCCCTTGCAGTGGTGGACTGTGGTCAGCTAGTGTGTGCCATCCCCTTTGACTATTTTGCCATTTCACTGACTATGATGAAAGATGTCATAAGGTGGAGGACTGATGCAAAAAATAATTTGTTACAGCCTTGCTCAGCTATGTAGTTATTAAAAGGTAGGTGCCATGTTGATTGGTTGTTGTTGCTACTGCAGAGATTTACTAGGCTGCGTTATCTCCCAAAGGATGAACACTATTCTAAAGAAGATTCAAAAGAGAGCACTGAAGCACATTTTTCCGTAGCATTTAGAAAAGTCTTACCCTAACAACAACTCATACCCTTGATGTCACTAAGATGCTTTCACATCATTGCACTCATTTAGGAGCCTTCCAAAGCAAAAATAAAAGGACTATCCGTCCGCAGCCATAGTGCAAACGCAGCTGGTGCCGAAGTCAGCATTTCCTACTCTTCTACACCTGAGACTGTTTAGATCACAGGGAATTCCACTGGTTTTGTTTGTGATTTCCCCTCTCTATTTACATTTTAGTCACACATCTGCCAGTAGGGCTAACACTATTGTGTTGATAGGTTGTTATATGAATGTATTTATATTGTAATAATTGGGTATATGGGTTTACTTGGTATCATAATCATGACTGAGGTGATATTAGCACGGGTTGGGTTGACATGGATTTGCTCCTGAAGTACTATATATACATAAACACATGCAAGGCCTTTTTACTCAATTAAACTTGTTTATCTATGTTTTGGTAAATAATTTAGCAAATGTTGTATCTTCTCTGATGTCCGCCTGTGTTGCGGTCAACAATTAAGCCTCAACAGCCTGAAATGGAACTGGGGAAGAAGCTAATAACTGCACGCCGGCTTGTGCGGTATCTCATCCGATTCCCTCTGTAGCTGTGCAGATGTTATCTCAAGTGGCCTCATCATCTGCTCCTGCGTCTCTTTGTTAGGGGATCAGCCTGCCTGGCAAATGTGAAACGCATGCCTGCCTCTCATCTCATCTCATCTCCGCCATGGTGGCACTGTCATCAAAAGCACTGAAGCTTTCAGCCGCTCTGTGCGGCTCTGTGATGATGATGATGACGACGGCCTGGATCTTCCTGGAGCTTTGTCCGCTAATGTGGAGCTTTCAAAGGGGCGGTGGGGATCTCCAAAGCCTTCCCTCGCCTCCCACGGCTGTGTTTATAACTGTGCGTCTGATTGTTCAAGATTTGACTCAGGCGCTGAAACACTGCATGGCTTTCATTGGCATCAAACAAGCGTTTGAAGGCTGAGAGCAACATGCTGCAGACAATGAGGATGTACTCGGTCGTGGTAAAGGGGGTCCCAGACTGAGGCTGGGCTCTGGGACGGAGCCATCTTCCATCTGCTATATCAAGGGGTTTCCATTCAAACACTGCCAGCCTCCCAGTCTGCCTGCCGTCCCTTTCTGTCTGTTCCAAACACACCTGACGGATGTTTATGTAGCATGTGTGATATAAACTGCTCGTCTGTCTATCTGCCTGCTTGTTGTCTGTTTGTCTGTCTATCTGCCCGTCTGTCTGTCTGTCGGTCTGTCTGTCTGTCTGTCCATCTGTCTGTCACCTGACTGATGTCAATGAAATGTGTGGTGATGCTGAGTGCTTGCGATTGGTTGGACCATGTGTGTCTGCTGCACCCTAAAATGAGTGAAACATACATGGCAGAACATCCACTAGAAATAAATGGTGTCAGTATAACTGCCATAACAAGCCCATTATGTTTGCTTTTCATCATGTCAACCCCGCCTTCTTAAAGCTGGTGCTTGACCAAGGGTTTGATTCAGCTGCTTGGGGTTTATTAGCATTCTTGGTGAGAAATGATAGATATGTCAGAAATTTGGCCTATGATTTTTCAGTGGTGCCGGGAATGTTTTCCTGTTCATCAGAATGTTTTTTCTCTTTACAAGAACAATAAATGTCAGTAAACTTGAATGGCTCCTTTGTTGTGGCCGTCGCCCACAAAAGAAGAATAGGAATGGAAACCAAAAGTCAAACTCATCAGCACGGAAGGTCACGTGGTCAACATCATCCCTGCTCTCGTACAGAACAGAAACCACAAAAGTCTCCTGTGTGCTTAGGAAAATGAACTCTATTGCTATATATGCAGATGGACAGTGTCCATTGGTCTGCACGAGGCACTGAGTCATTCATGCAATTGTTACATAATATCCTCTTATGTCAGGTTAAGAACATCCTGATCCCATGCTATGGGATGACCACAATGCGCCTGGCACAAAAAAAAAGAATAATAAATGATCAACAATGAAAATCTAGATGTTGGATAATTCTGCGATTTGAGAAAAAAAAATCCCAGAGATTTTACAGTGTAGTCTAGTTTTACTTACTTCTCCTACACAGCCCTAAAGCTTCTCAAACATTGAATATAATTTAAAATGTATTAAAATGCAGGATTACACATCACATTCTCAATTCACCATAGGATCCTGCAGTGGGTGTGTTCAAATGTCAGACAGAGTTCTTTACTGATGCCGAGCTCAGCATCTTTAAAGCTCTGGGCTGCTGTGACCCTTCTCTGAGAGCGGGGGGATATCCCGTTAGCAATAGGACGCCGGCAGTCACCAGGCACAGGCCTGTGTCGGACTTACAACCTGATACATGCCGCATGACAAGCAGCGGAGATTAGGGGATTTGAGCCGGTGGCCGCAGAGGGACCGATGACTTGAGCCAGTGATGAACTAGGTTTTCCACATTCACGCATTTGTGCATACTATCTCTGCATGTTTCTCTCCCTCTCTCTCACACGCACACACACACAAATTAGCACGCACACACAAACACATTCTCTCTGTCTCTCTACCTCTTTCTCACACAAATACAAACACACACACACACACACACACAATCTCTCTATGTTTCTCTCTCTCTATCCTACACACACACACACACACATTCTCCGACCTAGGCAGCATCTGAGAAGTACTGAGGTCTCACACTGGGACTCGAGCTGTTTCACTATTCAGTGACCCCTGTCAGGTTGCGTTTGGACCGTGTGGTGTGCACACCCTACACTCTGCAGGACGCCACTGCTACCCCTGACTCGGGATTATGAAACAGCATTCACTTTCTAATCAGCTGAAAGCGGTAAGCTGGCCTCAAAGAGCAACGGGATGCATTAGTACTGATGACACAGAAGAATTAAAAGTCGTCAGTTAAACTTTCAAGCAGCATCTCAGAATCTTGGCACTTCATCAGTCACAAACTGACCAGGGACTGACTGCGCATAGGAGGAGGGACGTCTCTAGAGGTGGAGAAGGTGGAGTTTGTCTCTGGAAAGTGAAGCATCCAAAGGTCATGCTGTCCTGACAGTGGGCTGTAGTGGAATGTGTGCTTTCTACAGTCATTGTTAACAACACAGCCTCATACCAAATCTGTTCAGAGACATTAAAAACTGACTGTGCATGCTTCATAAACTCAGTATATTAGGGGGTGGAGATGTGCTATATTGTGTGTAAACTGCACATAATTGACAGGGAAGGGTTTTGTGTTGTTCAGATTTCATGGCTTTGTTAAAGAAATGTTATTTACAGTACAGTAATCCATTGAGAAACGCTATAATGAAAAATAAATCCTTCATAAATATAAGGTCCCCATGTGAAAAGCCCAGAATCCTATATCACATTTGATGAAGGGGTCAAATTGACAGTGATCCTAAAAATACAAGTGCATATGACAGCGTCTAACTGAGCTTGTGATGCCACACAATAGACAGGGCTGTTGTACTGTACGTGGTTGGTGGTGAAGCAAACACACACAAGTCATACAAGGAAGTGGTATACTAACTCTGCATTCAAGATGGCGAAATGAGCCACATGCTACCCACCATGCTCTCATTCATCAATTCAGTCATGAAATGCCAGTGAGTGAGCTCTCCATCTTTAACCTCAGGGATATATTCATACAAAACAAGAACTCTGAGAGGGAACACCGTGCTACGTTACTCCTCTAAATCGCATCCCTGTCAGCAGTTATTAGCTTTGCTCTGTCAGCTGTACTGTGATTTACCATCCACTCCTTAAAGCCGTATGTATCCTTGTTCAGCCTGCCTGCGCAGCCTAGCCAACACCTAGCCGACACAGGCAGATACAGGCTAGCCCCACTCTCACAGGGGCACGGGGAAACCAGACACCAGGAAAGCCTAAGTCACTACAGCAATCAGCAATCTCAAACACTCAGTGATCCCACACTGTGTGACTCCTGAATGGGTTGCTGTTCCAGTTCCTGACCTGGACAAGTAACCCACATTTACAATGTGGTTTGGTTAATGTTTTCACATGTTCACATACACACTCCTACATGCGAAGAGCCATTTGATGCAAATGTCTTGTCATATTTCATCACTGTGGTGATACAGCACTTCTTTAACCATCAAGGATTAGACATTGCTGAGAATACAGACAGATCCATGATCAGCTGTTTGGATTGATTAACACCAGAGCTGGGCTGAGACTGGACCAGATGCACCAAACAGGCCGGTCAACACCCACAGATGTCCATCTGTCTGGGTGCCCAACGGACTGCCATGAACGTGTTCCTCAAAAGAGGAAGTGCAGTTCTCAGAAGGCGAGTTCCCCTTCTGCGTTCATAATCAAGCCCTTTACATTTCGGCCTACAGTAAGACTTCATTTTGAGGAGGGGGTGGTGTTTCCGATACTATTCCAACATGTGACCTCTCTCGATAGCTGAAAGGACTCTTTTGACATCAGAAGCCACACAACTGCTGATTAAACATGGACTTCACAGTGATCTCAATCTGGGTTATTCCATCTTCCCCAATCACTACAGTCTGTGTGTATATATTTAGCCTTGTGTTAATTTCCTCTTCTGCTGTCTATAGGCACACTAGATGTCAGTGACCCGAGTCTGAATGCTGACAAACATCGTCAACGTGTGTAGCAGTTCCTCCCTGAGTTAAAAAAGTCATCATTTCCTGTCTGTGGTCAGCGTGAGGTTTTCCAAAGAAGGCGGTCTAGAGAGTACAAGGAAGGCGTTTTCAAGAACAAATGACTGAAAATAAGAGCACCATTAACGGGAGCCTGAATGCTTCTCTTTTTTTCATCATGATTAGTGTTTTATGTAGTTACTGTATGTGCAAATATGTAAGGTTACAAAAATCCAATGAACACGTCAGAAGGAGTAACTGTATTACAAAGACACTACTTCTCTCACTTGCCAAGGTAACCAATGTGGCAATTTCAGTTACTTTCCACTTCAGTCCTTACAGTTAAAGAAACAACACAAAAGAGTTTACCTGTGGTAGAGTAGATCTCGTCTTTCAGTCAAATATTGTTTTACTTTCACTTTTCAGCTTGTAGCAGGAAGACATAAGCTGCTTTCATGATAGATCAAGGTATAGTGGATGAGCTGACCAATGTCATGTTTCAGTCTAAGGTTGGATAGTTATACATTGTGAGAAAGACTTACTGTCTTGAATTGTTGAGGTATGTTTATCTATTTCAGTACACCTCAAACATGGACAGAATTATGAACTGTGAAAATACATTTCTGAGGCTTGATTTAGGTCAAAGGAAGAATAATATAATAATCAGATAAGCATTACTGGCATGACTGCAAGAATACTGGCACAGTCACAAGTAAAGAATTATACAAGCCCGGTTGCAACCAGCATGCACTGAAAAAAACTCAAAGTTTTGAAATACAGCATTTATGTAGAGGCTACTGTAGCTCATTAGAAAAAGAGGAATCCAAGCCACTCTTCTTGTCCAAAACATGTAAAAGCCTTTACTCTAACAACTATATCATATTGAGCAACAACCCTCGCATAGCTGCACATAACACCTACTGTAGCTCATTTCCATGTACAAAGACAACCATGCTGATAACCAGCACTAAGACCTACAGCACGCAGCATGCACTCATGCAGTGAGACTGTTTCGCACTGCTAGACCACAACAGGTCTGACGACACCAGCCACAATAGCAGAGATAAAGGCAGCATCACATTACACTTTTATTGATTTTCCTCACAGGGCCATTAAGGGGCTTATGTACACAGGCATATGTACACAAGGAAATTCAGGCTTGTTGGGGTGGCAGTCAGAGCACATCCTCAACTGTAGTGATGGCACTCCATCACAGGCTCAGAGGAAGCACACCAGTGGTACACATACACTGGTTTACGCCGTCATCATGGTGACACTCCACAGTGATAGACCACCTACAAAAACTTCACAAATGCTTGACTGAATTCATTAAACTGAAGTGAAGTCTTCAGTTCTGATTGTTCACTGAACATTACCGTAACCCAAGTCAACTCCTAAACCTTACCATGGCTATTTGTTGTAATTAACAACATTTAAACAGATAATTTAGATGTAGACTAAGCTGTTCAATAAGAAGTGATGGGAGAAGTGATTCATCTTAGCAAGCTGTCCATATTGGCCAGCACTGTTAAAACACTGCTACACCCACTCAACACAATGACAGTTAGTGGACAACCTGGAAAAACTAGCTCAGGGCTTTGCCTGTGTGGCACCAACAAAACACGAATCTCATAAGTAGTTTGTGTACAACCAGGTGTTCCTCTGGTCCCAGGTGTGGCAAAATTACTGAGGATGACAACAAAAACAACAGCCTACACGCCCCGTCTAAATATGGCAAACAGTTCAGAGTTAAGTGGTAACCTTTTCCACTAATCTTCATGACCTTCAGCTGAAAATAAGAATTCTGAACCCTGAAATAATTGTACCCGTTACCCCTAACGGTAGCCGTACAGGGTGCTTGTATATTGTATGAGAGGACATTTTTTTTCCTGCATGCTGGCAAAGGCTAATGAGATGTGTGTGTTCAGAGAGACACTGCCCTGAGTCACGCTTTTGTGTTCTCCAGGGCCACCATATATATATCTCACTGACTTGGATCATCACAGCTTTGGACCTTTACCTTTGTGTACCCCAGGCACACCATATAATGAGACCGCATGACTCAGCAACGTTTTTCCTGTCTTAAATCAAAACCAACCCAGGCTTGGATTTGGTGGTGATGGGGGTCAGTGTGAGTGTGTGTGTGTGTGTGTGTGTGTGTGTGTGTGTGTGTGTGTGTGTATGTGTGTGTGTGTGTGTGGGTGTGGAGGTGATACAGGTTTGAATGAAAGGAAGTTCATACACACCCCTTTCTCTCTCCCATCAGAAAAGATGGCAGGCCTGAGCGCTGACTAGTGTCTGTGCTGACTCAACCATAAACACAAAATTACTTTCGAGGTGACAGGAAAGGAAAAGCCATAGTTTATTCTCACTGCAAGGCCAGGACAGGTCAGGGAAGGGAGGGCGCACCAGTAAATGAAAAACTCCAAATGAAACATCAGACAGAAGAAAAAAGTATGATATTTACTCCATGCCTTCCAAGTAGAGTACTGTTCTGTTCGAACCCTAGATTCTAGATGCTTATTGATCTCTGGTTTGTCTGGCCATCAACAACCTGACTTTTTGTAATCATGTTTACCTACTATTGATTTCTATTACTTATTGATTAATTCTTATGTTATCTAAACACTGTCTTGTTTCATTACTGTGCGTAACATTCCAGTTTCTTTGTATTTTTAGCTAATAACACATTAAAAGTCATGTCCAGAGATAAGTCTGTGGTACTTTTATTGTTTGAAAGCTGTAAACAGCAGGCTTACTAGTCAGCTTCCTGATTCTTGCAGTAAACTATTACATAACCACAGTTTCTAAAATGGCAGTGATGTTTTGCAAGTCTTGTATCCAAATACAACAGTGTGGGCTCCCTCTGAGTTTAATCCTGGATTAACTGTGTTTTGACACATCATGAGACAAGTTTGCCCAGTGGTGTTCGCACTTGACTACCCACACACTTGTTCAACGTCTTTTCATAGAAGCCAAAAAAAAAGAACTGCTCTTTTTCACTATGTCATGCATTACCTATTGAGTTTACACTGTGGTCTCAGTTTGTCACTGGGGTTGAATGCACTTACCCTAGTGTACAGAGTTTGACCTGAACAGTGTGAGTGGGTTGAGAGGGAGGACGGTATAAAAGGTGACCTGAGGCACCAGGGATGCAAAGAGAGGGATGATGCATTTTACCTGCACAGCATACATCGTCTGGTTCTTTTTTTCTGGGTATCACTCCTACATCAGTGATACCATCAGCAATGACGTCATCTCTAAGTAGGCTACCCTTTTTTTTTTTGAGATGATCATTGTCAATTCGACTCAGGTTCAACAAAATTTATCCGCAAAAGATGCTGGATGAGTTCCAGCTTTATGAGTAACATGTCATTCTCTCTCTTTCTCTCTCTCTCTCCTTTAGAAACACACACAGTCATTGACTGCATGACAAAGTTTGAAACGGGTGTTAAGTCCGTTTGAGTAGTTTAGCCTACCTTGCATCTATTTATAATGTAGAAAACAACTGGTGAATAACTATCCTATTTTGAGATGGTGACAGATGCATGCTGATTTTTTATTATGTATAATGTTATCATCCCATTTCATTATGGCTGCCTTTGTGAAAGACAGTTTTAGGACAGCCTAAATGGTCGACGTTGAAACAAAAACGTGGCCCCATACAGTGCGTTCAACTAAAGCTGCTGCCAGATTAAGAGAACAAGATGCTCTATCTGTCATTGTATACCAAGGGCGCCTCCAATATTCAAAGAAAGATAGTCTGCTAGACCCCAAAAATGTAAGATGTTGCACTGCGGTGACTGTACTCCAAGATGTAGGCTACTGTGTTACCATCTTTCTGTAGGCTACACCATCTTACTGAAAGAAAAGCGCATAGGGGAGCAGGCTGACCTTCCCTCGCTGTAGTGTAAGTAAGATTGGGATGTTACAGTCGCCTTAAAGGGCTATGCGGCTGACGCCGTCCTCCTCTACATTCACCAGTCTGACATGCAGGGATAAGCTGCATCTCCGACAAAGCCTTTTCTCAAAAAATGACGTAAATGTGTGCGACTAAACACTGAATTGCAAACTGCGATGTTGCTTTGAGCAACCATCTCTTATTTCTAAATCGTCACAAAATTCAGCTCAGTGTCAGTGTAATATGCTGGCCTTTTTGTAGAATCAATGCAAAATTCACCACTCACTCGGCATAGCCCGTCCGCCACGGCAGCCTGCTATCCCGCTTTGGCGTTATGACCGGTCGAGATGCATGTTCTGTGGAGTATTGCAGCAGCTCCGGCGTTAGGTCCAAAAACTCGGGTCGAGAATAAGGGAATCGGGGAGGAAGACCGTCCAACCCACAGTTCTGAACATTGCCCGAGCCGTGCTGGTGGTGATGATGGTGGCCGTGCGGCATTATCCCTCCCACCAGAGTGGACATAGCATTTTTAACTTTGCTTATCATTGCGGTAAAAATATGGCATGAAGAAAAGACGCCGCGACTTCAAATCAATTCATAAATAAAACTGAACGGCGAGAACAAACCAAACTCTCGGAGATAAAAACGCGATGCAGGAAGCGATCGTTTCAGACCCCATGTGACGTTTTGACAGACAATGTTTTTCTCGTACGAAAAAAAAAACTCTATGAGCTGAGTGCGTATCACCCAAGAGGATTTGGCAAGGCAGTACGTATAATCATACCACTCCGTAGGCTACGGCAAGTAGCCTCCACAACGGAAAACGGTGCGGCGGATCCTTTCAGCTAGCCACCATATCGTCATAGGCGGTGGGCGACTGAATGCAGGCAGCCAGTCTAGTGCAACACCACAATCATCATGTGCAACATTTCCATTGCCATCTCATATCCTGACGAACGTTATCTGTTAAGGCCTGTTTGTGCACGCCAGAGCCTAAATGTGTCATAATAACAATAATAATAATAATAATAATAATAATAATAATAATTTGATGTTAACCACTGTTTCCTTCACACTGTTTCAACAACATGATTATTGCATTTCTTTGCTTATTTTCGAAAAATCTAAAATGTTTTAATATATATGTTTATAGAAATTGTGCTGTTAGAATAAAATAAGTTAATTCACAAGTTGACTCACAGCTCACAGCAACCTAAATACCACCTACACACTTCCCCTTTAAGCAAAAAGCTCTGCTCACAAGCACTTCATAATGCACTTGGAGTGAGATGGCGTATAGTTGGTATGATATGCACAGCATCCTGGTACCGGAGTACCCTCTTGTGGGCTTTGAAACTCTCGTACATCAGTTGCATAGGATTAATTCACACTCACAATATTACCAAGAAGACTGGGACCCAGATGTCTTCACCTTATTTGGATGCAGATTGGTTGTATGGGAAAAAAAGTCTTGGGAAGTTATAGGAAAGAGACCAACAAACTATATACTTCTTCAAAGGATAATTTATAATGAGGTCCTAGTTTGAGCTATGAAGACAGAGCAGACAAAACAGACAGTAAAAACAGTGCACACACAGCTTAACACTCACCATTATGCTGAGTTATCACCTGGTTTCCAACCTCTAGGCAAATGTGATTTGTTGGAGGAGCCACATTTAGAAACTGGGGTTAATTTAGGCCCTAACAACTTACATTCAGCACTTGACAAAGCAGGACAGAGATCTCTTTCACACACTTGGCTACAGGTGCACTGAATCGAATCAACTTGTTGCCTCTTTGGTGTCACATGACCGGATGGGATTTTAACAGTGTGCCCTTGTCAGATGTGGAGCTAGGGCCTGCTGTTAGTGCATTCTCACAGCAGCAGGACTGAACTGTTGATGTTTGTTATCCAGAAATTCACTCGTTTACATGAACTCCACCATAACATCTATCTAGAAATGCAAGGAACGTCTGCCTGTGTGTGTCTGTCACTCTGTTGGTTCCACGCACAACTCTCGAACCATTCATTCCACTGAGCATTTACAGTTTTTCTCGATTGGTTTGGCTAATTTCTTGAAACTGAGATGACATTCCTCAAGCTTTAAGGTAAATTGGCCAAACAGACTTACACTTCTTCAAAACATTTCAGATAACCAGCAAAATGTCATATGTCTCCCAAAACGTTCATCCTTGCATCAAAATGAAGTCACTCTCCCATATAAATAGTCAACACCATAAAAATTACACAGATCCTTCTCAATTGCTTTGGCTCATTTTCACTCATTCAGTACTTTTGTCAAAACTAACTGGATGGTTCAGCACAACTACACGGATCACCTGCAAATGCTCATATCTCTCCCAAAACAGTTTACCCATGTGTCAAAACTAAATTTCCTTCTCAAATAAATAGTCAGTGCCCCCAAAATGCATTGTCCCTTTGGCATTGTGTAAGCACTGCAACTCAAAATGCTTAGACATTTTGTCATTATGGCTACACCACAGCTACACCACGCACACTGCACTCATTCTACCAAGGAAATTGTAACTATTTTGATTCACACATAAAGTAAATTTCATGCATTGGAGAACCTAAAAGGAAAATGTATACAGTATTCTGTAAAAAATCAAAATAAAAACTGTATCATGTCACTGCAATCGGCACATTGGCGCCCCCTAAGTGAACAATGGCATGGTGGAAGTTCACATTGCCTCACACAATGACAAACTGTGGTAGGTGGGGCCTTTACACATTGTAATATTTCCCTTTTACTAACTCGGGACATCCACTGTGGCCCGTGGGCCAAGGATGTTTCGGCCGCACCTGCGGCCCTTAACCAGGTTGAAACCAGCCTCATCAACAAATAAGAGGATGTGAGGTGTTTTATTTCCATCCAATGCCATTATTCTCATTATACAAAAAATAAAAATAAAACCAACTCAGTCATATAGATGGGTCATACACAGCATTAGTATGTCCTTCACAAAGTCAATATAACCCTCTGCAGTGGTTCCAAACCTGGAGTACAGACCTAAGCAGAGGTACTGCAGGTAGTATTTGACACAAAGAGAAGGGAGAAATACTGATGACAGTGTTCTGTTACAGTTCTTAGGCAAAATTCTGTGGTCAGATACTGTAAAGCTAGATTCCGAAGGTCAAGAGGATACTGAAAACCTGAAAAATTGTTATAGTTATAGGCTACAATGATAAACAACAAATAATTAAATTACCCGGTACCACAGTTCTTTCACTTTGTCCGTGTTCCTATCGAATGCCCCCCTGTAGATAGTGTTTTATGGTCATTTGGTTCTTCTTCAGTACCTGGTCTATTGTTGATATGCTGATGGAGTTGAGGTTTTGGAAGATGGCATTGTCTTGGAAGACTGCATCACAGACTAACTGTTAGATTGGACATCTGCGATGTGGGAAACTCGTCCTTTGTTAGTAAAGACCTGATTTCACCTGTCACCTATTCACCTGACTATCATGAATTTATGACATGTTCCAAAAAATGTATACTATATTGTATTATATCCTTAACTAATTTTGACAATTGAGCAGACTATTCTGCATATGATGACTTATACAATGACGTCGTGCTGACATGTTTTGAAGAGACTGACCATTAGACTGAGAAACAACTAACTGGAATAGATCGGCAAGATCGATTCATTTGGAAAATGTGCTAAATGTGGGCTAATTGTGTTAACTGTAGGTAAGTGTACATAACCATTTGCAAAGATGCACTAGAGACTTTAGACATGTACAAAGCATTTGAAAAATTGATGAAAGCAATGAAAAATGCCATTCTGTTGTGACAAACTGCAAGTTGGTTTAGGGATTTGTCCATGTTGTTTTGAGAATGTCATCTCAGTTTCAAAAAATGAGCCAAACCGATGGAGAAAAACTGTAGTAGGTGTCTTGCTAATGGCACGAGTGAGTACAGTGCCAAGCTTCATGTTGTTAGGACAAAAAAAATCCCAAATATCAGTAAAATAAGCTTTAATTCCCTTTTGTTTTTCCCTAGTTTAATTCAATTCAATACCATCTTGTTGCACAGGGCACATTAAGTTATACAAAGGAGCTTTTTTACAGTTGTAAAAGAGGTCGTTTCTTAAAAACACCTTCTGTCGAAGTTTTCTTTCCCATTATCTTTAAAACACTCATGACATACTGAGATATAGCTTTCGCCACTGGTGCAATCACTTGAGACAATAGAACTTTTGTCTAATCAGCATAGTACCATAGTAGGCCTACATATCTACACGTCACATAGTACCGATAGTACAGGATGAAGACATTTATGATAGATAGATAGATAGACAGATAGATAGATAGATAGATAGATAGATAGATAGATAGATATATAGATAGACAGATAGACAGATAGATAGATAGATAGATAGATAGATAGATAGATAGATAGATAGATAGATAGATAGATAGATAGATAGATGGTATAAAGACATGGAGGTTTCTTGGCAGATCAACACACAAGCATACCTTACACTAAAAAGCTAAAAATAACAGCATTATCTTCCGGCTCCATTAATCACAGGAAGTATAATATGAAGCCTGTACTGCGAAAAAAAAAAAAAACAGGTCAGAAGCTTCAGAGACTGGCTGTGGGAAGCACAGTGCAACGTTGATTAAATGTAACTAATTGCCTGCAGTCTGGCTTGTTAAAAAGGCCAGTTATATGTCATAGGCTGGCTACCTAATAATATCTTGTGTTTATGTGTGGCTTATAACCTACTTATACAGTTAGGTGCTCCTGTTTTGGGCACCAGAGAAACGTCTGACCTGGTGACTGGTTAGAGAGCACCAGCTCGATACACTTCCTGTGTGTGCTCTAGTCTGTGGCTAGGCACAGGCTACAGTGGCCTACATAGACATTCAAAAGTCAATATAAACACTTAACTTCTATTGTTTGCACGTCTCTGGGGTGGATTTTAAGTGGGTCATTGAGCTCATTTGGATTTCCAACTGTGACGAGTCTTTTTGACAGTCTCATAAATTGTTGAATTCTGCCCTGTGAATAAGCTGTATAGAGCTGTGACAGCCTCACAGAAAAATGACGTCCCCCCAGTGCGTCCTGGCTGTCTGTCACTTTGTCTTTCTGTCTGTCTTCCCCTCTTTCCTCTCACGTCTCTAACACTCATTACTCTTTCCCTCTAGCCCATGCCCCCTCCCTCTCTCCCCCACTCTCTCTCTCTCTCTCTCTGGGTATCTCTATCCGACTGCTACGCTTCTCTTTCTCTCATAGACATCTCTCTGTGGTAGTCTCTTTCATTCCTCTCCCAGTTTCCTTTGTCACCTAGCAGGGCTTTGTCTGAGTCAGAGCTCCGCACCCTCCAGTCCCCTCTGTCTGAAGGTGTTTTGATGCCTTACACACATGCACAAACGCACGCACGCACGCACGCACGCACGCCGCATGTACACACATACGCGAATGCACACATGCATATGCAAATGCACACACACACACTCACTCAGACTCTCTCGCTCTTTCTCTCTCTCTCACACACACACACACACAGACACACACACACACACACACACACACACACACACACACATACACAAATGCACACACACAAATGCACACCTGCATATGGGAATGCACACATACACACACACACAAAATTCATTCACACTGTCTCTCTCTCTATCTCTCTCTCTCTCTCTCTCTCTCTCTCTCTCTCTCTCTCACACACACACACACACACACACACACACACATACACACACACACACACACACACAATCACACACACACACAGTCACACACAGTTATCTTTGTTGGTGTAGGAAGCCCTTCTTGTCACATAGCAGTGTGACTACTGCTACCCCAGTTGAAGGGTTTATTGTAGGCTACACCAAAGCTGCTGTAACTGATACGTATGTGGAATGCCTAGACTACTGAAGCCAGCTTCTCACACTGGCACACACAAAAAGCCCAGTCACTCACACAGTCTGAGGGAGCGGAACCTCACTGGGACTGTGCTTGTTTCCTTTATCAGTACTTAGAGTGTTAGCATGGTGCAACCCTGTTGCTGCCTGCCTGCCTGTCTGCCTGACCTAATAGCTTTGCATGTCGCCTTCACATATACAGGTGGAAGTTGGGAAATAAACCCCTGAAGACTGTTGTGTTAAACAGGATGTAAACTGGCCTGAATGAAATTATATGTATAGCTTTTTGAGAAATGTAAGGGTAAAGCGTTATACGTCCAATAAAATATTAGTGTGCATGACTTCCTCGCCCAAGGAATTAATAAAATGTTGTTTAATGGTCCAACTAGTATATGTCTTAATAATATGTCTTCTAACGGAATTAACTGATTTAATGCCTCACCACGACTGGCGATGCTTTATGTGGAGGATCAGATTGCTTTTGTTTTGCTCCTCCTGTTTGCATAAGAGTCTTGCACTATTCTTAACCAACAGAGGGAGCCAGATAACAAGAAATGGACCATATTTTTTATTCTAGTCCATGACTAGGCTGGAAAAACTACAAACTCAAAAACTTAAAACCCTGCGGAACACACGTTTCCTATTACACAGAAAGAGAGCGGGAAGAGGATCACTCTCCTTAATTATCCAGGTGAGCTGACAGCCTAATTTAATGGGGCTGGTGCACGCAATTAACGCTGCTCAAGTCTTCTGGCGTGATTACAAAAGAAAGTAGCCTGAACCGAGATCACTCATAAAATAACCTTGGTAATTAAGCACACTCTAATAGTGTTCATTAGTGTAGGGGCTTGATTATTTTTCTTGCTGGGACAGTTATCAATAGCGTGTTATGGTCAGGTTCCCTAAAACTATTAGCACAAGTATTCGTCCTTTAAAGTTGATGGGATGGTGTGGTGCTTCAAGACAGTCATGGATGCCCCTGTTTTCCGAAAAGAATGCCGCCCTGACAAATGTCTTCAGCTGGAGAAATCTCCATGGCCTGAAATCTTCTCATTCAACAGCTCAGGGGTGACAAGGCTGTACCATCACAATCATTTACCGTGGGAGAATATTCCTCTACAAATCCTCGAAATCATAAATATTCCACCGCAAAAACCTCGAATGCAAATTCCCTCAGCGTCCCAGAGGCGATGATGGGATCCGTCTTCAAGAGTGATGGTTGGAGAGATTTGAATGGAGATATTTTCTGCGCCGGGAGAGCGACGGAGAAAAGAATCACCTCCCGATGGACAAAGTGCTCTCTGCCCGTGACAGTTGAAGATGTAATCTGAGATGGGATAAATGGTTTTCTGTCGGCTGGATTGATCCATGGGGCTAGGAAGTGTAACCCAAGACCTGCCATATATATCATAACTCGGGGCAGAAATGGCAGCTGAAATTTTCCCCTCTGAGACTCATCTGGAGCAAGGTGGCTTTGGGGAACAACCCCGCAGTGGAGTTCACAGACGTTTTAAATCTTGCAATAATGAGATTGCAAGTTTTATGATGTTTTATAGCTGGGGTCAAATTTAAACACTGAAAGATAGGCCAAGTTTAAAATATTTCAAGATAGATTTCAAACTAATAATTGTATACTGCTGTGAGTGATTTGACCTCGGATATTCAGATAAACTGAAGATTAGTGAACGTTTGGCTGATGCCATTCAGTGCCCAGTGGTTGTTGGCGAAATGTGCCCATTTCACTGTAGATTTGTATTTCTAAATATAACTCAACTTCCTAGGTCAGTAAGGTTTTTGTCAGTGTTTCCTCCTGCAGATATAACACCATGGCAACAGGTAAAATGTTTTGGCTCATAAAGGAAAATGATTTTGACATGCGCTCTAAAAAATTAAGGTGCTTAAATGGTTCTTTAAATCTCTGTGTGGTTCCATGGAGAGTAAAACTCTGTGTTGAACCATGACATTATGTGAAAGGTTCTTCACAGAAATGGTTCTTCAGAGCCTCAGATCATAATGGGCTATGCTATGTCATATCGGCATCAAGTGATTCTTTAAATGACTTGCCTCAAAGGTTCTTTGAAGCACAAAAAAAAAAGGTTCATCTACGGCATTGCTCTGAAGAACCGATACTGGCCACATTATTTTCTAGAGTCTAATGCTAGTGTTACACTGACAGCTCAAGCAGTGCAACATAAAAGGGAGGCCACATGCAGACTTCTAAATAATACATCAATTTATAGAAATAAAGAATGGGAATAAAGAAATGTGGAATGTGTGCATGTCAGTACAATGAAAGAGACACTAAAATGTGGTGCTGGTCAGTCTAGGTATCAAACAACAACACAATAGTGCCAAACCCGGGAGGAGGAGAACAACACTTGTCAGTCAAAGAAGAAGGCCTTTTATTGCTCCGCCATCAAGCGCACCTGTACCACAGTATCAAGCAGACAGGAGGCATTGGCGGGCATTAATTTAGGTAATCAACTACACCTACTAGAATCGTTACACTAGTTATTATGTTGTCCAAGCGGTGCCCTGTTGTAACTTCTGCTCACCTGCATGTTTAATATCATAGCAACATGTAAAATACTTGGCCATGTGAAGGAATATACTGATGTTAATGCTGGTCTTTGTATTGTACAAGGCCCCCCCATTGCCACCACTAGTGACAGCAGCACAACGCCACATTCAGTGAAGAACCACAGCTGGATAACGTCTCCACGACCAACACAGCAGTGCCTTACTTTGAGTCAGAATTGAGAAGGAAGCTCTGCTCATTCATTTAGTGGACATGATTATGACTCAGCGTCTCGTCTTTCATCTTCATCTCATCAAAGTCACAGAAAGACACGGAGCTCAGTGCTGCGTACGAATCCCTTTAATCAGCACAGTGTGTTTTTAACATCACCACCAGAAGATAAAATGCAGAAATTGAATTACGGTTTGAGTCATTTGGAACAGATAGGGTGTTCATACATGTAGGACTATGACTGTCATTAGCCAAGCTCATTTTTCAATACCACTGTAATTCCCTTGATTTATTTGCATATTTTATCACTAGCGAGCTGGACCTAATAAATGTTCTACATATGTCATCCAAATGATGGGGGGAAAAAAAGAAAACTAGGTTAAGTAAGGACATACTGTTGGGCCCATCTCTTGTAAGACATTTCAAATTTAGTTTAAGAAGTCTATATTATATATATTATACTATTTGCTATACAACTGCATAGGAGTGATGCAGATTGATATTCGTGTGCTGTTGTTGACTTAGAGGTAAAGTACAAGCAGACCAATGAGTAGGATGGAGGTTATGGGGGTCAGAGAACAGTTCAACAGTGGCCAGCTTAGTGACTGAGCTGGTCCTTCCCTGGCTCAGATCTGGCTATATCTGTTTACAGTAAGAGATAGACAGATAGACAGACAGATGGCCAGACAGACAGACAGACAGACAGATTGATAGACAGACAGATAGATAGATAGATAGATAGATAGATAGATAGATAGATAGATAGATAGATAGATAGATAGATGGATAGATAGATAGATAGATGAAGCTATTTACTTCTAATTGCTGTAGCACAGTTTTCTAACTAATGTGTTCAATCGCTGCTCACAGTACCAAGGTGTTGTTACAGAACAGTGTGATTATTTAGCATGGCATTCTGGGTAAATTCACTCAGCGTTTCACAAGCATTTCTTTTCACATTTGCTCTGAAGGCACATGTATCCAATGTGACATGCAGTTATATGGAGAGAACACAGGTGCACAGCTGTACAAAGAACCTGCTTCAAAACCCGTGCCAGAGGGCTGCTTTCAACAGCGGATTAACAACAGGTTTTGGGGTAGAGGTAGCGTCTAAGGAGGCAAACGATAAAGCAACGAATACAAAGCTAGCGCTCTAACAGATGAGCAGATACAAATTGGGAAGAAACAAACACGTAGTGCCGCAAAACAAGATTAGAAAACAAACTAATTAACAAGCAATTAGCCAACCAACCAAGCAAACGAGCATGAACAAAGTGCTACAGACAGTGGTGCACAAACGCCTGGAGTTCTTGGCTTTCTGAAGGCTTGTCTCTTTGGTTTAATAACATCAGGCATCGAAACACATTAATACAATAGTAGTTAATCCAGAGATCATTATGGCATTTCTACACTATTAGTAAAGGCATCTCATAGTAGGCTACTGTAGCCCTGACATTGGGTCACCCTCCGACCCCACACTCCTCTGTTGTAGCTCAGTATGGACACAAGTCTGCATAGGGGCAGTTTGCTTTTGAGTATGTGTATGTGTGTGTGTTTATGTCTGTCTGTCTGTCTGTCCATGTAACTGTGTGTGCATGTGTGAATGTGTGCAGGTGTGTCTTTCTGTTTGTCTGTATGTGACTTAGTGTGTGTGTGTGTGTGTGTGTGTGTATGTGTCTGTGCGTGTGTCTGTGTGTGTGTCTGTGTGTTTTGAGCAGCATTAGCAGGGGACAAGGCCAAACTCTTGCTGCTCTCCAATCCACCTTGTGCGAGTCAATCTCTCATTACGAGCCTGTGTGGCTGAAATGGCTTGCTGCTGCTGCTGGGGGGGAGGGAGGAGGGTGGTGCTGGTGGTGCTGGTGGGGGGGTGGAGTGAAGAGGAGGCCAGGGCTCAAGCAGCGTGATAGGTGAAATAGAGCCGAGGTGGGGGCCTCATCCGCTGTCTGACCCCCCCCACCCCACCCAACAACCCACCCCACACACACACACCCCCACCCCGAACCTCCCCACCTCTCAGCCAGGGGGAGTGCGGCAGGGAGAGGAGAGAGAGAAGCTCGCGGTGGCAAGACCTGTTGAATTAAAGGGGCATTAGGCATGGGGGCCTCTGAATTATTGATGCAGTGTTGCATCCCTCAGGCCATCATGAGACTCTCCGCCTCTCTCGCTTTCTCACTCTCACTCTTCTACCTGCTCTCTCTTCCTCTCCTCCCTCCTGCTTGTTCTTTCTCTCATTCTCTTATTTTTTCCCCTGGCTTTCTCTTTCTCCCTTTCTCACTCTCTCCATTTCACTCTCTCGCTCTCTCTCTCACACACACACACACACACACACACACACACACACACACACATACACACATACACACACACTCCATTTCAAATATTCCATATTGGCGGGGCAAGAGGTGGAATTTATTGCACAGGCATTAGCAGGAAGTGAGCATAATAGAAGCATGGTAATGGCCAACAGAGGCACAGCCCCAATAACAGCACATACAAACACATGTATTACTGGTGTTCCAATATTAGCTTTGGGAACTGAGAGTCTATATGCCTGTGTATGTGTGTCTCAGTGTGGAATTTTTGTATGTATTCGGGGGTGCTTTTAATTTCCTGACTGTCTTTCATAGATACATACATACATACATACAAACATACATACATACATACATACATACATACATACATACATACATACATACATACATAGATTCTATGATATTGTAGATATTATATTATGTAGATATAATACATATTTTCTGTAGCAGACTGCTTGGTGTTTTTGTGTTTCACTTGTAAGCTGGGGCACATAGCTTATCTTGCCTTTTTTTGTCCTTCAGTGTCTACCAATATGGTCTGGTATTACCCAAGGTGTGGTTTTATTTGGGGGCCAGAAAGGATGGTATTGTTCTTTGTTGTTTGTGTTTGGTTTGCCTATGGTGTGGCTTGTGACTGTTGCTGGCATTAGTGTCAACAGACCCCGAGGTTTAGCAGACTGAGAAAACTTTCTGTTCATCATCTTAGTTTCCCCCTCCGACTTTGAAAGCACAAGATATAGAGTTGTTTATCTTTAGCTCCCCCCTCTTCTCCTTCTCTCTCTCTCTCTCTCTCTCTCTTCCTCTCTCTCTGCTGTCTCTCTAGCCACCGGTCTTCATTAGGTCTTCAAAGCAAACTGGGGAGAGGTCAGGGAGAGTGCCACAGTGGTGTTTTACAGTCCCCTGTTATATTTTAGGCGGCGAGATACAATCAATGCCCCGCTGCTCCTGTCCAGTCCTTTTTATGTCCACCCCCTCTGCTCGTCCTCCACCCAACAACCCCCCCCCCCCCCCACTCCCCTATCCCAAAACTTCCAAGGTGAGAGTGGACATAAAGGAAAGAGTGCCGGGCAGTCAGGCAGGGGAACTAGAGCAGAAAATATGCCCCCAATTACGAAGGGTGGGGGGGTGGGATAGCCTGTGCTTTGTTAATTCATGCAACCTTATCAAAGCGCATTAGTACATTAGTGGCCCTGCTCAGTGTCTCCCCTTGGCAAAGGCAGATATTGCAGGAATGCATCACGGCGGGGGCTTCACCTGCGGTGGCGAGGCTGACAAACACAGCGAGCAGAGAGTCGAGTCTCTTTCTCCACGCGAGCCCATTAGCACACTCCCAGTGACAAGTCCATTTGGGTCGGAGTACGCTGCTCATACATATTTAATCTAAACCCTACAGAGTCACACAAGTTTGTGCTTGCGATGGTGGCATGGCATGCATGGAATTGGCATAGAGTACATCCGGATTAATGATCACAACTATGGACCAAAATGGCGTAAGCATGAAAAATGGGATTCATAATTATTGTCTGTGGACCCAGCTGGACTGGAATGGACTTGGGAATGTTGTTGCCCCAATTGCACGGATTCATCATATAGGCCTTTGTGTCTGTTTTGCATTCATTTGATTTGGGCTGCGTGTAGACCCATGCATCAAAGATGACCTCCACAAAGAAGTACACAGTCACCCCTGCAACATCTCAAAGTACATCTGGAAACCATGGCGACTGAAGGAAAGAAACATGTAATCTCCTCTCTCTCCGTATATGCCGAAATAAACTCTAGCGAGTCTGGAAGATTGCTTTCGATGTCTCCATGTCATGCCTGGGCAACTGCATCTCAGCCAGCTCCAGACCCCCTGCCTTTGCCTCTCTTCCCTGGTTTTATCTACCCGACAGATGGATGAAAAGCCATGCTCCAGTGAGGCCCTGTTTTTTTGCTCTCACTGATCAAAACAACTGTTTTGTCAGCCAATGTCAAAGTCCAGTCAGTGCCAGTAACCTTGGTAATTTTGTGCACCTTCAGATAGCCTACAGCGAAAGTAAGTGATAGTAATTTCACATTGATTTATTCAGGACTTTGACGAATGTTCATGTTACATAAAATGTGCTTATTGGAGATAACCCAGCCATGTAGTGGGGCTCCTGATAAGGCATAGCCAACCGCAGATAACTCAGCAAACTGGTTTGAGGAATTTCGAGATATTGTAAAAAGCATTAGTTTCAAGCATTTTCCACAGGGTGGCGTCATTTTACCGCGATGACAAGACAGTCGTCCCCGAGGAGACGAGGTGCCGCTTGAAGTGCACCACTCCTCTGATGCGAAAATCTTGCCTTTCGTTTTGAACATCCCTGTACGCACGCGTATCCAACTCTTTCCCCGAGATGACTCCAGCAGCAAAAAGCATGCCGCTGAAGTTAAACGAACAACAACACTGGATACATATTTTTGCCACTCTTCTAACATAATTTCCAAGAACCCTATGTTTGCACGCGTGAATTATTACTGGTTTTAAACCGGGAAGTTGTGAAGCCCGCGCGAGCTGAGGAACTTTGCCAGCCTCTGCTTTTCGCACCTGGCGTGCGGAGACGGGAGTTTGGCCGAGCGTGGAAATCTTAAAACTGACTTTTCTTGACTCAGGGATCGCACGGCTAAGAAGGTTAACAATCCAACAATTCCATTAATTTGTTCTTTAGGTGATGGTTTTCTTCCGGGCGGTTTTGCGTAAAGGAAAATATATTTCTTTGGCGCTGCCTTGTTATTTTTGACAATGGAAAAGATATGAAGGAGGCATCTACCTGGATCAATTAAGAGCATTACGACAGGTAATTATATACCCGCTCAATTCGAGCGTTTCTAATTGTTACTCCTTTCTAGTTCAGAATTATCTGTTGTTAGGTAGGATTTGTGGAGTCAAAACGACGCAGCGAAACATTAGACACAAGCAGCATATGAGACTGAGCTGTAAATGATATCCCGAATGCTTAAATTACGATTGGACCTGATTAATTTCCTCGAAGTATGGAAAACGTGTTATATATCGACAGTGTCTTTATAATCCCCCCCCTCTTACAGCAGTGAAGGCGCGTTTTTAAAGGGAATACATGATAAGCCATGAGAACAATATACTTCATTTAGACAAGCTTAAATGGTCTGGCCAGGTGTGGTGGGCTTATTTTGTGTAGTTATTGTAAAGGTAATTGCGTTGAACTAATGTAGGGCTGTTGCTGGTGTTGTGTTGCTGGTTAGACGTGTTTATTTGTTTGACATGCTCCATAACTCATTTTGACTACATAGCACGACCTGCAGTGCGCGGTGTATCACGTCATACGTACATGCGTTGTATGCATAATTGTGATTTTATTGTGTGGAAAAAATATGGCATTCCTTGTCATACACAGTGTATATGCCATCGTGTATAGGTTTTATAAATTCCATCATTAGTTGCTGGAACTAAAAGTCTTCTGTGGCAAAAAAAAGGTGTTTATATACAATTTTGAACACATTGTGCCTGGATCTGAAAGAAGATAAGTGCTGTCATGACTGCAGTAAAATGTCTTCATTTAAATATAAAATATAATTGTTCTCCAGATTACTTTAACATCATGTTTATGGTTTTGTCAAAGGTATTTGGATTTCCCCTCTGCGTGGTGTATGTCTGTCTGTGATTTGAGAGCTCTCAACACCTCACAACTCACACATCCACAAGCTTTGAGTTGGTCTTTTGGTTTGGGCTGCTGAACAGTCTCAGTACCAGCAGGCTCCTCTTCCTGTCTGAATACAGTCTGTCTGCTACTTGACTTGTAATATGAAACTGGGGGTATAGGAGGGAAGCAGAATGTGGTGCATTTTTATTTCACTTTACAGAGAAAGCCGTGGCCTTGGGAGTTGGTATCACCTGCCCGCATCGTGTCTACTTTGGGCAAGGGTGGTGTGTTTGACCACTTACACTGCCTCAATTCCATAATACTCTCTCCCGCTGTAATATAATCTGCGCTCAGTGAGCGATATAAAAAGGTTTAGAGGAGCGTCTCTCCAAGGGACCCGTGAAACCCACCGTTTCCCTGTGAAAGGCGCGGACAGTGGTCTCGCGGAGAAAAAAGCCCTGCCTTATCTCCACCACAGGCTCCTCATCATTACGCGTGCACTCTGCGCCTCTTTTCTTGTGATCCCCCCCGCCTCATCTCGCCTCCTCCTCCTCCTCCCCGTCTCTCCTACCCTTCTCACCCTCCTCTCTCTTCCCTCTCATCTCTATTCTTTCATCTGCCCTTCACTCCCTCTGTCATGCCTGGCGCGGTCAGCTGTTTTTTTGCAATTAGTGCTATCATCGCATTTCGTCCTGCGGAACAGTGGCGGTAATAACCTTACGGCTCCCGTTGCGCGCGGATACTCTTGTGCTGTGATTAATTGAGGCCGCCTGAGAGCACGAGAAGGTGCCGTAGATCTTCTCTTTCACACCCCATGACAAGTGACCCATTACTGTGTTTTATAGATTGCCGTCAGCAACCCTTGAAAGTGCCGGTGGCCCTGTGTTCGGTTGATTTTTATTGTGCCAGTGTTATTTGTGGGAATTGCTGACGGACAGAGCAAAGGCCACCCACGCCATTATTTGATGTTTCAAATGACTCTTTGTGATGAAGGACTAGTCTTCGTTTTGTCAGTGTATCGGATTTAACAAACTATGTATTCGCTTCATCATATCAAGAAGCACGCCCATTGTGTTAACATCGACATTTCCAAGTGTACAATATGAAATACAATCACTGTAATAAAGGAACACTACATTGATGTAGGCCTATCTATTTATTTTGGGCAAATCTGGTTTCCAGGGCGACCTGCACTACCCTGTTTAGTTGGCTAGCTCTACCTGACTCACCAACGTTGACCATTTCCTGCCAAGTTCAAGTGCTGCAGCACATTGCAGCACAATGTGAACTTGCCGATTAACCCCGCATACATTTTTTTTTTTGCCCACCTGAACCTGTTTCCACCTCAGATTTATCCTTTCAGTCAGACAGACACTCATTATGACCTGCAGGATATGGATTGACGACAGGCTAATGCTGCAGCCGACATGTTTTATGGTCTTCCAAAGAGGGGTCAATGCATTTGGCTGCCGTGCTAATAGGATGAAGAGGAAATCCTGCAGCTCTAAAGGTGCTAATGCTGTAAGGCTGAGCATTTTAGCTTCCTAGATCAAGTGCTGCAGAGCACCCGCTAATGGGAGGCCTCTGACTGGGAGCATTAGCTCATTCACTTTGGTTTGCGCCTCTCTCTCTGTCTCTCTGTCTCTGTCTCTGTCTCTGTCTCTCTCTCTCTGTCTCTCTCTCTCTCTCTACCTGTGTTCACACGGGCATGTAAGTTTTCAATCAATAGTTTTTGCTCTTTCTCCACATTCATTTCCTCTTTTATTTTTAAACCTACACACACACGCATACACACACACACACACACACACACACACACACACACTTGCACTCTCAATCACTGTGCCCTTCTGTTTGTCCTAAAGTATGCATCAGTGCATCAGTCAGGGGGGAAAAGTACATTGACATGCATGGGTGTTGCTATCTGAGTCTGTATGTTTTATTGAAAGCACAAAAAGAACTTGGTGTCTGTTTGTCTGTGTATGTGTGTGTGCCAACGTGTGTGTGTGTGTGTGAGACAGTCTGCACATTGTATCATTCCTGTCATGCACAATCTTGCTGATGTTTTCTCAGAGTTGGATGGAGACAGACAGACGGTGTATGGATTGAAAGTGTAGTAGGGAAAAGCAATGGAAACACGAGTCAAGTGCACTGGCCTCATACCCACACCGGCCTCTATCTATCTATTTAATCTATTAACTAGTCCAGAACCCAGCCTCTCTCAGCACCTCTGTGGCTTAGTGGGAGCACAATAAGAGGAAACATTATGATTCATATAAATTATAAATCAAGTAACTGCAGCTGAAGCATTTGTCTAGTGGGCACACACAAATTTAATAGATGTTCACAAACAGGGAATGGGGGGTGGGGTGGGGGCGGGGGCTTGGGAGTTGCGTACAGCAGTTACTTTCCACTGCAGGCTGTGAGACACCCTTTCCAGTACTGTATTGTTTTGCAGGAGATAAATGTAAGTTTGTAAGTGTGCACCCATCCTGTGTGGGTCATATGTTAATGAACATAGTGGTTCTCATGTTTTGTTTTGTTTGTTTGTTGGGGAAAAAAAGCACGGAGTATGGATATGGGTCCATATGGAATATGGAATCCTAATTGTGTGTGTCTGTGTGCTACGGTGGGGTGTGAGTCATGCAGAATGTCACGTGCTGTGCTTGTGAAAGTAGACAGGTGTCCAGCGTGTCTCACATGTCCATGTCAGGCTGATCTATACATTTTAATTAAGTCGTGTGAAGTTACAGTCTCACTCTCGCACTCTGACCTTCTCCATCTCATCCTTCTCCGCCTCCTCCTTTTCCTCCTCCTCTGTAATGGTATCTTTTCTTGTCTCATTCACTCTCACAATTACACATACAAACGCACACACATAAACTGACATACACAATTACATATGAAAAGCCACATACACTTAACATAAACAGTCACATATGAAAAGCGACATACACTAACATACACAATCACATATGGAATGCCTTGTACACTAACATACACAATTACATATGAAATGCCACATAGACCAACAAGCACAATCACAAACAAAATGCCACACAGACTAGCAAACAGACACTTACACATACAGTACGAAAAGCTACACATGTGTACAGACGCTCACACAAGAGTTGCACAACCACATACACAGAAAAATGGTCGGATGGTTTTGTAACCCAGTGGATGTGCGGAGGGAAAGATCATCGCTCTTCATGGCATGCCATAGCACCAAGAAAGCACCCTCCTTCTCCACCTAGCCCACCCCCCCCACCCCATCTCTCCAGGCTCCAATCGTGGGAGCCGTGACAGCTCATAAGGGCTCCAGCTTATCCTGCTTACCCTGGCAAGAGGGGGAGGCACAATAACACAATCCCCTGTGTTAGACAACACTGGGAAGCGCTGGCCTAAGCAATGCCGGCACGAATGTGTTCGTGCATACGTGTGTGTATGTGTGTGTTTGTCTGTGTATGAGTGAGTGTGTGTGTGTGTGTGAGTGTGTGTGTGTGTGTGTGTGTGTATGTGTGTTTGTCTGTGTATGAGTGAGTGTGTGTGTGTGTGTGTGTGTGTGTGTGTGTGTGTGTGTGTGTGTGTGTGTGTGTGTTTGAGTATGTGCCTATCTTCTGAAAATGGATGTGTTTCTGTTTTATGTCTCTTTATTGGAAGTGGGGGAAGAAAAGAAAAAGATGCCCACCCTGTTTGTTTGCTTGAGCTTTGTGTTTTATGTGGACACCCCCCCACCCCCTATAAGGATCCAAAAATGATTCTTCTCTGTCTGTTAGGTCAGCACTGCAAAACCATATATACTTCCTCATGGCCCTGGTACATTACAGATCTACTGTGTATGCCCACTGTATTGACACATTATACTTATAAACCCACTGTGTATACCACTCTGTTGCCACATTGTACTGTGTACACACACTTGTATACACATACTTGTACACACATACACAGACAAAACACATATTTAGATATATACCAGGGCTCTCTACTCTGTTATGTTTAGGAAGGAGAATGTACTCATACAAACATCTCCCCTGTCTTGCTAACCAGCCAGAACGCCTGGGTTGATAGCTTATGTTACCAGAGAGTGTCGTAAGCAAGATAAATGCATGCAGAGTGATGGAGATTGACACTGTGAGCTGTGGCGGGGACGCTCCACTGCGCTCCAG